>CAJPEX010000022.1:0-16384 GCA_905338405.1 Notodromas monacha | reverse complement strand
ATTTCCGGTTGCTTTTCCCCCCCCCCCCCCCCTGAAAACCTGAAAAAGCACAAAATGACTGGCAATGACACACATTTGCTTGCGCTTCACGCAGCCCAACTCATCACGCCGACCTGCGAAACAAAGCCCCGCCGACCCTGCGTCAGGGTCAATGCGCTCTCTTGTCGAAATGACACGCCAGCTCATGAATGAATGACCTCAGTCATATAGGCTGCGAAACTGTGCGATAATTCAGGATCCAGCATTCTGACTCTCTCATCATCCGAGTTTCACTGCCCGACACGCGTTCAATCCCATTAATATTCTGCTGATGTACCTCACTAATATATGCTGCAGACCGAATAAATGTTTGCCAATTTTGTCACCTCATACATTTGAGTAGACAGTGATTGTCCTAATTAAGTTGTGACAAAGGAGTTCGGCGAGTCCCAAAACAGACAGTGAATATTTGAAGATTATGATGCTGCATCCTTTGCAGGTTAACATCAGCGGAAGGACGGAAAAAGGATGCACAAATTTCAAAATGTAAAAGTTGCAGTATGATTTAGTTGCTTCAAGATTATCAGCGTGAACCTCTCTCTCTCTCTCTCTCTCAAAATACTTCGTCAGCGGCATTTGTCTCGTCGCGACGAATACAATTTTCATGTTTTCATCCCTGAGCTCTCTGGAGACTTTCTAAAAATATAACCTATGCCTGATGAATTGAACATGAGGATGAGAAATAGAATAGCGCAATGCTTCCCGTCATCCTTTTGTGAGAGTGAACAGGTCTTTTCTTTTGTTTGCGGGGTTATTTCTTGCTATTCGCCTTGGGCACGCGATCGGTCCCGCAAACGAGGACAAAATTGGGTCAGGAGCGTCCAAGCCAACGCCCATATTCCAAAAGCCAGAGTCCGAACAGAATAAGAGAAGAGACTGTCGCTTCAATAACGAGGGAGGCCCGAAAGTACCCATCCGTGATTTGAAACGCAGTCAACTCGAATGAAGCCCTTGTTCACTCGGGTCATTCCGGCGACAACATCCAGAGACATCGGGCACGCTTTTCCCGTCATGCGCGGCGGGTTCCTCATCGATCGTCGTCTGACGAATTTGGGAGACTCTCGGGCATCAGCCAGCCGAGCAAGAAACCCGAACTGGAGCTATCGCAGTTTTCGCGGAGTAAGTTTCGGAGTGAAATGAGGCGCGAGCTTTCATCATAATTGAGCTTTGAGCTTTAAAATACACGAAATTACTATGTTCCGATGGATAATTCCGCTCGCGGGGATTTTTGCTCCGTCTGAAACTCTGAGAGACGAACGACCGCAAAGTGGTCCTCATGAAACCGTCGATGCGCAAAACCAACTCCTCGCCGATCGAGTGAGAGAAACAAAAATAGGTTGACCTTGCACGTCTTCTCCCAATTTTTGTTATTTCTCTCTGATTCTGCGACTACAAAAAAAGAAGCCGGGTTTCCGGTACATTACTGTTACTCGAGTCCGTACACCCCCCCCCCCCCCCCCAAATAATACCACTGATGGGCAACAGTGAAGAGAGAGACGACGGGTCAGGTCGCCGTGGACACACATACACCCACGCAGGTAGTGCGAGTCGTGGCTATCTGGATGGCCAGCAGTCACGGCTGGAAGTTCACAAGTGAGGAAGAAGAAGAGGAAGAATAAGAAAAGGTGAATTTGGATGCAAGAAGTTTTTTCAGCATGCTGATTGCTCAGGCGTGACAATGACTTCTGTTGTTCCGTCCCGGCTTGACCGCCTCCACGTGAAATAGAAATTCCTCTGAATCTGGGAAATCTAGTTGAGTCCAGCGATCAGACTTTCCTCTGCTCCGCGCATCGTTGCTAATAGACTCTACAACTTGTCCAATCGCCTCTTTAATCAATGCTGCTGTTATTATTAGCTCACAGTCATCCGCATCTGATCCAGCTTTCCCTGTGCATTTCATGAGGGACATTAGATTTGCGGACGCAGTCATTCGTAGTTCATAGTTGATCATGGCCAGCAGGCAGCAGCCGTTCCCTTCTGTCCTTCCATCATCATGCCATTTGGATAACTTGGGAAAATTCGCGCAGTACAGTACTGTACAGCATTCCCAGCAAATAATTTGTTACTGGTAGGGCTGGGCATAACAGTTACACATTCAAAATGCATTTGTTATGCATAACTGTTAAGCCCAGCTTATTCTGGAATGCTTTTTTTTCTAAGTTGCTGTACTGAAAGTTTTCTCTGAAATGCTTTCAGAATGTGTTTTTAATGCATTCTGTAGTTATGCCTATACTTCAAAAATGTTTGATGAACTTTTCTTGAGTGTAGCAGGCAGGCGTTTCAAAATGCCTGCCCGCTACAACCAAGGGAAATCTGTAGAAAACAGTTTTTCCTTGGTTGTAGCATGAGTATTTTGTAACACCAGCCTGTTACATTCTTTAAAAATTATTCCTTATTTTTAACAATATTTTTAACTTCAAAATTTGTATTTTGCAGTTTTGTGTAATTGCGACAAACTGATGCAACAAACATAGAAACCTGCCACATTGTGTTTGTTGCATCCGTTTGTCCCATATATCAGATTGTCAAACCAGATTGTTGCAGCGCAGATCCGGTGGTCTGGATCCTTGCTGCAGTATTATAAAATACCAAAGATCTGTGATTGGCCGCAGTATTATTACCGCAGCCAATCATTGAAACCGTGGTATTTTACTTTACCACAGCAAAGATCTGGACTGCTGGATCCACTCTGCAATGCTGTGGGGTTCTTCAGCTGTGTACCAATGGTAATATACCAGCGCTACACAACCCCACAGTATTTTACAGGGGTTGTGTACCACAGATATAATACCAGTGGTACACAACCATGCTGCCAGTATCATACCTGCCATACACAACCCCCAAAAAATACCTCAGGGTTTTTTACCCCTGGTATAGTACCAGAGGTGCACAACCCTGCATACAACTGCGTACTGCATGGTTCTCTACTGTCAGTATAATACTGGTGGTAGGGTTGTGTACGCTACCACTGGTATGGTTGTGTAGAGAACCCCAAAGTATGTGGGTATGTATTAATTCTCATCTCAGATTTTTTGATCTGATGTGGGTCCCGCTTTGGTGGGAGACAGAGAACTTTACACATGGAAGCTGCTTTAAACTTGTCTGCAATATCGCTGTCATGGGGCGTTTTGTTTCCAAATTGTAGATGACTTCAGGGCTGTATTCCCGTGATGCAACTCTGGGCAGCTGTTGACAAACTTGAAGGAGTTTTGTATCATTGTGACGCACAGCCAAAGTGGAATACAAGTATCCAGCAATTGTTTTGCAGGATTTATTATTCAACTCCTTTTGCACAATAAAGGAGATCCACCAGGTTTGACAAATCACCATGCTTTAGAATCCATGCAATGCAGTTACAAGGATCCAGATAACAAAACGTATCAAATTTTCTGTCTGGATAGCAATGAGAGGATCACAGTCAGTGCAAATACACAAACTCAACAAATGAATACAAACATGAAATACACTTGCAAAGTTGGAACCTCTAAGTTACAAGCGTGTTTCAAATATGTATAAAACAAATACATCCTGACCCCTTGGGGATTCAGGCCAGAATGGTGGGCGCAGCTGCCAAAAAACCCTTTGGAACCAAAAGCACTTGCAAATGCCAGAAGTGCACGGATGGCTGGCCATAAAATAACTGTATCTGCTGCACGCAGCTGCGCAGTTCTCACAGAAAAACCCCAAGATCCCCATCCAGGAGATCAGGTTCAAAAGACGCCGCCACCTGTGAGCCGCTGCGCCACGCAAGGAGGAAGTCTCCAAGATCCCTATCTTGAGGGATCAGTTTACTGCCAAAGGAAGGGGACAAAGGAAGTGATCCCCAATGCGCGCACCTTTGGAATTGTGTGATCTGTGAATGCCTGGATTGTGTCTGCTCCCTGGTGTACAAGGGGTAGACAAAAAATACAAAAAGGGGTTTTCCCAAAGCTTTCCATATTTCACAAAATATTCAACAAATACAAATTTTGCAGAATAACTACAAATCTTGGAACCGTCAGCAGGCCTGGGAAATTCTCAAAGGATTCCAGCGGTAGGCCTGTGTCCAAGAGCACTTTCAGTATGAAACTCTTGCGCCAACCATAGTAAATCTGATGTAAATAGAAATGTCTCGGCAGATTTGCAGACGACGTGGCACTCCTGCTGGATGATGTGCCAGTTTGTGGACAATGCGGCGCTCCTGCTGGAAAATGTGATGGTATGCAAAACAAAAAGAAAATACTGAGTTATTTTGAAATATGTATAAATATTTGTGTCCAATTTTTGTGAGGGAGAAATCCTAAGAAGAATTTCTCACACTCCCCTCAAAGCAGTGTGGGCTCTGGTATTATTACTGAGTTATTATCACCTCAGTAATAAAACCAAGGTATGGTGGTGCAGTTGATATGACTTTGGGCTNCCTCAAAGCAGTGTGGGCTCTGGTATTATTACTGAGTTATTATCACCTCAGTAATAAAACCAAGGTATGGTGGTGCAGTTGATATGACTTTGGGCTCAGGAATGTTTGTTTGAAGTTTGAATCCCAAGAGAGACAGTTCATTATTCATTTATTTCCCTGTCATTGTGTGTGTGTGTTTGTGTGTAGTGTATGTAATGTGTGGAATGTGCATAATGAGTCCAGTCTGTCTTGGTGAGAATATCTTGTAAAGTTGTGGTTGTCTTTGTAACAATTTTATTTTAAAAATGCGTATCAAATGCATTTCTGCATTATAATCAATCCTATCCAGGCATAACTTGAGTTACACCTGGATAAATACCTAGCTGTAACTAGACGGCGTTTCGAAATGCCTATCTGATATGCATTATTCAAAATCCCATGTAGGCGTAACATAGAAGAGCATAAAACACATATCATTTTGGGCTAGAAACGCATTTAAAATGCGTTTCAAAATGCCTAATTATTTTCTGGGTTTGGCTGAGTGCCAGCTGGTCAATTCCTCATGGATGTCTGGTTTTGCACAATGAGTGAGGACACCAAGGGGGATATACAAAAAATGCAAGCATGCAGAAATATGCTAAATTTTCATTGATGGAAGTGAACTTCAGGCGGAAAAAGCAGCCTAGGATGAAATTGCACAGGGAAATTTTTGATTGAAAAAAAAAGTTGCAAAGACTCACGGATGAAAACACTCAAAACAACTGGTAAAATTAAATCAGGCAGAAATGGATGCAATATACCCTGGAATATATATTGAATTAATTTTGCGGCCATGAGATGAGAATTAAAGTACAGTGTGTACATTACTGTGTCTGAACTGGGTATCCATTCACCTATATCAACACCAATCTTTGGAGTTGTTGTGATTTAGCTAATCCATCAGTGCAGTCAAAACAAATTCTTTTTCTACTGAAATTTTCTTGGGCTGAAATTTTCCAGAAATTCCAATATAAGGCATTCCAAGTGCTGCAATAAGCACCTCGTGATCATTTTTTTTTGCCTCGAAACTTTCTTGTCTAGGTTTTTCCAGCAGCAGTGTGAACGTTTTTTTAATTTATTTATTTTCTTTTCACTGTTATTTATGATGATAGTACAGTAGAAACTTGCTTACACTTTTGTGGAACGTGGTAGCAATTGTTCCCTTTATTCATTTTCTTTTCTGGTGAAACTTGCGTTCATTGCTGCAGATCCATCATCTCTGGAGAGAGCAAATGATTGGATTTGTTAGCTTGCAACTGATTTTTCTCAGGTGCGTAGCCTGGATATAGAAATCGTACGTACATCCAAGACCATATCTACAGAGCGCATTACAGACAGCACAGTACAGGTACTGTGACGTGATCGCATCACGGTATTTTTTCCAAGACGTGGCAGGAATCTCAGCAAGAGTTGATGCGGGAACGCCAGGAGAGAGAAAACCGGAAGACGAGTCGTTGCGGGTTGCGTGTGTGCGCCGCGCGGGGCCAAGACCACCAGGGTTGCTGGCAGGCAGACACGTGACAAATGCAAACGAGGATCAACAGGAACTAGGGCAATAATTACCCGTGCAATACCCGCCAACCGCGATTAAATGGCAAGTCCCAGACCGCAGCAACCCCTTGAGTTGCCGCGACCTTTGCGCTCCTCCAACTGTCCGCCTCCTTCACACCCCGAGATCTTCAAATTATTCATCTCGTCTCATCCCGCATTCCTGCCCAACACCGCTTTTGATCCCTGTCCACGTCACTGTTCTGTTCCTTCTTTCCTGGCTTCATTTTTTTCTCTGTTTTATTTTATCCGCCAATTTCTCGCGCTCTGGCGCGTCAAGTTCTTTGACACCTCTGGGGTTAAGTCTTGTCCCCTGGAATCACATTAATGCTGAGAACCCTACCTCTCTCTCTCTTTCTCCTTTTGCATCACGGTCTCCCCTGAAGGTCTCCCCTGAAATCACCAGGTCTTTCTGCTTGGTTCTTCACCTAGAGACATTCCTTTCTTCATCCTGGGTACGGTCACGCATCCGGTGTCGGGACTGAGAAAACGCCGGTTATTCCGGCATATGGGAAAATGTCAGTGAGAGGTCAGTAAGAGACAATGGAGAGGAAATTCCACTATCCCCTGAAACCTTTTTTTCTTTTTCATAAACTCCTGGACTTGCTGCAAGGTTTGTCCGTGGGAAATCCTTCTTAGGATTTCCCCCTCACAAAAAAAATTGTATCGAAATTGTACACAAATATTTATACATATATCTGAAAACATGAGTCTGTATTTTATTTTGTTCATGTATCCTGCCACGTCATTGGGCAGGAGGACCCCACTGTCCGCAAACCGCCGCTTTGTTTGGCAGAAGTGCCCCGCTGTCCTCGACTTGCCGCGTCGTCTTGTATTATGTCAGATTTACTATGGTTGGCGCAAGAGTTTCATACTCGAAGCGCTTTTGGGACCTAGGCCGACTGCTGGGATCTCTGATGATTCCCCAGCACACCAAAGGCTCCTTGTATCTATTTATTTTGCGTCTTGGTAATTTGTCAAGCCTGACGGATTTCCATTGTTGTGCAAAAAAGGAGTTTTACAATAAATCCCGCAAAACAATTGCCGGATTGGTTTATTCCACTTTGGCTGCAGGTTGCTGCCATAAAAACCCCGTCAACTCCTTCGACGGGCTGCCCGGAGTTATGCCCTGGGAATACAGCCCTGCAGTCACCAATGGTTCGGAATATAAAACGCCCCATGGCAGCCATATCGCCGACAAGTTTCAATCAGCTTATGAAAGTGTGAAGTTCTCAGTCTCCCACCAAAGGGGGATCAACATTGATCTAAAAATCAGGAGACGGGAATTAATATTTGTCTACATAAATACTGTACGGCATTGCTTTCCGTATTGAGTATTTCATAGTCCTTTCATGCCTCATTGCATTACTTCTTTAGGTGTGCAACATTTTCTCCCGTATTTTTTTTTTTTATTCCATAGGTTCGTTTCTCTGCGTGCAATCGACTTTCACGAATGCAATTTCCATCAGTGGCATTTTCTAAACTGGTATTACGGAATTTTATCATGACTGTGATCTCACAGGTGACATGCCAATCCAAGAACTTGGCTTAATTGCAGCTTTCTTCCACGTCTAGTCTCTGGAATAAAATAAAGAAAGGTATTCATACACCATGAAACTCATTCATCAGCTACAAAAATTTTAAAGGTTTGATTTGAATTTCCCTATGACAAATAAAATATATTTCCGTTCGCTGAGTGTGAGATCACGGTTTCCAGAAGAAAGAAAAAAATAACTATTCATCTTTGTATGGAAAAGTTTCACTTCCAGACACTTGAAGAACAGAACAGTACTGGACATTAAAAAATAGTGACCATAATCGCTCAATGAGGAATAATAATAATAGAAGTACAGTATGTCTTTCAATAGTGTGGATGAACTAAAATTGAAAACACAAGTAAGTTTCAGCACATGAATATTGTACATAGACTCACCGTTACGTTATTGAGCCTAGCACTGCTGGAGAAAATCATCTCATTGAGTTTATTTTCACAGGACGACAGCCAGACATTCCAGGATCGCGTGCATCATAATTATAGCTTTTCTGCCGTCTCGCAAACAAAACAAAAAAACGAAAGAAAAAAAAACTCACAGGGAAATGAAGCAGGCGCAGCTAGTAATATTCTCGCCGAGGGTCGAACTGCTGCACCTCATTTGAATTTCCTCACGCGAACCCGCATGCGCCTGAATTTCTCACGGAAGAGAGTAAATAATCCCTCTTGCCTGAGATGGCTCAGATTCTTGGGATCGATGTCAAAATACCTCGTACCCGAGGATTAATTATGTCCTGTCTTTGCAATCTGAAAACCAACTCGTCTTTAAGATGAACTGCAGTGAACTTGCATTTTTTTTTTTATTTCACACGCCGACCGAGAAACAGCGGCGATTTTTTTCATGCAAATCAACAACCGAACAGTGAAATGAGAAACGAAAATTTGAATTAATATTTTAAATTTATCTTCAAGGTTAACTTTCGGGATGTTCTCTGAATCCTCCGGATTCCGAAGGATTGAGCGCTATTTCTTTATTTTAAAGGAGTCCACAACGAGTTCTATACGAAAACTGCACCTGAACAACAAAGCAATCACTGGATTTTAATGGGAAAAGTAGAATATTTGCGATTTATGACTGCTGCTCTGAACCCTCCAGATCTAGAATATCTAGAATTTAGATGATTCATTCCGAAGAGTTTTTGAAGTGACTGACATAATCCAACTGAACTGAATCATGCAAGGAAACTAACAGTTCAGAAATTCTTTCAAGTCTCAAATCTCGAATACTCTTTTTCACAGGCGCTGTTCATCTGTGCGTATTATTTTCTATTTTTGAAGTTTGCTCATCTAAAAAAGTAATCTTGAAACATGCTCATGCTTTTGGTCCCACGTAGAATGTAAGTTATACAAAGACGAAAGTAGAAAGTAAATTGTGAGTTGTAATAAATTCGATTAATTCAGAATAAAAACGCAACACGCCGCCGGGGAACTTGGCAGGGAGATTCTTGGTAGAATCTCCAAAAGAAAAAGAAAATAAAATGTATTTCTCAGAAACAATGAAAAGGAGACAACTAAATTGGATTCAAACAAATTCAAACTCCAAAATTCACAACTATACAAATCTCGAAAACAACCAATCGCTTCAAAAGTTTGATGGACAGTGTGCGCGAGCATAAAGAATAATTCTTGTCTTTTTCGTGTGTTGCGCAATGGGAAATACATCGGATTTCCCACTATAGGCAACATTCTGCAGATTCTTGATTTCTTGTTCCCGGACTTTACTTTTTTATTCTTTTTTCTTATCAACAACATCTGTGCCCTACATAGAATTCAATTCATAAAACGGAAAATATTACCGGTTGATTTGCACTTGAACTCCGATTTTGCAACCAAATGACTTTGTGCCTTTGCGCAGAGAGTAAAAATAATTAAAATACTGTATTGAGTACCAGTATTCTAAAACAAATGCAAGACTGACCTGAAGAAATATAACTGATGCTGTATTTGGACAAACCTCAAGGTTCCTGGGCAAATGTTTATTCTGGAGCTGATTCGAGGGAAATGAAACAGTTCAAGATTAAAAAAGTAAAAATAATAATTCGACGGGTCTTTTCAACCTTTTTTGATGGAGGGTATATATACCATGAAGACATGGCACTTCTTGCCCACCAAGTGCAGGAAAATCCAAGGCTACATCTCAACTGAAGCATTAATTTGAAATCGTTTCAAAATTAACAAGGAACACAAGATTTTGGCCCTGTCTTCGTCATCATCTCTTCTATACTGAGATTTTAATGTTCTTTTATACCATTCACTTCGTCTCCATCTTGTGATTCTGCACTCTATTCCTCGCGGTTGACCCGGAAATTCGGTGGAGTTCAGCTGAATGAATGTTCGGAAATTCGCCGTAGTTGATAATGACCATGCTTCCGAGTTATTTGACTGGGTTCGATGAGTGAGCCCATATGTGCCGTTGAATCGCTGCTAGCTTCAGTCGGATTTGGAGAAGGAACGGAAGAGACGACGAAGGGACCCAGCAGTGGGGTTTGATGGGGCCATCCTGCGGGTCGGTCTCCAGCAAAGGAAGTCATCCGGGGGGAAAAGACGCTGAAGAACCGTAATTTCCGGCCAGGAAAAGCGGGGCGTGTGAGCACGGGCTCCGGATGAGTAGCTTCTGCACACGTGCGCAGTAAACGCTGCTGCGGAATATTGTCGCATTCCGGGCCCTGCAAATTGTCCCGTTCCGCCCACGGGGACAGGTCGGGTTCCCGTCAGTCCGCGCGGTACCGATTCACGCCTCGGATAATGGTGATGCTCGGGCCTTTGTCTCCGGGTCGCCGGAGACGGATTCAAAGAAAACCCGCGCCTCAAGAACCCAAAACACAACCCATTACGCGAGGGGCCGGACAAAAAGTTCCGATCATGAGGTCGTGATATTCAGCGATGAAAATGGGTTCCTTCCTATCCAATGTTTTTTTTTTGGACGATTGAACTTGGATTCACCGCTGCAGTTTTGTCAGCAAAAACATTTCCCTCGCTAAGATTTCGTTTCTGGTCATGCTATAAGTTCTTCTGTCGACGCACTACTGTAAATTTAAAAAAAAAAATGTTTCTCCATCCATCCAGTATTTGCTGCAGGAGACCTCCATTTTTCGCTACTATCTTTTCAACCATGCATGCCATTTTTCCGCACTTCAAAATTATGCGGATTTTCAAAATTTTGCGGATTGTGTTATGATATCATTTTGAAGAGAAACGGCTCCTACTTTCCGTTCCCGAATTCCAAAACTAGAGCTCATTTTTTTGGGCAACAATGAAGTCAGCCTTTTTGTCAAATGAAAGATACATAGGTACTATGCGTTGGTACGACAAGATTGAATTTGGACGTTAATTTTTACTGTCCAATATTGTTTACCAAGCAGAGCTGAAACAAAACCCTCCGTAAAAAGAAACGATTTCGTAAAATATCCACAATTTTCAAGTGCGTTCTCTACATTCCGTCAATACGAATAAGAAACCCAAAGAGAAAAGCTCCCATCATCCTGAACCCCCTCCCCTCCCTTTTCGCCCAGCATGAGACATGGAGAGTACAGTATTTGGTTTATTCTTGGAAAATTGTGAAATATTGGTTTCCGGATACAACTCTGCCAGTTTTTTTTTTCTTTTCATAATTGGCAACATGAAGAAAATTCAAGAAATGTTTGGACTTTTTTTCTCTCCCTTCTCTTTGCCGCGGATATTCCGGACAACGCTCCCATGACAATTGACCAAAGAAGCTCTCTATGCTGAACGTCGATCAGAGCGACGTTAATTTCTTCCAACAGCTAGCGACGTCATCCGAACCGCTTCAAGAACACCCGAGCAATAACCCAAAAATATTTAAATGTGCTCGAGCTGTGTAAACGCCGGATGAGGGGGTCCCGTGCCCTGGAGCCACGATTAAACCCGGATTCCGCACATTTCCCCGTTGCTCAGAGTGACAGATAATCGCGGAGAAATGGTCGAATGGGCGGGGGGGACGAAGAAATCCAGATGTGGGATGATCGCAGCCACGGAAGATAATGGAGGAATTAAGCCGAGCACGTTGACACCCGCTCGTGCGGCGGAAGAACCGAACCAGTGCGGCACACGATCCCCCGGGGGCAGGAAAGTGTCCCCTGGATTCTCGCTTAATTTGAAGGCGGTGGCACCCGACGTGGAAATCACTTTGAAAGCCTCCCCTTTTCCGCGCCCAGCCTGTGCCCGTAGAATCCGTGCTTTGGGATCCACTCGGGAATTGCCAGAGGACAATAACCCCCTTTATTCGGTCGTCAGTACAATTTATTTCGTACTTATTCACGGCTTTTATGCATATCCGTATGCCGCCGCGGTTTCATGTCTGATTCCTTGAGCACAGCATCTCCAAACAAACGAGGTTGGTTAACTATTCATATTCGAAATCAATTTTTATTCAGTGCACTGCACTGATATTTCATTACGCGTATTTTTTGAGTCCAAAACGTAAAGATATGTACTGTAATGTACAGAAGTCATCGTCACGATGACTCACAGCTACAATATAAAATTCTTCGCCGGCCGAAACAGCAATCTTCAGCCCTCCACATCTGCAAAAATAAAACCGTTCAATATGTGCACAATTCCTCCTTACGAGGTAAAGCATCGCATTTCACGGATATTCCTTATCTTACTTTTTCCTGAAGATAACAGGCCCGTGCTGTTGGGAGAACCCTCAGGGCTCCATCACACAGGGATGGTTGGGAAAAACTGCTCAACTGAATAGCTTGGATATCACTAGCTCTGCCCTGAAGTCAGTGTGCTCACAATTGACAAACAATGCAGTACGCATATCTCTAAATATTCCATTTCGAACGATGTACGTTTGAAATTTGACTCCCTCATGAATGTTCTGTAAAATAAAAGCACTTGCTCTGTAATTTTCGTTCAATTTCCGAAAAGACCCCAACAAGCGGTTCGGCTCTGGAAGAGGGAAATCAGAATGACTTCTTTGTCTCGAAAAGGACAAGATACGGCTGTGTAATGCGATTGTTGGATGTCACAAATCGAAATAAACCATAGGGTGGAAGAAGTCTTACCGGAACCACTTCCATCGTGCAGGAAACCAGTCATCACTGTGTATAGGGTAACTCACCAAATTTTTCCCGAGGCAAACACGGGATTGCTTCCAATCCGGGGCGTTATTCCTTCTGGAAGGGGCTAGATTAGTCATTTGCAAGGTTCTATACTCCTCCCTCTCTTATGTGGTTCTGTTTCCCGAATTCGTTGCCGTTCGGATCTGCATTAGATTTCATAATAAAGCTGGGCATCTCTATTTTTCCCTTTAAATCTAGGCATCATGAGCAGAACTTTTTAAAATACAGTATTATACTTTTCGCAATCTGGTTTCCTTTTCATAATCTTGAATCAATTTCTCTAAAATATTTTGAGTCGAAAATAAAAATGTTGCTGGCAGTGAGACAAATATCCGAAAGCAATGGTCATCATTCCTACAGATAAATACTTTTCTCGCCCGCAGTGGATGATCAGAAACTGGGAAAACTGTCGTGTAAAAATATGAAATTAGCTTGAATCCGACTTCATATCATTCGGGGTGAGCCTGTTGGTATTGTTCCAACACCAACTCTTCATTGAAACGCTTTCAACATCGTTCGGACATTTAAGAACATGTAGATGAGACAAACAAGGTGGAGCAATTCATCTTCTCAACACCCATGAGTTTCCGAAGAAGCAAGAAACGTGGATTTTCCGGCGCGAGATCAATGCACATTTCATAGTTTCGAATTTTTTGTTTACTCTAGTGGCTCTGTCAAGAGATGAGCTTTTCTCCAGATGCAAGAAGAAATCGTGTTAGAACAAAGTTTCAGGAATCCAAAAATCGGTATGACGAAAAAAGTCTTCTCACGTTTACGAATATTACCAAAGGAAATCGTGACACTTCCTTATTCAGCAACCAATTAATTTCCTCCAACTCGATTTTTTTCTGGAAACATATACATACATGGTTGAACAAATTGACATAGTTTTCCAGCACAACCACACATTTCTTGCAACAGAAGTGCAGTGACAAAGTTTATCAAGCTACTACAGTATAAATGTAAGGGACACAGCCACACAAAAACAAAATCGCGGAAAAAGTAATTTGTTCCCTAAAAGGTCAAAATCGTTATATAATCGCATTCGCTGTACGCACTGTATATAACGTCATTCGACTTTAATTGCAATTGCTCGTTTTCTATACATATATGCTGATGTTATCCTGTGTACTTCACTTCAAACGGTCAATGAGACCATTATTCATGCAGGTGATGCTGGTGCTGTCACCAACGCATTGGAAGAACGTACTACTGTACAGTATACTCGGAGTCGGAACCCAATGCTTCCGTGCCCCCCGGCCTGCTTGCATCGACATGTCCGTCGTCGAGAGAGAAACATGTCCCGCGAGTTGGATGGGAAACGAAACGTGTAGACAAACCGATTGTTGAAGCATATCAACGCTAACAACGGATGCTATCAGAGAGACGCTTGTTCTGACAAGCCCCGCTTCACTCGCCGTGATGAACCCGTGTCGAAGCAACAATCGGAGTCGCTGAGTTTGGGGGATGACAATGAAGACCACGAGATGGTGACACGCTGATCAACACAACAGCGTAAGCCGTCCCCGACCCGACCTGGATGGAGCGAGGGAAATCGATTCTCCCAGGCGATACGATTTCGGTGTACGAGGACTTTCTTCCTTCTCGTCGCTGTTACGTGTTTTAGTGTAGAACTGTAGATACTGTACAACTGAATCAACAAAGAAAGATAGGGGATCAGCAAGGAGGAAGAAGGCATCACCCGTTGAAATACAGGACCAAATCAGCCCTGAGAATTGATTTTCCTTTTTTCCACAATACAGTGCATGGTCGAATTTGCCTGCGTGTGAAAACTTTATATTCAACCTCTTCTCGGAGGCGCAACGAAGCACAGATTTGTTGAGAAAGATTGACTAAGTATTACTGCACAATAAATGGTTCTTGTCCAAGATGAATAAAAACAATGCTGGTTCATCATCCAAAATTTCGAATACATCCCAGTATTCCCAGATAATGAACACGATGTTTGCCATCTCTGGCATAAAAAAACAAAAACAAAAAAACAACTATGCGCTATATGACGGAGAATCAAGAAAATCGCCGTTTGAGATTATAGATAGAAAGTGGTACTGTAGTACTTTTCACACGCGCTCGTTTTGATGCATTCAAGTGTTTTAAACCGCATCGTTCCCCGTTTTTCGGAGCAATGCAAGAACTAAAAAAAAGATCAGCATATGCTTTTCTTGCCAAGCCCTCAAAACTCATTTCCCTGGATTAGCTCAAACGAAATGCATGAAATTCGGCATGCGAATATTTCCCTAGAACGTATTTGTTCATTCACATGCCGGCGTTGGCCAAGAGTAGCACGTTACTCCATTAATTCCTTGACATGAGGAATTGCAATTTTAAACAAGTTCAAAAGAGAAAATTAATTTATAATGCATGCAATAAAAGGAAAGCTCTCCCATACCATTGAACGCATCAGTGCATTCGAGCATTTTTTTTTCCAACTTTTATGAGGTAAGCTTCAACACGAGCTGGTAAGATTGATTCTCGTTTCCGGAAATTATCTTTTTGCCACGCGTTCATGAGAAATCCGGCCAATGCTTATGCAAGCAGCTTAAATGAAATCAGCGCTAGATTCTGTAAGATACGAGAGAAAAATATCGCAATAAGCAATAAGGGGTTAATTGAGGCAACTCTATAAATGTAACGCCTTTGAATATTCAAAAAACCAGACCAATCCGCGTCAACAATATACAGTACAATACGTAATTTGACCGATTCATCAATCATGACCAGGTTTCAAGCTTGGTCTTTTCTCATATCAAATATTCTGCTGAAAGAGAACCAACCTCTCTCCTGGATTTTTGTTTTTTTTCGTTTTTCGCCTTCCCGGATGGGATGATTCAGCCCAAGGAAAGCCATAGAGTCACTATACACCGCAGCAGCGGTTGATGGTTTTTCCCGGCTCGGGAGCAAAACAGAGTCGACCATAAATCCTGGCGCTGGACGACCGGGAGTCGCTGGCGACGCTCGGGTGATGGATGGATCGTCTGATGCAGGGATCGCGTCGTGGGTCCTTTTAATTGAGCTGCCCGTCACACGCCGGGCGTCTGGGTTCGCGTCGTGGCCGGGAATACCGATCGAGGTAGGTGTAAATGATCCGACACCCCGACGACGTGCCTTCCGAGACACCAATTACATGCTCGTCCCGATCGGCTCCGATTAATCCCCTGCTGCATTCCGTCAATGAGCTTCCTCGTCGATCGCTTCCTGGCTTGGTCAACCGCAATCACTGACTCCGACTCCCGCAGGGCTTTATTTGGAGTGACGAGAAATCATGGGCCTTGTCTCGTCAATCGTTCCGAGCGCGGCTTTCTGCTGGTCAGAGTCGACACCACAAGTCTCGAAAATGCCCAAACTCTTCATTCGCCAGGAGTGACTAGTGAGCGAGTCTGGTTCACGATGTCGAGATGGGTCATGATCCGCGAAGATGAATCATCTGTCGGATCCCGTTGCAGATTAATCACTACGTTTTCTTCGGCATTCATTCCCGATTAGGAAAATTGGACGGAAACGGCAGCAAGTAATGAAAAGTCAAGTCTCAATGTGAAAGACCTAGATAATGCATACTTTTCACTTGCACAGCAGTCTATGATACGTTCAGGCGAACAAACCTGCGATTAATGTAATCGAAACCTTGGTAAGCGAAGCTTCATCGTGACCGGTTCAAATCAAGGATGCACTAAGAATTTCAATTTTCATGGGATTAACCGATAATATTTTTGGTCTGAT
>CAJPEX010000021.1:211988-315165 GCA_905338405.1 Notodromas monacha | reverse complement strand
TTGACCCCCTCTGGTAACTTTTTGTCATACCCTCCTGGCCGTGATTTTCCTGTTCAGACGTTGTCCTTTTTCTCAGTAATGTTATTGGGGTTGTATAGCAGTCAGTCGAGCCCTTGCAGGACTCCCCTATTGACAAACATGATACTGTATTTTATTTTTAGATTGGCTGAGGATGCTATGAAGTGAAAATTCAAATTGATGAATCGTGAAAGGTTTAGAATAATAAAGTACATACGTATACCTAAAAATGTTCATTTGGTCGCTTTCGGAAATTCTACGAACTGGAAAACTACGGCGTGGCGATAATAAGTTTGCTCGAGGAGGCAATTTGCAAATATGACGATAACTGGATTACTCTTCGCACTACCCAAAATATTGGCATTGTGAAGAAAAGAAAAATTTCAAATTTGCTAGTGTTCATCAAAATCTCGGTTTTTGCAAACGAAAGATGTCTCAAATACTGCTGTCTTTTTAAATCGTTACGAAATCACTGACCGACACAAAATGCGCGTATATCGTGCAACTTTGACAACAAGTGGCGCGATGCAAAGAAGAAATTAGACGTTCAGTGATACCAATCGGAAAAAAATAATTCATTGCACAGAATGAAAAAAAAGGTAATTTTCAGTGTAAAGAATCGGAAGCATAATCTTGGTCTTCACCCTGCCTTATTCTTTCCTCACACTAAGCAAGCGTCCCTGAGAAATGGGTGGAAACCCCCTGGTGAACTTTTGCTGCATCTCTTCGTTAAAAATGAGCGATGAACTGAAGAACCTCTCGTGTAGTCTATCATCATCAGATCAGTCAATGGCGATTCCAGAATGTTTTTTTCGTGTGTGGCAAATTCCTCCCCACCCCGACATGACATCCTATANGTGGCAACAGCCCGGCTCGCTTTCAATTAACTAGTGCCATGGTGGTGGTGGGGGCGTGTTGTCGCTGGGGAATGCCTTCTCGCGCCCCCCTCGTGGTGCAAACAGTGGCGCTTACTTTTTTTTTTTTTTTTGCTCCCCTTACTTCTGAACCGAGATAGCGAGGCCTGGTCTTACTGTTGATTTTTTTGCTCGAGTTTCGCCTTGCGGAGGCGGATTCCTGGAGGAAACCAGGGCGGATGCTCTGCCAAATTCATTTTATGGTAACTGTAAAAACGGGAATCTGAAGTAATTTTCAAATCAGCCTACTCCGTGTCACTTTTTTAAACTTCGCGTTATTCCAATAACGCATGTAGTTTTTCTGACGAGAAATTCAGGGGTGCCACGGGGAAAAGAAATGTGGGGCGAGTAAATGCCAAGGGAAGAAGATAACGGGGAGAAAAGGGCGTAGAGAGGGGAATACAAACAAGGAGAATTCAAGTAAAATACCAAGTTGGATAATATCACGGATACAAAACTCTCTGGGCAAGACATCAAATATGCCGGATGAAATATCCCACGCAACAAAATGAAAAAAAAGAGCAGAGACTTGATGCTGATTCCCAATGCTGTAACATGTATTTCCAGAATATGCGAGGGAAAATATGTTGCGTTTGTCGAACATTTTTCTCTTTCTGGCGGTTTCTCAAGGCGTTTTTCTGCGCGTCGGCATTTCGTCCTGATTAACGATCATGTTTTCCCTGCGCTTCGGCGCAAATGTGCAGAAACACGCCGATTGCTTTTCGAAGTTCTTAATGAGCGCAACTCTGTCGTCCAGCAGCATTCCCAAAAAATGGCGTTGCAGTTTCTTGAAGGGGTGATCCGATCTTTTGGAAATTCGCAATTTGGTTTTATTGTTTATCTCCCTAGATTTGGTTTCAAATGATGAAACGAGCTTCTAAGGAATCTCACGAAATCTTTTTTATCCTGATTCCTATGAGAAGAAAAATTGTCTGGACCATAAGGCAGTTTTACAGCAAAATAATGCACTTCTCACAGCAGGAGTACATTGATGGAGCTTCTCTTGTAAAAAAATATTTGTTGATTCCCCTAAGTGTAAAAGAAACTGCGAAAACGTAGTGAGATAAGTACTTACTTGTACGGCACTGAACATGGAGAACTTTTCTTACACCCGCCTTATTATTCAGGATTGTGTCCATAAACTTTTGGTCAGGGCCTTTAAACATGTCGCTGTCTTACATAAATTCGTTTTAGTGCTACTCATTCTATCGGAATTTGCCGTGTATAACTCGCTGATTCCTGGTTGATAAATAATACTAAATTCTTGGGTGAGTACTTTGCCTGGCAGGGAGTGTAACCCAAACCGAAATAAACTTCCTTACGTCGTTGAAAAGCAGCTTACGGGACCCCGCACTTTTCAAGAAAGTTAAATGGACCGACACGTCGGTGAGAACACAAAGTGGCTTTAAATCTCAAATGGCACTCGCAATGCTGACCAGGATGTTGAGCAAGTGTTCATGTCACTGTTGTGCTGCAAGCCTTTTAATGCTAGCAGGAATTCTGAGAGCGGCATAATTAAAAGTTGTTTTTTTATGCGCTTCGCGAACTTACGCAGCCCTTGGGGCCCCCGGGACAACCCTATTTGCGAAGTCCTTCACGGTTCTTAAGGCTGGCACCCCTACAAAACTACCCTCTGCTCTCCTTCGTAGCGCTTACGGTGTGCTTTTTTTCCCATCTGAGTAGTCCATTTGATATTTGAGACATTCGCGCTATAGGATGTCATGTCGGGGTGGGGAGGAATTTGCCACACACGAAAAAAACATTCTGGAATCGCCATTGACTGATCTGATGATGATAGACTACACGAGAGGTTCTTCAGTTCATCGCTCATTTTTAATTATTCATTTGAGCGCCGCGAAACCCTCCGGGCATTTACGTATGGTGCCAGTTTATTTTATACGCCCTCTGCTAATTGGATTGTTGGTACGGTTGATGTCGCATGAAAAAAAAAAGGAAGTTAAAATGAGAATTCGCTGTTTGGTCACTATAAAACGCTTTGTTGTACATAATTAAATTTCAATTAGAACTTCGAAGCATAGTGAGCTTGCTACAAACATACACCTCCGTGCAAGGAAACTGGTTTGTTCAAGGTAAAATCATAATAGCCATGTTCATGAAAAATTGTACCCGCACAAACGCTTTATGTGATTAGTTGCTCTACTTGAAGTGTCACCTTCGTTTCGACATGCGCTTTATTCAGAACTACGCTGTTGTACTTGAAAAGTAAGGGAGGAACTTTGTTTAAATGGAAGATGCTAGAATGAAATTCATGGTGGTATCTTCTTGAAATTACGGATTTCTGAGAGCAGAAATGGAAGATGCTTGGGGTTCGTCCCGCTAGCTAAATTTTCCGTGTGTGTTTTTTACTGGGGGTGTTCGTTTTTGAAAAAATACCTTTACGTCGAATAATCTGTATTTTTTTTACTATTATTCAAGTCATTCGACACTCTCCATCGTCACAGCTGGTTGAGATTTTTTTGAATTACAACATTAATGAATCTTTTTTTCAATTGGATCAAACATTTCGCCAGCCCAGTATGAACGAAGACGCGAGAACTTTGGTTGTAAAAAATACGCAGAGATAGATAGAAATTACATTTGGATCTCATTAAATTGACCTTCCGTAAACAAAATAATTAATTCAGAAAATCGCGTATTTTGCAATTATTTCGATCGTTTTTCCCAGCTCAAAAGCTCCTCAAGTCGGGGTTGTTCCCCGTTGACATTGCGGGGTTCAACTACCAGACGCGGTGCAATTGACGTCTTTTCCAGAACAACTTCCTGTTTTTTTTTTTCCTCGGGACTTGTGGACTTTCCCTCGTCTACTTCCGTTTGGCGAAGATGCATTCATACATACATACACGAGTTGTTGAAAGGAAGTCGCTGGAACTTCTCCTGATTTATTGGCGTTTGAGTCTCAGTCGTCGGGAGATTCCTCGGCCATTTCTCCACGTCACTGATTTCTCGTCCAGCGTCCTGGATGGCGATTTTCTCCCCCCTCGTGTTGTTGATGGTTTTTTTTTTTTTTTTTCAGTCCCTGACTTGTCCGGCTGCCCTCGTCCTCATCTGATTGCGTGTTTCGTATTCCCACGTTTCCCCTGATCTTATCCCCATTGCGCATGTGCACTGGTATGACGGGAGTCCCTGGGCCTCGATTTCCTCACAACGTGCTCACAGTTCTCTGGTGCCAGTTTTTTTTAATATTTATTCAGGGAGCCAAGTTTCCCAAATTTGCGTATCTGTTTACGATGTAAGAATTTACTCTGAAGGTTTATACACGGGGAAACTTCCGGGTATATTGGGATGCATGAACATTTGTCAGAGTCCTCTTGTTTCCTGAGCGGGAGGTTTTAAATACCGTTCATCTTGTCTTCGGTGAATGATCTTTGTGAAAAGTTGACGTAAACAGGAAGTGTATTGACTGGTCTCGACAGCGGTGAGATCTAAATTACAAAATGACGGCCTCAGATTTGGGCTCGCTTGAGTTTTTACAGATTTGAGCGAACAATTTTCTGATGCCCTTCAGTACTTAAGAAATTGTTCGGGGTTTCTTCATTTTATTTTAGTGCTGAACCCGACGATTTGCGGCAGGATTATCGGCCTGAGCTTGAGGACTTCGTGACATTTTCGCGAACCGAATTTAGTGCTACAGAAACCGCACTTTTCTCTGCTACATTTTGCGTTTCATTATGTGCTGCCTTAATGTATGCATTTGAACCTCCCTATGTCGAAAATTTTTGAAATGCGCGTCTGAATTCCCTTGGGGAAGATTTTTAATGCATTGTTGCTCCTGCCAAACTTGCACAAGTTGAATTTTTGCGGGCTTTTTTCGTTATTTTTTTGACGTAGGAAAGAGGAGTGCAATAAAAATTTAATGATGCGTTTGGAAAGGAAATGGAGAATGATTTGGGGGGGGGGGATACGCTCTTACGTTCAACTTCAGCAATTCATATAAGAAGCAATTAAGGCCCAGAATATTACCCATTACAATTTCCTGCAATCATTTTTTTTCTCGAAAAAATGCTTGTTTCCCTTGCTCGAAACCCCTCTAACTGGAATTTTTTCTTGTTGCTGCCGTTAGGTTTGACTGTATGTACAGTATATTTTGGATTGCTGCTCAGAATCAGGATGCGGTTTTGAAGTTGTTCGGATATTTTTGATTGTTCGGTCGTTGCGAAGTTTGATGACATTTTTTCATTCTATGTGTTGCAGGAATTCTTCTGAAACTTTTCGAGTTTACCAGGAGTGAAGCACGCTTATGAAAAGAAGTCCGAAGAGTCCCTGGAAACCCCCACTGCGGATTTGCCGCCAGGTACGAGTGTTCCGAGCCCAGTGTTCGAAAACCGCGGTGACGGGCCGCGAGGTCCTCCCTTTCCCACATTGTCCCCGAAAACCCCCTTTTTTTCTCCCAGAAATGTTCCAATTGTCCCATAATTGTGATACGCCTTCCACTTGTGATATTTTTGGAGATGTTTCAAATTTTTTTTTGGTTTTATTCTGCGAGGTAGTTACTTTTATTTTTTGAGGAGTCTGAGGGTCAGAAATCGGAGTAGAGCAGGTTTTAGCCCAGATTTTTCGAGACGCCGGAATAATGGCGAGTTTGCTGGATTTGGTGCTCTCCTTTCCGTGTAGGGCAGCAGTTGAGACAAGTGTTCATCATTTGTTGACGGGCCTGAATCCTTATTTCTGGAGAGTACGGTCGTTTCTATCCGCAAAATCCAGAACTTTTTCTACTTGGCTAATTTTTATCGGAAGAGGTTTCAACCGCGATTCCGAGTTTTATCTGTGTAAATGATTAATTATGCGTGGTTTCCGAGTGCTGTGCAGGATTGGGGCGGCAGTCCGGAGGAATTTTATCGAGCTTCTTGGATTGACAACAGTCCAGGCTTTTGGTTCGATGGGTCATTAATGTGTTTTTGAAATTCTCTGGCGTTATTTCTCTCATCGTTCCGATTGCTTCTTTTTTTTTGGCAGACTGGGGGGTGGGGGGATTTGTGATCTGTTGACTGCCTACTTGAGAATGTGTAAATAGGGTTTCGCGAGATCAGTTTTTTTTTTTCATCTTCCATTTTTTGCATGTTGTGGTGTGTATTTGCGGCGATTTTTTTTTTTGTGCGAGATTATTCTTGTAAAGAGAGATAAACACCATTTTTGGTGAGACGTGGACTTCCACCCTGCGCATGGTTTTTATTCACTTGGTTGCAGAGGTGCCAACTTTCAGCAGTGACTGCTATTGACACATAGGTAGCGTCTGTTGGGTGCGACATCTTCCCCGCATCTCTGCATATTTTTGCTTGGTATGGAAGTCGCGGTACACCATCCTCAAAAGATAAATCGCTCTCTACTTCTATAGTAATTCATTCTTTACAGGACGGAATAGGGGATGGCGATTTCTTTCCAGGTGTACAGCAATTTAGTCTGAAGAAAAGAATGACAGAAATTTGCAAGGAGGAGCAACTGGTTTGGTCTTGTTTTACCTTCATATGAAAGTCGTACTCTCTATTGAAGTGTTTTGTACGAGCAAGTAATCGCCGGTTTGTCTGGGTCATATTTTATTCAGTGATGCATTAATTTAATAGTACTGTACTGTACTTCGTAATTTAATCTTGCGTACATTTTGAAGAAAGGTCCATCCACGCCTGAGGAAATAAGTCGGGGATACCCATTTGCGTTGCATCTTTTGACCTCGTTGGACAATTACGGAAACAAGATACAGTATATAAATACCCTTTTCGAGTTGTTGGAGATATATTCTAAGCACATACTTAGGACATACCTGTCGTTTATATTCGTACAATTGGAGATATATTCTAAGCACACAGGAAGTACCTGTCGTTCATATTTGAACACTTGTAGGGAGTTGCTTCTGGTGTACAGTGAGTGAATTTCTGTTTGAGTGGCAAGAATGTCCTCGAAAAAATTGGAACTGCCATATTTTATTCCACTTCAATTGACGATTTAGTTAATAAATTTGATTTGATCAGAAAATGCGGGCGGCTGTAAAAATATCTTGGTAAATCACATTCCCGAGTTGAAGAATTAAAAATATGCAACCGCTACATGCCGTACATATTTCGGATTTCGTTTATTAAAAAATTCCGTTGATGGTATTGGAAGCTTCAGTATTCAAAATTTTGTTGTGATCCTCGCAGGATTTTTGTAAACGTGGACAAATCCTGCATGCGTCTCTCCTCTGCGTTAAATAAGGCATCACACCTGCGAAATTCTTCATGCTCAGGTGTCTTGACAAAGCATGTCAATGGTTGTCTCACTTTTCTTGGAGTCCAGGTGGTCCTTGCTTGAAAGAAGAAGGAAATTTAAGTATTTTCCGTCAACAGGTCTCGAGGCCTGGCTTCAGCTGGATCGAGGTTGGGATAACGGGGTTCGCAAAGGTATACTCCCCACACGAGATCTGGGCACCAAATGCCCGTACCTATTGGGGTCACACATTATGGTTCTCCTATCCTATGTAGTACAGTAATAACAACACGAGGGTCTGAACAAGGCAGCCTTTCCGATGGGAAACCGGTGGAAAAAATATTAGCTGAGTTGCATGAGGATGCACTTATGTAACTGAAGCGGAAAATATTTTGAAAATAAACACAAATGGGCATGCTCCATCAGAAGTGCAGATTCCACAGTCATTCGGAATTTTACCAGGCCTGTGAGTTCAAGAGCTCGCTGAAAAGGCCCTTCTTTCTCAACCGCTCACCAGTTACATTTCTGAACATTGGCACAGCATAGTACTGTACTTCAATTCGTGCCATGAACGTGCTTTCCGGTAGATAAATATTTTTACGCCTAAACAATGCACAGCGAACCCTTGTTTCCTGTGGAATTGTCTCCCCGTTAATTTTTCAAGCCTGCAGTTGTTCTCGAACAAATTTCTCTTCCAAAAAAAATTTCTGCATTTGCGCCGCTGTCGATGTTGAGCATTTCATCGAGGACTTCTGTGTACGGTTTAAGGAATGTGGCTGGGAACTGGTCATACATTCAAACCTCTTCAAGTTTTATTCAAAGGGAACTCCAGGGAAGAAAAAAATTATCTTTTGAATATTACGTAATTAAGAAACATGTGGACTCTCAACTAAATTTAAAGGTCCATAAAGAAATCGTTGTGGAGAGCATCTCATTGCGGAGAACCCCTGTAACATTAGGAGTGAACTCTGTGGGGCCACAAATAAAAATCCGTTATACGTAGTATCATTGTAGTGAGAGTCCACCTGCATATATATTGTTCGATTAAGGTTCAACGTTTTCAAGTCGACAAAACGCAAATATGCCATTCCATTCAGAGAGTAAACAAGGGAAGGAAAACGTTTGTCATCAAACATTTAAAAAGCACCAAAACAAAACTACGGGAACAATTAAACCGTCGGGGCGGATTTCCGCGGCCAGTTCACAGCAGGATGGATTTGCTCCTTCAACAGAGATTTTTTTGCAATTACTTCAAGAGAAATCAAATCGAGTGCCCACAGGAAAAATCAGCATCGTCATTCCGAAAACCTACCGAACGATTTTCCCCAATGTCATCAATAATTCTCAAGACTCATCGAAGCTGTTGGAAGATTTCTTCCTTCCTACAAGACTGACTGTTTTTTTCAATCAGTGCTCTGAAGGTAAGCCTCTGCTACCTTTTCCGAAGTTTATCCCAATACGACAAGGGCTGGTTTTTGTATTGCATAAGCACCAACTGGTGTTGATAAGGAAAATGTCGCAGAGAAAAAGGAAGCAGGAAAAAAGGTCTCAGTTCCGATGGGTTGGATTTGGGCTCTATTTAAAATCGTTGGTCCACATTTCCTACATGTATGAACTCATGACTTGGCACGTTAGTGTTCTACATTCCTTTTTTTTCAAGTCTATACGGAGTTTCAAGTCCGTCTTTATTTCAGAGTTGAAAAAGCATCTGCACTGGCTTGGATGTATGTACATTTCAACATTGATTTGAATATTAATCATAAGCGTATTTTGCAGTATATTTAATTTCTTTTTTAACCACTACATTTTCTCTCGTAACCTCTTTTCTACATCAAAATCGTTTTAGCATTTCAACAACAATGGTAACTAACAATTTTCAAGAATGGAGAGGAATTGCCGATGAGATAATTGGTACAGAAACCAGGTACAGCAAAAATAATGAGAGTGCCTTCGTAATAATTTACAGTATTGTATCTTGAAAAATCCCTGTGAATTTAGGAGATAATATACTGTACTGTACCAATACTCTAAAATTCGCATGATTTTATTATATTCTCCACGTGAGATTCAAAATAAACACGACTAACGTTAAAAAACCCACGAAATAAATTTTTTAAAGAAAGAACGTTGAAACAGTCAACTGATAATTTCTAGCATCATCTGTGCATGACGGACATTTTGTTGTGGCGCCCTGTGGAAGACAAAGGACGGCAGAATTCTACAGAACATAATTTACCCGAGAAGATTCCTCGCGAAAACACAAGGGATCGGAATTTTTTTTCATTTTGCTTCTTGCGCACTTATAATACGGTACTTTTTATATAAGGGAAATTTGTACAGTTGAACACCCTCTACAATGAAATTCAGGGGACCAGAAGATATTCGTTGTAAATAACCTCCAAGTATACAGGTATTATATCATAAAGACTCCTGTGAGACAAAATATATTTAATCAGAGAAGATCGTTGCAATGCAGACAGAGTGTACCTGTATACTTTCTCTGAAAATTTAGAAATCTAGGGACAGATTTCATGACGTCGGCGATCCCTCAGAAATGATGCAAGTTATGGTTACCTTTCGAAAGACAGGGAGGGAGAACCGCTCGACTGGTTTACGAGTATGTCGGGCGGTGGAAAAGTACCAGCGGTGGTACAATAGAAGCCCGCGTCGCTTTCAATGAACTACTGTACATTTGCTTTGTGGGGCGCATTGTTCCATTTGTCCGTCGGGGAACGTTCTAATTCGTTCAAGATTACTCGAGAAGAATATCCAAGGTAACCCGCATATTCGACTGCTGTAAAAGACGCCCACTGTTTCTTCGATATTATGAACCTCATTATAGGAGAATAATATCGAATTTCTGCGCGGAGCACGCGCCAAATCAACTTTGAATGGAATACACTTCGGATCTTAATGTAGCCCATCAGGCGGGTTTTAAGTAGAAAAATTAAATAGAGTACGAAATATTTTGTGTTTATTCTGTGAAGCTCATTGTGTAAGGAAATGATTATGGATTGGACCGTCGTCGTGATACTTTAAGTCGTCGAGCGATGAACCTCTTCAAAGTTCAACTCAATGGTGCAATGCTTTTTCCTCCGATTCCGCGGAAAATATTAACATTTACAACACAGTATTATTTCTGTACTAAGCTTTCAAAGTTTCGATGCAATATGGTCAGAAGTAGGCTCGCGCTTCGCTGAGTTTGGCATTCATATTATTTATTGCAAATTTTGCTGAAATATGATCAGATCTGGCCCAGTAAGGGAAAAAGGACAAGAGTGGCGGCCTCTGCATCAGACGATTGATTCACAATTGTTTCAGCTGCGTCGATGAAGTATAGAGGCCGCTAAACATGCAAAAAACCTCCTGCGCCAGAAGTCGATCTTCCATCGTATCCATACATCTTTTTTTATTTGCGTGAAAAATCGCAGTTGAGTACAGTATTGTACATATTCATTCATTTGAAAATGTATACTTGTCTGATAGTAGTTCTGGGCTTTTTTAAGGAACTACGCATATGTAGAAAAGTTTTAAAGGTTTTAAAAAAATATATCGCAAAGCTTACTTGTTCGTACACTATTACGCCATGGTGTGGATACTACTGAGTAGACATGAAGTACTTATAGGCAGATTGGAAGTAAAACGTAATTGAAACTAAAATTTTAACAAAGAAGGCTACACTTAAACCGTTTCAAAATACCAAACTCGTTGATATCCCGTGTATAGCAGCGCATTTATTGCATATACGAAATGTTCCAAGTTTCCATCCATAGATTTTAGTTTCGCCATTATTTCAGACAAGAATCCAATTTATCATTGAATTCATTGGCTGAAGTCTCGTTCAGTGTTCATCCTTATCGTTGTCCTACGTCAATGCATTTTCCGATTGTTCCGCAGTGTTAATTTAAAAAAAATTTGGTTCAGATATTTCAAAAGGGTAAAACTATGAGACTTCATCCATGTTTGTCAAATTTTTTGTGCGCTTCCCCTGTAGGTAAAAAAATAAAATTATTGAGCGTATTTCGCCCGGTGGGTTAATATTGAAATTGCATCGAGTGTGTTCGTCTCTAAATTTTAATTTTTTGGCGTACAGCAGTTGCTATTTTGAACGTTTGAATGCTTTTTCAGTTTTCCAACTTTGGTAGCTGCATTTTTTTTAAATATCCGTTGTTTGCATACTTTGCCGGTGTAAAATGTAGGAAAACTTTTGCATTAATCTACTTCTTTCTTTTGACGAATATAAAATTAATAAATAAATATAAAACAGATAAATTACTGTACAGTACTTGCAAATGGAAACCTCATTCCAAAGAGGCCACTAGCAGTAACTGAGAGCGACATCTCACAATCCCTTAAAAAAAATCTGAAAAACTGAGATGCTGCCTCGTGGAGATACCAGGGCATTGCCTTTTGAGTGGTGCCGACCATTCTCGACGAAAATTCTCATCTATAGAAACAGCATGCATCTTCGTTCGCCTTACGCGGGTTCGAACAATTCCGAAACGAAAAAATAGCTTTATCAAGATGTAAGAGAATCAATATACTTTCCGCCAATAGGGAGGGCGAGATCGACGCATTAGGAATGTGTGCTGCTACTGCTGCATGATCATGTATGTTAGATATGCAGTAATACAGTATAAATAAATATGGAATTGCAGGCTCATATATGCTTCTGCATTATTTTAAAATCTATGTATTTACACCAAATAATGACAATTAAGTCTTGTAATGTCGAGAATCAACATTTCCCTTTTTTTTAAATCAACTGAAAAATAAATAAGCAATAATAAAAAAAATGAAAAAGTTGGAACCCATGCTTTCTTAGTTGGAGAGGCATATTCAGCAAATGAAATGTATTGTAACCCGTACATGCTTTTCAAGTTTCCACATCTTGGTCGATCGCAAGAAAATTTTAGGAAAAATAAGAAAAAGCAGGAAAACTGACTACTCAGGCTAAAAAAAAAAGAAGTAAGAAAATTAAAGACCCCGCATACTCATCAAAATACAGTACCGTAAAATACTTGACGTTTTTTGTTTTGTGCGCTGCTTCATTCTGGGAGGCACACTCAGTTTCTTCAATGCTACACATTTAAAGACATACAATGATACAAAAGATTTTTACAGTACAATATTTTGACGTACATGTATTATACTTAATGTTCTCTGACAGCCAAGAAAAACAGAAAAACGTGTATAATTTGATTTCGAGATGAGCATAGATAGATATGGGAACATTTCCAAAAAAATTGCCGTATAACATAGACTACATAGAGAAATTTAATTTGTGGATGAAATCCTGTTAAACAGGATACATAATGGTATATATTGATGGGAAATATGGTACCGTATGCACGTACATCAGTTCCACTGACAGACAGAGATGATCATGTTAAATTCACTTTCAAGAAAGGGATACATATGTATCCCTTTCTTCGGATGCTGCCTGAAAATTAAACATATGTTTAATTTTCAGGCAGAATCCGAATTTGCACATGTTATTGTAGTCAACTCCTGGCAAGACTTTCTCAAATTTATTCAAGCCTATACTCGCAGAAGCAGAGTCAGTAACCATGATATTAAATATATATCGCTTGCGTGAATGTAAAAATAAAACAATTTAAAAATATTCTCCAATACCTGAATACTTGGGTTAAAAAATAGAACATTTTTCAAACGAAGATGCTTTATAAGGGCTGTTGGGTCCAGTATATCGAGTTCCCGTTTGATCCTGCGATTCTTGGTCAGTTACGAGATATATTATTTCGGGTAATATCATTTACATTTGCTAGAATACATTATTTTAATATGAATAAAATCGTGTTTTGCAAACGTTCGCGGAAATAAGATTTAAAAAATGAAGCAAACATTTCTGTAGCTAAAAATGTATCCCGAATTACTGGGGATCGTCTTCGGAAAGCGCCTTTCTTGTTCGCGAGCCTTTAAATTTGGAATGAAAATATTTCCAGTAAAGAATATGCAAGTTTTGCTTAGATTTTACTTAATTTTTTGCATCATTTTACTGTAAAAATGCTTTAAATTTTTTGATCTGCTTGTACGCTACAAGAAACATATTACTTGCTGCAACTCAAACGTATGGAAAATTCTTGGAAACGTTTTCTAAGCTGTGTTGAGTTGATAATGCAGGTAATGAAGATTGGTTCAATCTATGAAATTCGTCGAAGCTCGATGATTCAAAGCTGGCGGATTGAAGATTAAAAACACAGAGAATAAGGTACAAAACCAACTGTACCAGCTAAATTTCATTTTATACCAGACGCTTGCTTCACACGATATTTTCCAGTACGCATTCACTCGATTAAATTTTAAACCGATAGTTAATTGTGACATGTTATTTCGCACAAATTCTTTTTTTTTTACTGGAATTCTGGGGGAGAATCCTCTGCCAGCTGGTGAAGCTTTCGCGAATTTCCAGAGCGCGTCGTACATTTTTGACGAACCCCAGTTCTTGACAGGCATAATAATGTTCCGGCCGTCGGGGAAGCAATAATGTGATACGCTCCCGTTCCACAACATGTTGAATCGATTAAGAGGAATCAGGGCTTTCGAATGTACGCGAACAAGAGCAGCTTCGTGTGTCGAGAGGATCATCCTCACTTTATACAAACTAGCAGATCAAACCTGTGATAAAATCGTAATCCATATCCGCATGTCCAAAGCTGTATTGTGGATCAATCCCCCCTTCGGGCCACGCGCATCTGCCACTTCAAAAAAGAAGGGGGAATCCCGGAAATTCTGCGGGGCCAAATTCGAACATGAACGTAACTCTTCACTATTGTTCAGCATCAAGAAACAACTACTGTACTGTACAGTAGGGTAAGTTCTGGCTTGTAAGGTGGGATTCCGTCGCAGATTTGATCACAAAGTCTGTAACAAAAAAAATTGAAACCCCGTTTGAATTACACGATCGAATTTCCTGGTCATGCTTTCTTAATCTCACAAAGCGGGCCTCAATATCAATCCATATCCAATTGGTGAAGTACCAGGGATCTTCAGCAGTGTTGGGAAACCGCGCACGCCAAATTACGCTAAAAGTAAAATTATTAAAACACAAAAACCGCGAAATCAGATAAGAGTTCCAACCCTCAATATGGGAAGGAACTTACCAAGGATAACCACAATAGAAGAACAATTAAAACCAGAAACCAATTTCCGTTTTCCTCCCGAATTCCACCAAAGAACAAAATTCGAAACCACATTATCATCCAACTTTTGGCATGTTCAAGTGTGCAATATTATTTTGAATTCAAGGAAGAGTTCTGTTGAGTTGTTGTGTGTACAAAATTTTGTCTTTGTGTGTTAAAACATTTGGGACAATTTCGAAATATATTTAGAAACAATTTTAAATAGGAAATACACCAGGATTCCCAGCCTAGTCCCAGGCTGATTCTGTCTTTCATTTATTAATTTGAAATTTACTTTATTCATCAACTTTTCCATCTACAAGCAAATCACATTAAATTTATGTTAAGGTAAGTTATTCCCTAACATAAAAAGCAGAAGCATGACATTATGCAGGCCCAACACTTCAATGCATGATTTTTATATCCATTATAATTTTTTATGAATTAAAATTATATCGATGTTAAAATGTCCTGCTCGTATTTGAGTTCCCCTAAATAACATGATCGTATCAAGGTTCTCTTCACAATGGTGAACCCATTTTGTGAGTTGATGTGATAAAATGGAATCAAAGAATTGGGCATATAAATAAACTACAGTACTATAAATATAAATAAAGTACATTACAGTAATCATGAGTAGGCAAGAAACAAAATTTAGCAAATACATGCTATTGTGTAAGTGTGCAAAACATTGATTATTGTATAAATTTCGGATCAGACGACGAAATCAGATCGATCAACGAATGATTTGCAGTCAAATAAATTTTGAAGCGCTTGGAGATGCAATACGTACAGGTAGACTCTCTCTACAATGATATTCTCTGTTTAACCTCTTGTATAGAAGTTATCAAGAATTATCTCTACAACGAATTTGTTTCTGGTCCCCCCGAATTTCATTGCAGAGGGAGTTCATCTGCATTTTGAATTCGTCGAATCACAAGTTGAACATTCTGAATTCAACTGTTGCGCGTCTGCGTCCAGTATTTTAGGTCGTGTGATTGATTTGGAAACCGAAGATATAGTAAAAATTTGTGCACAATTCTCGCAACATTAAACGTTTATCAGGGGTATCTATTTTTTTGTGAAAAATTTAAAAAGCATATCTGGATGATTCGGAAAGGAATGACGATTCTGCTACAGGGGGTTTCTATTTTTGTTGGCGATTTTTAACAAACAGGTCTGGATTATTCGGAAAGGAATGACGATTCTGTTATTAGGCCGGACTTGGGCAATTATCCGCCGGGTGTTTCTCACGCAGACGTGAGCAGGTGATTAACCCGGGGGCATTATGGCCGTGAATGATTGTTCCCAGCCATTGGGAGTCGCAATGGCTGTGGTCGGAAAGAGTTGAAAGCTGCGAGCCGGAGTGGCGGCGAAGCGGGCGGGGCGACCAATCGCCGCCACTCGGGGCCTCGGTTTCCGGCCCAGGGCGGCGACGGCGTCTCTCTCTGGGACCATTCCTCTGCTGATCGCACTCTCGGAAACCCACTCGGCATTATTTACAGTGTTATTTTCTCGTATTTAGAACTGCTTACAGCAATTTGGAATACGTCTCTGATGTTTCGCGAACAGCATGCCAGCATTTTTCTTCACTTCAAGAATATCCAAAGAAAAAAATATTTCTTCATGGAAACTGAGTTTGTTTACAACTCTCACATTGAAATGCCGAACACTCGAACAAGTTTAGGGACGTCTCCTCAGGCAAATCGATTCTGATTGCGGAGTTGGACATTTTTTTCTGACAAATTTTCAACGAAAGTTTCACTTCAGTCACTGGACAGAGGAGAATCGCAAAATGAAAATACTTCTCGCCCATTTTGGGCTTTCTTTTGCGAATTGTAAAAATCCCTGAACTTCATTCATTTGGACTAGTGTTCATCTTCCAAGTTTTATCGCAATGGAAATTTAATTCATCTCGCGAGAGAGCTCGGAGTAGATAAATATATTCCACATCTATATCCAATAACGCTATTGTACGACGAAGGACGCGTAAAAATTTCCAATGGCGATTTTACGAATTTTATTCACAGGAATCTTGGTCAAATTGCAAAATTGGTACAACAGCAGGAAAAATGAACAGAGCGCCCTTTCAGGCCTCCCTTTTTTTGTGTGTGCATTATCATTCCAAACATATTCTATGAAAAATTATTGGATGAAGTTCGCGGAGTTGACCCCGCTGATCATCGTTGAATAAAACGGAACACACGTTAGGTCGTTAAAATCCGCATAAACTTTTCAAACTGATACGGCACGATGAGTGAACAGGGGGATCAAACCTGCCAAGCGCATCACAAGGGAATCCACCATGCCCCCCCCCTCCCCCTTTAAAATTTTATTTTTTGCGCGCGGATGAAACTGAAACCCCCGCGCATCTGTTTAGGGGAGGACTGGTAGGAATCGGCCGCGAACGTCGCGAATCGACCCATTCCAGGCACAGGCCTCATCGAGTCAACATTCCTTCGATGCAAGCCCGGCATGTGACGCTGCATTTTTCTGCGTGCAGATATTAGCGGCGGATTTGCCACATGATTAAAAAAAAACGGGAGTTGTGCTTCTACCTGTACACAATGAATTTTGTTTCAAAAGTGACGTGATCTTTCGATGTATTCCTTGTTGAAGCGCTTTCAAAAATCCGAATAATTATTTTTAGAGGCTGTCCGAAACTGTTAAGGGCAGTTGGAATGGTGCTGTAAATATTATGATTTATTCAGTTTCTCTTGAAAATTTACAGAAATATCCTTCAGAAGCAGGAATACAAAATAAAGCACTTTTACTTTTGCCCAGAGATATTATTGTTTTTATTATATTTTTAACATAGAAAACAGCTCACGTTCTCGTTAGTGGTAAAAAAAACCATCTTTGATTACCAATCGAGTGCGGGGCCAAAAAAAAAGTTGTTCGGCAGTGTACATCTGTAAAAAATGTCAGGTTTTGTGCAGTGAATATTTCGGGAAAATCTTGCTTTTTTTCTTAAAAATGCCGGAAATTTCTTGCGTGAGTCTGAACGATTTCTGCATTAGCATTGAAGATTTTAAAGCGCAATCGAGAGGGTTGAAGGCGGCGTCTATTTTATACCAGATACACGGTAAATTAATTTTTGATACGTTATAAAATTAACTTCAACGTTGTGCGTTGTTCAATTGCTTTTCGGTGACTGTAAAATCGAAGATTATATTGACCACGCGCCTATAAACTTGCATAAGAATTTGACTGGAAAATTCTATCTTTACCTTGCGATGCGGGTCTAATCGAAATGTTTTGAATGTATTTTCTCAGTGAAAACCTCGTGGGCACGTCGAAAGAGTGTGAGATTTTGAAAGTGTCAAACTTGTAATCGCCGGAACGTTGTTACACAAGTGGTCGCGTGAATCGGAACGCGAAATTCATTTTTCGACGCGACGAGTGCTCATACTTTTTGCGGAGAATTTCGGAGCAGCAAGAAGAAAATTATGACTTCAAGTGTAGGCAAACTTGCGGTTGTCATGCTGCTCATAGCCGCATTCTTCAACGCTGATACAGACGCTCAATGGTACGTTTCGAGAATGCATTGACAAGTATAACAGAATATTGGCACAGCAAAATATGCTCTTGTCGCATTCCTCCCGCGGAGTTTCGTATTTGATAGTACTGTACCGTGAATCTCCAGCACAGCATGATTCAAAATCCGCAGAAAAAATAAACTGTACAAATAGCTGGGAATTACTCTGAAAATAATCGAGCACTTCTGCAAAGAAATTCAGCATTGATCTCAGAATTTTTGTGATATAGGACCTGAAGTTCAAACGCGAATAATTTTATAGCAGTCAAGTACTGTACTGCATCTCGGCGAGGAAATTCGTGGGACAGAATGAGGCAATTTTCAAAGACTGAAATATATTTATGCGTTCAATAAAAAAAAAGAAAAACTTTGCCCCACGACACCGAATTACTGTATCTCAAACTTTCTGGATTTCCGGATTCTTGAACACTTTCGTAGCAAACGCTTTTTCAGAAACTTTTTTTTAATATGTGAAAGAAAGTACAGTACGGTGTTTTCAAAGTCTTTCGCAGCCAGCAATCCTGCTCAATTAGAGGCAATTTTCCAGGTTTTAGAAGGAATCACTGCGAATTTATCGCAGACGTCTTTCGCCTTGCCAATCCGTCCGAGTAGTCATTTGCCTTGAGCATCAGATAGTCAAAGGGTAGAGGGGAAAAAAAAAAAAACCAACGACACTGCGAACACAGAACAAATCTGCAGACTTTCGTATCTCAACACATAATCGACTGTTACAGTAGCTTCTTGCTGTTATCTTGAGAAGGCTGTCCAACTCCATGTTATTGAGTCTTGAATCGGAAATCCTCATCCACGTTAGCAGTTCAGTAAGGGTGCTTCCAATACCAACAAAAGAACAGTTTTCATTCTTGAACCACGTACGCAGAAACGCTGAATTTTAGTCCAGCGGATTGAATTTTCATTTTTCGGTTGGAAATTAGACCGAATATGCATTTATGCGTGCAACCGTGTGCTCATAATTTATGACGTTTATCAGAACTCTGACTCGTAAAAACGACGGAATCACCGAGGAATTCTTTTCCCTATTTTTTTTCCAAGAAAAGCTTTTAAATTACACCGCCATGAGATTATGACGAGTCATTTCATTTTTAGAATATACTGGACATTCCCAGACGATTGTCTTCTTATTAATAGGAAAACTTCCACATTTCCCCAAAAATATGCCAGATCGAAAATAAGTCCGATGTCCGGCCCCTAGTTCAGAATCAGTTAATTATTATTAATTATTAAATTACAGGATATTAAAACCAGTCTCAGGCTTACACTAAAACAATTCAGGGATATGCAAGCAAGCTTGCGGACGCATTTTCTTAACTCATCATGTCAGTTAATTTTCTTCCAACAGTAATTGCGCCAAAAAAGCGTAATATTGAAGCTGTACTCCATTAATTAAACGCTATTTTAAATGACCTTTAGTGAGCACACTCCAATGAAGGAAAACTAATAAGCCCACGGCGCACTTTGTTTCAACGTTCATTCAAATCAGAATTAAGTTGTAAGAGTTCACTTTCTTTCTAAAATTCCAAAATCAGACTTCGAAAATTTTGGGTCAAACCTTTTAATGGAAGATGGCATGCAGAAATTTTACACTGCCCTTTCTTAAAAGGTAGAAGACTAAAATAAGTACTAAAAGTTTGAAAAAACCCTAAACTTTGAGTTTTGGTGGCCCCTGTAGGATACTAATCTTATAGTGTAGTAGCTTATACTTAATTGAGACAATAAAAAATAGAGAGAGAGAGAGATATCAGTACTGTATTTACTCAAGTACCAAGTGTCAGCAAAAATACACCACCCGATTTTTCAGTAAAAAATGTTGATAAACTTGCATACTCAAGTGAGACATGCGCCCCAATAATGTAATCAATGTGAAGCTGCAATATTTCAAAAATAAGGACACCCGAAATTTTAATTAAGCCGCGAGTTCAACCTGAATTCAACAAAGTTTCAATCATTTCCATTGGAATACATTTCTCTTGTTCTAATTGACCCAGAATTTCTAAATAACATAAAATACACCTGAGCTTGAATTTTCTGAAAAATATATGCAGTACCTGCCTATGATACGCACCTCCTTTTTTCCTCTCAATTCTATAAAAAAAATTTGTGGATGATGCTAAAGTAAATATGGCACGCAGAATAACTTCATAGATCTGGAACTGCTTTTGGCTCATTATGTAATTAATTATATACAAAAAACAACAATCTCGTCTACAAAAATTTTCTCTGTGTAACATATTTTCGTTCGGTCCCATTGGATTCTCTCTCTCTACGTTTATAGAGATTCTCTGCAATAAAACTTCTGCAATAAAAAAGAATTGTCTGGTCCCTAGCATTTGTAGAGAGAAAAAGAGAGAGTGTGTGTGTGTGTGTGTGTGTGTGTGTGTGTGTGTGTGTGTGTGTGTGTGTGTGTGTGTGTGCACTTTACTTAACTCGAGGTTCATCAGATTTTGTTGGAAAAACGTAACAAAAATGACACGTTGAAGAAATGTAAAAAAAAATATTTTAGCGTGACATGCGCAAAAAAAAAAAATCGAGAATTTTCCAACTGTCTTCGCCCAAACGACTGCAGTGCAGGGAAGTCGGAATTCGCCTCCGCGGTTCTAGTGCGTGATTCATCAGGTCAACCTCGCTGCTGCACGCCGGCGTGAGAAAGAAGCTGTGGGAAGACGCGCGCGGGGGATTCTTGACGATCCGCTGCTCGTCTACCCCAGATTACCCCGCGATAAAGCCGGTACTGACGTCCGGGGGTCGAACGATCCCTTGTTCCCACGTGCGCAATCTCAAGCCGATCGCCGATCGGACCGTCCCGACCAATTTCTCCGCGGCGAGTCTTTTGAGGGGCATTCTTGCCTATCCCGAGAGTCGGGCTGCGACGAAATACGCGAGATGTTTCGACGTCCCGGGGTCCTCATCGAGACAACTTTGTGCTATACTTTTTCGTCTTTGAGAACTCAAACACAAAAGTGCAATTATGTCTATGGGATCCGTGATTTTTTAAAAGACTAAAATTCCAATGACCCCGTAAAATGCAATGTGATAGGTCCCCGAAACGAGAAAAATTTGTGCCTGTGATTCGCAACCCGACGATATGCGAACCCTTGATTTTGTTTGCAGTATTTGTCATAAATTTTCGTCTCATTCAATCAAAAATGTAATGAGAATTAATGGTTTCTCTCATTTTAACAGGTACTAACTGAAATTGAAAAATCCCACGTGGAACTCATTAATCCATGGTGTTTCAAATATTCCTCGCGAATCACTCGCTTTTGAAGCTATGTTCTGTCGAAATGTAGAGCACAGATGATATTTTTAAAAATCCATGGAACTTACTGAAATTTGCACAGTTTGAGAGCTCATGGAGAAAACGATTTGAAACAAAATTCAGGCCACGCGATGTTGAATCCTTTCACGTACGTTCGTCGTCGTTTCCTGTGCTGAATTGAAGCCCATCAAATATCACCAGGATTAAATAATTCTGGCTCTTATCGCGATGGAATGTGATGTACTAAGAAATTTTTAAATCCTAAAATGCCACCACCAAACGATCTATTATTTTATTCCTTTCGAAGTAAAATGTCCCAAAACTAAAATCTATGAAAAATTTCGCAATCCAGTTTCCGCCGATTTTCCAACGACTAAAGCACAATCTATCAAGAGGTATCAATATATTGGCACATTACTTCATGGCTAAAAAGTCAGCGAATGAATAAAGGAAAAAGCATATGTAGAGGTGTAGACTGAAGAAAAATGCTCTGAAAAAATGCGGGAACCCTAGAAAATAGACTCATAACTTTGAAAAGCACTTCGAAAAGTCTTATAGAAACTGTAAATTTGGGGTCTAAAAATAACTTGTCATAAAACCGCCGGAGTTTTCCCTTGAGACTGTCACCAACTTCGCTGATGTTCTGTTCTCTTCTCAAAGTAAAGGGGTTTGTTTGAATAACGGCAGTTCGTCCGACCACAAATCGTTGCTTTTGTTCCGCAATGACATTTTGAAATGTCAGAAAGATCGTCAATGCAATGAACACCCGTTACAATAACTGGCCGATCGCTTTGCAGTTTAAATTCCACTGCTGGTTCAAACAGAAAAACGCAGCTTCTCTCCCGTCGAGTATTTCCCCGCGGAGAGGCAATAAAAGTTTGTCCACTATTGAAAAAGGCTCCAAACGACAGTTTCGCATGAAAGGGGTTCNCTAGAAAATAGACTCATAACTTTGAAAAGCACTTCGAAAAGTCTTATAGAAACTGTAAATTTGGGGTCTAAAAATAACTTGTCATAAAACCGCCGGAGTTTTCCCTTGAGACTGTCACCAACTTCGCTGATGTTCTGTTCTCTTCTCAAAGTAAAGGGGTTTGTTTGAATAACGGCAGTTCGTCCGACCACAAATCGTTGCTTTTGTTCCGCAATGACATTTTGAAATGTCAGAAAGATCGTCAATTCAATGAACACCCGTTACAATAACTGGCCGATCGCTTTGCAGTTTAAATTCCACTGCTGGTTCAAACAGAAAAACGCAGCTTCTCTCCCGTCGAGTATTTCCCCGCGGAGAGGCAATAAAAGTTTGTCCACTATTGAAAAAGGCTCCAAACGACAGTTTCGCATGAAAGGGGTTCTTAAGAGCTTCCGAAAGCCATCTGCCACAGACCCTCGGGCCCAGGAAAACAAGCAATAAGTCAAAAGGGGTGTGAAACAACTCACCGGAATGGGTCAAATTTATTGCCGATTTCCGAACGGTCCCACAAAAAAGGTAACCTTGAAAGCTCCAATAAAATTCTGCCGAAGACGAGAATGATGGGCGCCCGGAAATTTCACACCTGTGCAAGAAAAATAAGCGACTGTATATAGAGGAAATTGCCACAACGTCAGCCATTTTTATTCTATTGAATCTGGATCCTCTTGCTCTTGTTTTCCAGGTTCGACAAGCGGTTGGACAACATGATCATCGGCGCTCGAGCAGGGGTAAGTGCTGTCTTTTACTCACAAGTCTTGATACACTGTAAACTATCCCTTCTTTCCATCCGAAAAACTCCGAGACACTCGGCGCTCGAATCCGAAACCCGGCGAAAAACAAGCAGTGCCCCTCTCATCAAGCATCCCAGCAACAAGTGATGGGGTAAAGGCGTGAACCCAATTGTTTCTGCCAACGAGCGAGACCCAGGGAAAAGGAAACACGCATAAATTTCACCTACCACAGAGGTTCCATAACGTCTCATTTGCTCCAAGCGGAACATTCGCCGTTCCCATGTCGAGGACGGCTAAGGTTTTGTTTAAATTTCCGCGGAACAAATTTTTTGCTCGCCGGTTCCCTATGGCACTAATACGCGGATCCGCTATACGTATCTTGAAACGGGTATCGGATTCAACGTTCATGACGCCAAGATTATTTTATTCACTCATTCAATAAAATGATGTTTATTGATCCTTTGCACGATGTGATGCCCGAAGCTAGAAAGAAGGAAGAAAGTGCGCGGGTTAGCGATGCACGTACATTTTGCCGCCAGGAAAAATGCCGCGGCGAAAAAAAAACCTCCCTGCATGAGTGACTTCAACGATGGAATTTCCGGCGAATTCAAAAAAATGGGAATGTATTCCTGTCGTTTTGAATGAAAGATTTTCCAGTGGTCCAAGAATTCCGAATTTTCACGCTCATGTGACCAAAGGCCTTAATTTTTGATGATCAAACTTTGACCTCATAAATAGACAATTGGATGTGATGCAACAAGCATGACATGATTCTGAAAGGAATGCACTGTACTGTGATGGAATGGAGCTTGTATTTATTTTCTTCTGAGTCATTATACAAGGGTTGCCCCAGCTTGGGCGTGTTCACTGGTAATTTTAGGTTAGGTGTGATCGTAAAAAAAAAAAAAAATGCCCATGATGTTCTAAGGTTCGGGATATTTTTCGAAGTTAAAAGATTTAATTTACTGCGTTATGATGAATGAAGATGTTCCCGTTATAGCCATAATTCTCCACCCACATCGGAGGCGGCTCAAATTTGTCAGGCCAGCTAACAAAAATGATATTTTTGGTTGTTCAACGATTATCTAAAATTTATAGAAGCTAATGGGTGAAAATCGTTAACTTTCTTAGCTTGAAATACTTTTCTTAACTTTTTAAGCTGCCATGACACCTTCTTTAGCACCCTGTGACTTTGGTGGAGAACTCGAGTTGTGGCTGGAAAATTTTTACTTATCATCATGCAGTAAATTGAAGCACTGGTTTAAAAATAAATAAATAAATCACTGAATGTTGGATCATCATGGGTTATGTGTCGTAATTATTATTATTTTTTTTACAATCACACCTACTCTAAAAATATCTGAGGTCGCGTCTAACTGGGACAACCCGGGTAATTCTCCCAAGTAATGGCTTCCCCTGTGGCATTTTCTCGTGACGTGGAATGGACATGTGAGACGAAATGAAGGAAAATTCGTTTACTCGGAAAACACATTCAATAGGGCTAGGGAAACACGATAAGAACTCGCGAAATTCTTCCAGTAGCAGATCAGGAGAAGAGCCTTTGTGCGAAGTCTGACGTGTTTCACAAGTGTAAGCACTGGAAACCTGGATACATACATGCCGTAGTCTCGCTCATAAGAAAAACCTCTCACCTCGGGGAAGTCGGGCGTTAATGAAAAGGTTTCCCTTTTCATAAACCACCCCCACGGGGGGAAAAGGAAATGGGCGGGCGAGGCGTTAGATTCCGTGCGTTTTGCGTCAGGATCGGACACGGATTGCGGGGCAGGGAAGTTAACACCTCAAGTCGGCGGGGTTTTGAATTGACGGGAAGTGCGCGCGGCGTTCTTTTTTTTTTTTCTTCTTCTTTTTTGTTGCGCCGCCCCGGCCGCCGCGATGAGTTGTTGGCGGTGATGAATGGGCCTGGTCTGGGTGGGCCAGGTAGCCACGCGAGGACCCGCCAATTAACGCGCCGCGGGGACCGAGGACTATTCCATGCCATATACCTTTTTTTTTCGGCGTATCGACACCCGTCGCAACCATGTGCTCTTGCATCCTCGCCTCGGGTCGTGCCAAACTTCTTTCTCAAATTTTCCCCATCATTTCCTTGCATCTCAGGCCCCTCAACTGATGTCAGTGCCCCGGATAATGGACTTTTCGCACGATGAGCTCAGAATGCCGCAAACTTTTGCTATAATTGTGGATAGGGAGACCTTTTTCGGATAATTGACTGCATGTAACAGTGGTGGGTCATACTAAGCATATGCGAGCTTTTTGATAACCCTACTTGATTGTATATTTCTTATTTCTCAGCCTTTTTTTTGTTGCTGTAGATATAGCATTTTTCAAATTCGATGTTTAAAATGTGAACAGATGTATTTCGCCAGTTTTGAAGAGACCAGGAATGATTCGGGCATTCTGAATAGCTTTGCAAAATGCAGTTAATATAACCTTTTGGGTGCTGAAACCTGTTACCCATTTGATTTCCATTTCTTCTCCTCTGTTGGTGGTCTTTTCGGGATGATGAAAATTATTTATAAAAGTTTCTGTTGCGTCTATTGACATATTTACGTGAAGGGATCTGTAATAAAAATCGAAATTTAAGATCCACAGGAAATATTTGAAAATGTACGAGGGTTTCATCATGAAATTTAATTTTTTTAATGCATCGCATGTGAAAAAATCTTGGTCGACTCTCGTCTTTCCAACAAGACGTGTTACTTCTGGCGAATAACTTTACCTTAGGGATTTATGTAGTTGTTCATTAGTTTCTAAGGTGTCTCAGCCGAAATTCCTTCATGTCAACAACATTTCTGTGGACAACTGGACAATACTGTATTAGTTGGTCGCACATTTATAAGCTTCAACCATTTTAACAACTCGAGACCGGACAAAAAAAAACTACGAGCTGCAAGAAGCTGACATTTAATATAGATATCTGAATTGGTCGTGACTAAATTACTGCAAAAATTACCGACAGGTCAAAGTGCCAAGTTCGGAGTTTACTCACCTCTTCGCTACTTCGTGCGATACGGACGCAAATTCCTCGAAATTGCCAAAAAGAAGTAATACTTGAAATATTGCAAGCAAAAATCGAGGAACGTAAGACGTAATGAGGTGTTCAGTTCGCTTGTTCGACGACATCAGAAACGCGGTTGGCGGCCGGTGGGTTTTAGCAACAGCAACAACAAGAAAAAAGCAGCAAAAGAAAAAAAAAAGGAAATCGGCGCGGCGAGTGGCTTCCTCGCACAAAGCGCTTTGTTGCGGGGCATTGTGCACGCCATTATGGCTTCATCGGTGCTCGAACAACTGGCCCGGGTCCGCGAGAAAGCACATTTAAGGAATTTAAGGCGGCCGGGAATTTTTTCGGGACCCCCGGCCTGTGCTCAAAAGGTGCATCTTCGCGTCAACAATCCATCCCGGCGGTTTTTTTTTTTTTTTTCGTGCGTGTGTCGCAAACCCCGTGATCCATTATTCTCCTGGCTTTCTTCCTGCTGGCCCACACACACGCACACCTACAAACATGAGGGTGTACAAGGGTTTCTAATCACCTGCTCATCCTGTCAGCCCCCTCTGAAGGGAACCTTGGGCGTTGACAATCCTCTTCTCGAGTACAAATACCACCTCTGATTCACACATCATTTGAATAATGTTGACAAAACACTTTGCGCGAAATTTCATCCCCACTACCCTGATTGTAAGACTTTTGGGAATCGAATGGATTAAATACAAACGCTTTTGTGCACCGAAAAACAATTATTTAGACATGCAATTACTTTGGCAATCTTATTTTTCTTATCTTATTTTTAATCATGCAAAAAGCGTCAGGGTTTCCAGGAATATTTTGAACGCTTTATTGGTAACATAATTCTGTACTTTGACCGAAATCATTTAGTTGCGCAGAATCAATATAAGGACTTGGAAATGTTTTTACAAATTGAGCAGGTTTTTCCGTATGACTCCAAGAAACTTCTTCTGTGCAAATTTAAATTTTAGCTGACATTCTGAAAAGAGCTCCCGTAACAGAAGAAATTGCAAGATCAGAAAATGTTTTGCTAACATAATGTGTAGTTTCTAGATCAAGAGCATGGTCGCTAAGAATTTTGGACAGCATTTAGAAATTTTTGCCAAATATTACTCAACAATAATTAAATTTTTCCAACAGAAGTATCACAGGAGTTGCAAAAACCAGTAAACATACCCACGGGTAACGAGGCTATCCTGAATTTTAAAATAAAAAGCATTTAAATGTATGAAAGTTGCTTGACTCTCGCCAGACTTTCCAAATAAGAAGCATTGAATCATCGCGAGATTTTTCAGCAAATAAAACTTCATCGACTCATTTTTAGGTTCTGCAGTACTAGACTCCAGGTCGCCCAAAAAATGTGGCCCACCTGATCCTGAAAACCCCTCCAATCGGATTATAATTTGCAATCTCACCTCGAGCATTCTTTGATTGTTCTCTGGAAGGAAACAAACGAGATCATCGCAATCTAAAACAAGAGAAAAATGTCATACCTTTACTGTATATACAGCATATTTTTCCCAGTACAGTAATCCATATTGCGTAAAGATTTAAAAGAATTCGCTCTATCTGGAATCGCCGAATGAATTTCTAGTGGGGCGGAATATCAGCTCAGAGAAGCATTTCCCGAATCTTCTGAGTATTTTCATTCTTTTCTCGTTACAATTGATCATATTTGTGCAGAGAAAGAGTATCGGTGTATTTTTAAATGGTAAATGGAATCATGCGGACCTCCGGGAAGAGTCCTCAATTCCTAGCGGTATGCCAGTCATTCTCACTCGTGCCAATAAATCCCATTCACCCAATTCAAATTCGCAATGAAAACAAACTGCACAACAACGAGAAAATGGAATAGTTCCGTCAAACCGCGGAATCCCGGTGATTCTGGAATACAACCCAGAGGAAGTTCCGTTGTCGAGCAAATCTCTGGCCGGGCCACACTGGGCCGTGTCCCCGGGCGTCGTTTAATGCATGCTTTGTCGCGAATAAAGGCAGCCGGTTATTCCCGACGAATCGTTCTCAACAAGAAATGAAATTGAAACCCAGAAAAAAAAAAGGTCTGAGATACCGCTTTTCACACCGGGTCTGCGGAATGCATGTTTCCTGTGCAGCAGATCACCGATGCGCAAACGATTTGTCCACAGCTTCTTCTTCCCAGCCGGCAAGACCACCGAGCTGCGAAATGTGCGCGTCTCGATTTGCAAAAATGGAGAAGCAAAAAAAAAAAAAAACCCACCTGCGCGGAGAAGGGTAGGAAAACAGGGGAAACCCCCCACTTTGTGCAGAAAAAATGGCATGCGTAGATCAAGTCGTGCCCGGACGGCGATGAAAGCAGGACCATTGTGTCCGGGCCCTTCGTGCTCATTGAGAATGCCTGATATTGCACGCATGATTGCCAAAAGGGGTCCCTTTTCAGCGAAATAAAAAATAACAAAATCTCGTGGGAGGAAATGGCACCGGAAACCTCTTCCGAGTCTCGAGGAAGTTGAAATCCGAAATTTGTGACCATCACTGGCAGACTAGGTCCATCAAGGAAAGCACGGTTCTTCCACTTGACGCGATTTTTGGATTCCCGCAGAGAACCTCGTATTTTCTTTATCCTAATTTTCACCATGATTACATTCTCAAAGACATTGACAGGCTCTCGGCGACTCGCCGTCTACCGTTACTAACTTGATGAGGAATTAGACCTGTTGTGAGGCAATCAAGCATGAAATTTGAGACCACCCCGGTGGTCGCCAACTTTCAGGGAAAATCCTAGCGGGTTTCCTTCAACAATAGCTTCTTCGTTCTTCAGCAGCCTTGAGGCTTGGCATAAACCCGCAGCAATAAAAGCTTTCTGCTCAAGGGATGCAAAATGTATCAGATAAACTTCGTGAAGAATCGCTACTAACAAGTGGGATAACGTTGAAAAGTCTTTGACAAAAAGCTGCCCTTTCAACAGTGGAATGCGATGGAATGGTAACTGAGCAGAATATTTTGACTCGAAAAAAAAACGACCAACATTATTTTTTTCAGGAAATATATTTTAGAATTCTTCAGTGACGAGCTTTATTAGAATTCGATGTTCAGAAACAATTTAATTGAGCTGCGATTGCTTTTTGTGTCACATAAACTTCACTTGAAACATGTTCAACGTTAAAGACAATAGTAAACACGGGTCTATTCCAACTAAAACACTGAACAGTACATTTTTAAGGCTTGATTTACATCCTATTATTCGCAAGCAGAATCGATCAATTTGTTTTTCGTCAGTCGTTTGTTGAACGGTTTTGTCCAATCATTTTTGCTAGCTTCAATAAGCGGCATTTTCACAGAGAGTCTCGTCAAACTTACAAAGAGTTTTCCAGCCCCCATTTCTTCCAACATATAGCTCGACCTCTCTGGCGTGGTTAATGGGAACCCCATTATAGTCAAATTCTTTTATACCCGCAGAAAGCAGAACCACAACTTCGTGGGCAAATGGGCACTAAATTCGATCAGCTACAAGCAAGGGTTCACAAACGCCGCGCAAGGATAATAACGGGTTCATTTATTATCTTTATTGTTTGCGCACGCGGGTCACGCTGAAGATAATCGCGCAACTGCTGGAGATTCTCGAAGTGGAGAATTCGAAAATTCAGCATCGTTTCGAATTTCTTTCAGATATAAAAAAAATGTGTACTCCTCGATGCAGTTCATTCTTTTCGTACATTTTGTTGCTACATTTTTCAAGAACAGCTCGGCAGAATCCTAGATGCAGAAATTTTTGCGAATGACGCATTGGTTATTTTTAAAATTCGGCAAGAGATAATACTTTGTTGCTGGGCATGTCTCAGTAATGAGGTCTGAAAAACGAATAACTTTTTAAATACAGCGATTTAAAAGAAATTCGTGTTTCCTAACTGATGGAACGCGTGAAATTGGAAGGCATCCTGAAATGTCAGCGAGAACACGTTTTCAGAAGTTTAAATTAGTTTCAATTTTATATTTCAGACCAAATGTAGACCTGTATAAATTTTCAGATCAGTCCCGCATTTTCAAATGGTCTTACCCAAAAACAAGAGCATAGAAAATCATGCAAGAAGCATCGATACGACGCAAATCGAGAACATTCCCGTAGAAAAAAATCATTGCAAAAAAGTCAACTCGCCATCAAAATTCTCAAGATGTAAAGGCGGGGCCTGTTCTCGAAGCACAAACACAAAACAGCAGACATTCGCAAGAGTGCGGTAACCAATTTATTATTTTTTTTTTCAAATACCTGTTCCGTCTTTTCAGACTTTGCCGAAATTCCAGAGTCCGCGTTGGGCGGGTTTCGGAGGAAAATTGGCACACCTGGCACGCGCTCGCAGAGGGGTCGTTGGTGGGCCATGTGCGAGGACGTCATTGACGACGGGGTAATTTGCCCGTCGCGGATCGGCAATAATGACGCGTCAGTTATTGTCTCCGACCACACGCAAGGTGCAAATTCCCGCGCGCCGCAAAATAGAAGGGGTGTTGACTCCTACGCCATTTTTGGGGGTCTCTCCACCGCAAAAAAAAAAAAAAAAATTGAAGTGTTCATTTTTGTATACGTTTCAGGGGGACATTCTCTGTAGGGAACACAAAAATGCCGCCGGTCAATCGTATCGCGTGAAATAAAAACTGCATAACTGAGGCTCAAAACACGCCGCCAAATATTTAACAAGAAACAATGGCGACATATCCATCATTCAAGCAGCATTTTTTTGTGATAGGGGGGCATTCTGTGAATGCATTTTTAACCGGAATCCATTCCTGGTCTCAGAGGGTTGTAGGAAATACCACAATTACTGCATCGAATATATTGAAGGAAAAGAATTCAAATCGCGCAAGTGCACAGGAACTTTTTAAAATCAAGGAAGCTACAATTGAGAAAATCCTGGCGCGAAGAAATTTTACGCAGAAAAAATAAATTTCGCAGCAGGAATAATGCGACCCAGCAGAATTGAAGTGAAAGACCGAAATGGCTTTGAAAACTAGAAATATTGATGCAATACGGGTTTGGATAAATTTAGAAGCCCTTCCAGCCTAAGCTTGGGTGTCTTTCACGTGTCCGCAGTTTTCTTGCTTACCTCGTGTTTACCTCAAATTAGGTAATGTTTTCTAGCGCAGTGCGGAAAATTGGGATTTTAAGGGTACCACGGACTTTTCTCCTCCGAAGCATTGTCCCTCTCTGCCTCTCATCGGCGCTTCCTCCTGACCCCATATTACAAGTGGAACAAACCCACAAGGAAAAATAAAAAGAGACCTTCCTGAGCAGTGGATTCGTTTTTGATGTACAGTACAGTACAGTACTTTACTGTACCCCGGAACAGAGCATAGGTGGCAGGAGCTGCAGCAGCAGCAGCAGCAGCAACAGCAACCATCATCAGCAGGACCCCGTGCTTAATGGACCGTGGCCAGCATTCCGCGCGTCGGGGGGAAAGATCTCCATCACGCAGTGGGGGATTAGATCCGCGCCGCTAACTTTATTTGCCGGCACTATTTGGGCACCGCGTCGCAAATTCCCCCCCCCGCCCTCTTCTGGCGCAAAAACGCGGCGGCGATTTGGCACGCCGGTTTCTTTTGCACTGCTCGAGGGCCCCGGCTCTCCGCGTGCTTTTAATTACCTCGGTCCCCCAGCAGCAGCACCGACCTCTCGGCCCGAGACCGTCGTAAAATTGCTCGCCAGCAGTTGCGCCATTCCTCGCCTGACTGATGCGCGAATTTTGATCGGCGGTCTTCCGTCCGGGGCCGATTTCCCCCTTTGAAGTTTCGGGGCAGTTGAGCCTCTTTGAGTCGAACTTGAAGGCACCAGCAAACAAATTCGAGTTGGGGAGGTTTTGAATTAGGAAAAAATAAGCGTTTGTGTTGTGTGTGGGGGGTGGGGAAGAAATAAGAAAAATAACAGGAAATTGTAATTGGTTATTTTCTAGGCATTAAATTGCTTCCTAAATAAGTAGACAGAGGATGATGAACTTCGAGGCATGGGTATTTGTGCCCCGTTAGTCTTTCACTTCTTTTAAGGCCACCAAAGTTACATTTTTAGTGCTTTTCTCTTTCCTGGGTCAAGGAAATAAGAGCTGGGCCTTAAATTGCGTCTTAAATTAGTTGAAAAGGATTCCGAGCTTGTAGGCAAGAGTTTATTTGCCCAATCAGTCTTTCACTTCAAATCAAAGTGCATCATTTTTATGGCTTTTCTCTTTTCTGTGTCTATAAAGTAATACCTAAAAGGCCTCCAGAAAATTCGAGTTACGGAGGTTTCAGGGGAACCTCTTTCGAGTTAGGAAGGTTTTTAATGCATTGTTTCTCAGACTTTAAAAAATATATATATTTGACAAAGTGTTTGACTTGGAGAGGTTTGAGTTATCAAGGTTCAACTGTGCCAGCAAATGCAGAACGCCATCCATCTTTAAATACAATCTTATTACTTTTCACAGTCAATCTTGCACCAAAATTACGTCTTCAAGTCTTGTTAAATTGACTTCACTGATGAAAGGTGGAACTCGGCGATTCAGATATTTGCCTCACTCTCCACTCTCAAGCATCTGAGATTTTTGACAGAAGCTAAACTCGGGTCAGTCGAGAAAAAATAGTATAAAAATGTTTGACTGGCGAAGGTCTTTTTCTGCCCTGACGGCGTGAAACACAAAATTTCAGCGCGTTCTTTCTCTCACTAAGATCACGATCAAGAAATGACTGTTTCATCAAGCAGAGGATTTAACTAGTTTTTTTTTCGTTTTGCTTCTTTTTCACAGACGGATCAAGACATTCACAAGAGCATATCGGCCGGAAGTAGATTGGCAGCCGAAGAATGCAAACAGCAGTTCCGATGGGAGAAGTGGAACTGCCCGAAGAAGGCCTTCTCAAACATGTGAGTTCCGACTTCGACTAGAAAGAAACTGCTCAGCCAAATTCGACTTGTCTTTTGAAGCTGCAAAATGCGCTGCGAACCATCCATGCACACTTTTTAATCGCCCTCTTTTTTCCCCCGTTCAGTGGAGAAACCAGTCGACCTAACAAAGAAAATGCCTTCATTCATGCCATCACTTCGGCAGCAGTGAGCCACACACTGACCAGGAATTGTACAGCAGGTCATTTTGGACACTGCGGCTGCGACATGAGACGTCGTGCTGGAGGACAGTCAGGTCAGTTCGTGTGACGATTTAAATCTTGCATTAGCATGTGTGGACATTCAAAACATTTGCAGAACATGCGCGGATTTCAGTTTAACTTCAAAATCCTGCACGATGAGGAAGCCATTTTAAGTAACGAGAACTTATTGCGTACTTCATCAGAATACGGGACTCGTCTCTCTACAATGATTTTGTCGAAAATGATTTTCGCTGCATAAAAAATTTGTTCTTTGGTTCTATAGGATTCTCTTCCCATGTTTATACGGGTTCTCTGCAACAAAATTCTCTTTAGAAAAGATTTTTCTGGTATTTTGAATTTTGCTGTAGAGAGTAAACCTGTTTTATGAAAACTGGTGAAATAATTTATTTCTTAGTAAAATCTTTGAGTATTTCACTGGTCATGTTCTGGGTAATAAAAACACCCTGATACTGTATTGAACCTGAAGTGTGTATCAGCCTAGCGTACTTCGGAAATAACGCGGGAAATTCTAGTAAAAAATCCAGAATGTCAGGGATTTACAAGAATTTTTCTCTGGATCGCACCTCTTGTTAAACATAGACGTGTCTGCGTACAAATCACCAACAATGATTTTCCTTTACTTCTTCTTTTTACTGTTTTTCACGAATAATTTCATTCGCTATTTGACTTGTGCAACAAGAATGAGTATGTTTTCAACAATGATATCCGCAAAAACATATTTCAGCGTTTAGGCGGGGAATGTTGCTAATCCTTGTTCCAAAATTTCACGTATTTGAGGTAAGCATGATCAAGTCAACAGTCCAGCGAATTTCAGAAATTTCATTTGCATAAAATTAGCAACATTTCGTTCATAGGAGCTAACCTGTCGATGTTTCCGGCGTCAAGACGAGTTTCAAGTTGGAATTTTTCAAGTTTTACCCTCGTTTTCAACAAACAGTCCAAGAAACTTTCGAAAACCCTTTCGGCCCCAAACGCAGAATTCTACCAGGACGATTTTCTCCACTCTGACACGAATATAGAACAACTAGCAAATATTTTTCGGAATATATATTTTCTGACGAATACACTAACGAAGAAAAAAGAGACAAAAGGAATAAAATATTTCATGGAAGCTAGCAGCCATGAAGCAACCGTTGACAACCGGCGGAAAAACTATTGGAATCCGTAGGAACTAATGACAAAGAAACGAGGCCGCCGCAAAAGACACCGATTTTCGTGGTTTTCCCTCCACCGAACCCCCAACAGAAGCCCAAAACCAGGGGAACTTCAAAAATTCATTGATTCCACTTTCCTGAAAACAATTTCAAGACTGTCATGCCCGGCGAAAATAAAAATCTGACTCGATTTTTACTCAACTCAAGCAAAATATTTTCTGGCATTGTACAGTACTGCATAATCGGATATTAGCGGGAATTAGTCTTCAAGCAAAATTTTTAATGACGAGTGCCGTTATTAAATTAAATTATCTTCCCGTCAATGTATTTATGTTCATCCCTTTCAAGTAAAAACTGCGTTCTCTCGCATTTTCTATCCCAGAATATGAGCGTTATTTTCCAAGCTCCTCGACAAAATAAATTAAAATTAGAGCACGTGAACTTCTTTCGATTTTCAGTATGCAGACTAAAAGTGGGAAAATGTCGTTCGTAGGAATAATCTGTGTGCTCCCACAATTATTATTTTTTTTTGGGCTTGAGAAACTTTCCGAAATACCCCCCCGAGGCAAAGAGAAGACACCATGTCTGCCTCGCGGAACCCACAGGGCAAAGAGCCCGAGGACGGGAAATGTCCGCGCATTGTTCCTTCCCTTTCGGGTGTTTTTAATTGCGGCCAGGCGGCTTCTTCAAAAATTCATTGATTCCACTTTCCTGAAAACAATTTCAAGACTGTCATGCCCGGCGAAAATAAAAATCTGACTCGATTTTTACTCAACTCAAGCAAAATATTTTCTGGCATTGTACAGTACTGAATAATCGGATATTAGCGGGAATTAGTCTTCCAGTAAAATTTATAATGACGAGTGCCGTTATTGAATTAAATTATCTTCCCGTCAATTTATTTCTATTCATCCATTTCAAGTAAAAACTGCGTTCTCTCGCATTTTCTATCCCAGAATATGAGCGTCATCTTCCAAGCTCCTCGACAAAATAAATTAAAATTAGAGCACGTGAACTTCTTTCGATTTTCAGTATGCAGACTAAAAGTGGGAAAATGTCGCTCGTAGGAATAATCTGTGTGCTCCCACAATTATTATTTTTTTTTGGGCTTGAGAAACTTTCCGAAATAGGGGGGCTCCGTTTCTCTTCTGTGGTACAGACGGAGCGCCTTGGGTGTCCCGTTTCTCGGGCTCCTGCCCTTTACAGGCGCGTAACAAGGAAGGGAAAGCCCACAAAAATTAACGCCGGTCCGCCGAAATTCGAGTTGACGAGTACAAATGGCGCAGAGGAATGTTTTTGTGCCCGCCCATGCTGGTGGACTCGCTGCTTTAGTCGACACAACAGGGCCTGCACGTCTCCGAAAGACGGAAAACATGCCCAGATTGAGTGTTTTTGGCTCCTGTGCATATGTAAATCGAATTTTTCAGATCGGCGCCACATGAGAAAAATTGGCGCCGTGTGTAGGAAAAATAGGCTACAGAAACGAAATGCCGCGGGCGAAGGTGTTCTATGGGAGCGAGAAACGCAGAGGAGCTGAATAATGTCGACGGAAATATACGAGCTCAATTTAATTAATTTCAGGACAATTATCCTCTTTCTTGGTATTTCACGTTGGGAATACGTTTCGGAAATCAAGAAAGAAATTAGGTGTCAAAAAAAAAGCTTCGTTGGATCCCTCAATTCTGCCGAGAAGAATTTGAAACCAACGTTCCTTTTTCTGCACTTTTAAGCGTTTTTCACGCGAGAAGATCACTGGAAAAGTTCTACAGTACTAACCAAGGAAATTATTTCTGATGTACCAAATATTTTGGCCGAATTAATTCTGCAGTCGGCATTTTTCAGACGTAGAAATAATGTCTTGGATTTTGCTGGATTCTCTGCTTCCGAGAATTCTGAGCAACGCGTTGCTTATTGATTGCTTTATCGTTCTTCATCAGCGAAGATGACTGACTATTCGTCAGAAAAAAAAACTAAAAATGGTCGAAAGAAAAAGAGAGACTGACTGTCCACAACTACCTACCGTCACCCCACCGACGTCGCTGTTAAAGTTTAAACCGCTATTTTAAAGAGCGTTCAAGTGTCTGCGGTACCTTTGTCCGTCTCTGCGTCATGCAATGGCCAACTTGCATAACAATCGCGCTGGGCGTGTGGTGAGTTTACTAATTATTTATATATATTTTTTCTTTCATGAATACCTTCTCCAAAAATCAAGCATGATGTAAAAAAAACTTCATTTCGTTATAAAATCATCAGGATTCATTTTAGGCTATTTTCCGCATTTATTCATGCGAGGAAATTTACATTTAGCCCCATGCATGTCATGTCACCAGCTTCTGGATCTGGGATAAGAAACTACCTATATTACTTATTGCACTAATTTTTACAGCTTAACTTGATGCACGGAGTCTCTAGATCTAGAATAAGACTCGTAACGCATTACGAACCTCGACTGACTTGAAAAACAATTTAAAAAACTAAAGATAAATTGTGTGGGACTGTATGGAAAATGTAGCGCTATGATTGAAGGGGATGTTCATGCAGTTCTGATTGTCAGTAAACTCAATGCAGTATTATCTCAGGTTATCCGTGCTTTTCGATCATCCACATTAAGGCATCGTATTAGTTTTCAAAAACGATTCTTTATTGGATTGCCGTAGGCTTGTATAATGTGGGTTTGAACCCGGGTATGATTATCCAGAACATCTTTACGAAATCCATGCATTTTTCGTTTTAAATGCAGTCTTGATAGAAGCTTATTTTGGCAAAGATGCCCGGAAATCGCGTACAGGCATAATTTTCGAGTGGGTCTTGATTTTGGGGAAACACAGTGATAATAGACTCATAGATGTCAGGTTTTCGCTTAATTTCACTCGCACACCTTTCAACAAAGCAAGTCAAAATGTCCCCCGAAACTGGAAGCTTTTCCCACAGTTTTATGCCCCTGAAGATTCTCCCTCGAACACAATCGCGGGAACTCGGGAATACCAAAATTTTCTTTTTCTCTCTGACTGACAGGTGTTGATGGATGGCAGTGGGGTGGCTGCAGCGACAATTTCAAATTTGGCGATAAAATTTCTCGCAAGTTCACAGACGCCATGGAAACAGGCAGAGACGCAGTGGCAATGGCCAACTTGCACAACAATCGCGCTGGGCGTGTGGTGAGTTTACTAATTATTTATATATATTTTTTCTTTCATGAATACCTTCTCCGAAAATCAGGCATGATGTAAAAAAACTTCATTTCGTTATAAAATCATCAGGATTCATTTTAGGCTATTTTCCGCATTTATTCATGCGAGGAAATTTACATTTAGCCCCATGCATGTCATGTCACCAGCTTCTGGATCTGGAATAAGAAACTACCTATATTACTCATTGCACACATTTTTACTGGTTAACTTGATGCACGGAGTCTCTAGATCTAGAATAAAACTCGACGCATTACGAACCTCGACTGACTTGAAAAACCATTTAGAAAACTAAAGAGAAATTCTGTGGGACTGTATGGAAAATGTAGCGCTTTCCGAAATTGAAGGGGATGTTCATGCATTTCTGTTTGTCAGTAAACTCAGTGCAGTATTATCTCAGGTTATCCGTGCTTTTCGATCATCCACATTAAGGCATCTTATTAGTTTTCAAAAACGATTCTTTATTGGATTGCCGTAGGCTTGTATAATGTGGGTTTGAACCCGGGTATGATTATCCAGAACATCTTTACGAAATGCATGCATTTTTCGTTTTAAATGCAGTCTTGATAGAAGCTTCTTTTGGCAAAGATGCCGGGAAATCGCGTACAGGCATAATTTTCGAGTGGGTCTTGATTTTGGGGAAACACAGTGATAATAGACTCATAGATCTCAGGTTTTCGCTTCATTTCACTCGCACACCTTTCAACAAAGCAAGTCAAAATGTCCCCCGAAACTGGAAGCTTTTCCCACAGTTTTATGCCCCTGAAGATTCTCCCTCGAACACAATCGCGGGAACTCGGGAATACCAAAACACGCAGCTTTCTCATCTTTTACAGCAGCCAAGATAAATCTCGAGATACAAGTATCATTCCCCGGTGTATCCCTGAATATTCCATTGACACAAACAACGGAATTTCTTCACAAATCCCATAAAAAGTCACCCTCCAGGAGAAAAGGACAATTCCTTTTCGGACTGGTCATGGGAGAGAAAACACCTTGTTTAGTGCACCTTAATCCCATCTGAACCCCGCCGAATGGCAATTTTGGACCATCAATCAGACACGGGGCGTTCGGCAATTTGCCGCCTCGCGGATTTGTCGAAAACTTTTATTCTCCCCGTCCTTGGGACGAAGCCAGTATTTTTCTTCAGGAGAAAATTCTATTGTCAATGTATCTTGCTGCGTATTCCGTCTACCCGACTCATTCAATCAAAAGTGAAGTACACCAAGGCTTTTCAACCCGCGGTACGCGTACCAATGGATACCTTCCCGGGGAAGGAAATTTGTGAAGAATACGTGCATTAATAGAATGCAATTTCGCACAGAAAACAACTCGAATTGAAAGAAATATTGCAGAAGAAAGTTGATGCCAAAGGATGGAAAAAAAACTTAAAATGGCGTTGATAATGGTATCACGGGGGATTTTTTGCAATGAAGTATTTCCTTCGATTAAAAACACGACGGTGTGGCGTTACAATATTCTGCTACCGCGTGTCTGTGCTAGGATTATTTTTATACATGTGAAGTAAAATTTATGCGTGCTTTGAATCAACTGATCAGTTCAGAAGGGCAGTAAAAAAAAATTCAAAAGCACTCCAGAATTTTCTCGCAGGCATTTTCTATACTCGGGAGTCGGGACCCATCAACACAGTCGCCATGCATAAAAAGGTTGAAAATCGCAGACGTACATCATATGCACGAAAAGCAATGAAAAAATCGAACTGTCATCAGGAATTTCGAAATTATTTTCTTCCATCAATTTAAAACGAGAGAAAGTTACTTTTCTAAATGGAGGAACCTTTTGAAATTCTTTCACAGGCCGTGCGTCGGACAATGCGGAAAATTTGCAAATGTCACGGAGTGAGTGGAAGTTGCACGACGAAAACCTGCTGGATGACACTGGGACAGTTCCGAGAAGTCGGCGATTTTTTGAAGCAGCAATACAACATGGCAGTCAAGTGAGTTTCGCATCATATCCATAATGAATTCATCAATCAAATCCCAATCATATTCTTTTTACACTGCAGTAATGAGTACCCTGAAGAACCTCGTTTGAATACAATTTCGAATGTGGTTCTCAAATTTATCAGATCACGGAACTTCCGTCACTATAGTTGCAGGAAAGTAAAACGAGCGCTGAGGAATGAAGAAGTAGTCTAGTTGATTTTCTAAATTTTGCATTATTAATTCAATCCATAATCTCGAGTCGTGAAATTGCGTCAGAATTTTCGAAATTATCTCAGGCTGGAGATAATTATATTCTCAGGCTGGATGCTAAGATCGAGCAATGTGAAAATGTCAAGTTTAAAATATTTTTAAAATCCACTTCGAAAAAGTTTAACTTCTGCCGAGACTTATGAAATCTGGAGGAAGGAATTGAAATGAAATGATCTTTTCTCAGGCTGGATCAATGGAATGCCAAGTATGGCATGTGGATGACGAATTCCGTGGATGGACACAAAAAACGTGGAGATCACGATGATCTCTCGCTTATGGACTCCCTGGCGAAACGAACTCTTGTCTTCATCGAGAAGTCATTTGATTACTGCTCACCCAATCCGTTTGAAGGTAAGCATCGATATTTCAATTTCCCACCTTGAATCGATACCGAATGTATCCCATTATTGACTACAATTTCTTCAATAAATATTCCCGAATGACACTCGGATTCATCCTTTGCTGGATGTTAGCAGAAATTAGTCGCACCAGAGTTTCGTACAGGGCCAAAGAGTTTCCTGGATTAAATTCAAGTAATGACAGATACTTTTTAGAAAAAGACACAGACACGGAAAAGGAGCCAAAAAAGTAAAGAACAAGTATTGTAGACATCTGGCACACTGTTCACAGATAATGAGAAAAACTCTAGAAAAAAAGAGCAAAAATACCCTGCTTCGGATTAACACTTACTAATTACACAGTAGTTCTTATAATTTTTGAACATAAATAGCTCACTTTTTTTTCAAGAAATTTCAAAATTTTGAATATTGCAATTTTAGCGTTTTTCTAGAAATGTTGGCCGTGCCCATATCTCAAGGGGTGCAGGAGGAAATCCCGCAGGCCCGATTAAAATCTTGCGGGCCTAAAATTTGTCAAGGGTGCAAAAATTCAGAACTTTATCAAATTTCACCTTTCAATGATTTTGAGCATTCCATGAATGAAATTCGACTTCAAAACCGCATTCAGAATTTGTCTACGCACAGAACACAACATCGCCTATACTTCAATTACCACAAGAGGCTTTTTCTGCTGCATAAATTCATGCGGCGGGATTTTTGTACCCCTCGGGATTCCCGTACCCCACGGCATTTTCGTTTCATGAGATTTTCGGGCCTCCGGGACCCTTGAGTCAAAGCTTCCATACCTCGGGGCCCCCAACTCGTGAAAAAGCATATTCAGTAAAATTTGTATTTGGATTCCAGGTACAAATGGGACTCGTGGCAGAGAATGCTCTCGTCGTCGTGGACAGAACGTCACTCAAGAAGAGCGGACGAGCTGTCGGACGCTGTGTCGCGACTGTGGCTTGAAGGTTCGCCGACGCATCGTGGACGTTCCAGTTTCCTGCAACTGCAAATTCGTCTGGTGTTGTCAAGTCAAGTGCGATACTTGCATCCGATCGACGGAAGTTGCATCCTGCGAGCGGTAAAAATGCGCCTTCGGGGACCACAGGGTCGGTGGTCGCGGATGACGACATATATAATCCGGTTCTCACATCAAAAGACGCTTCTTGGGTTCGATTGCGTGTGTGCCGCACGCGCCGATGACGGAAGCGTGGGGACTGATGTTCGCTCACATCTATGCATAGAGCCTGTAAACCCGCTGCTTCTGGACCGAAATTGTGCCAATTAACGGCTCTTTTTGTATCTTGGCCTGCGAGGGAGTGGTCATGAGTCCGAGTAGTTTTTTTTTTATTATTTATGACGCGCCAGTAATTTTGCCCGTTCAAGAGAAGATCCTCAGTAGGTGTTGGGAGAAAATCACGCAGTGAACGTCAAGTGGTGGAATTTTTCGCCGGATGGAAAATTTGTGCATCACTCAAATCAACTCGCAAGACCATTGAACAGGAAACAAAGTGTTTCTGCTAGTAAATTAAAGTTCCTCAGATGATTATTTAAAGACGAAGCCGTTCCATTTCGAAAGCTTAAACGCCCAACAAAAAATACTGTATTTATAAAATGGATTTTTCAAGACTGAGTGCAATCTATGCCCTTAGGGAATAAGAAAATTCTGGAAATTTAAGTTTGAAGAGAGACTTCAGGAAACATCGAACGAAATTTTTGAAGCTTCTGTGGGGGATTTCTTCAATAATCTTTGTAGCAAAGAAAAATTTTGAGTCGTAGCAAAAACTCAGTAACTGTGCTAAACTTTGTTCAAAAGAGCTGGACATCGAAAGAGTTGGTCAGGTGATCCGAGTGTACCATGAATCCAACGTCGCTGCGTGATTTTCGCATGACACGCGTGGGAAACTTCGAACTCAAAACATATTAGTGAGCATACGTGTCACTGGAAGGACCAGATGTTGTTTTGTGAGATTTCACCCGTGCAGGAAGGGAAAAATTCTTTCCAGACTTCGGGAAGAAAAAAAGGTCATTGGATTTGTATTTTCGTGGGAATCGAAGTCCGAGTCGGGCCGGAATTATCGCGGGTAGTGATGAATTTTATTGAACGAAATTATTCGTCGATGAACGACTTCGTCGGAATGCGTTGTGATATTTTTCTTGCTCCTTATTGATGTTGTACAATACGCTTGTGCCTATTCGTCGCTTCTAGTCTCTGCCCGATTCCGAAAATTCTCGCTCCTCCAAACCCCTTCGCTGGAATCTTGCTCATGTTATTTCATCACATTGCAGACTGAATTTATCAATACAGTATTGAAGGTTTTACAAATTCTAATGGAGCCAACATTTTTCTGTCAGCCGGATCTACTTTATTACCTACAATAAGGAAGTGATCATGTTCATCGCAGGCATCGGGAAATTCCACATATTCAAGAAATAAACCCTAGCAAAACTTTCGATACACCTTGAAATGAAATAAGCTTCTACTTGAAAATTAAATCGTATGGTTACTGAAGGTAGTCACGTGATGTATGCATCAAAATCTTATCATAGCATATTCGAATGCAGCACTGCATACGTAAGAAGGTTGTCCCAGTTGGATGCGACCTCTAATATTTTTAGACTATGTGACTGTAAAAACAATTATAACATTGAAAATTATATTCTAGGGTTCCAGGATTTATTTTGGATTTTAAAAAGTTTTTTAGTTCACTGCATGACAAGAGATAACTTATTTCAATTGAAGCCAGCATTTTTCAGGCTAGCAAAAAATATCGATTTTTTTTTTAATAAACCATCATATCTAGAATGTAGAGAATATATTGGGTAAAATAACAACGAATTTCTACTTTTAGCTGGCCCCGCAAATTTATACAGAAGCCGTGTTCTCAAAGAAATAATTCAAAAATTTCGCTGTTTTAAAATTCAGTTTCGATTCTCACTATAGTCGCATAATAATGCATTTGGATAAAAATGTCCATTTCTGAAATTCGCTCTCATGCGGTTATTTGCAGCCTTTCTCATCAACTACATAATTTTTTAAAAAATGCTGTCGTTTTTGGCCCACCTTTCGCCGTATTCAATTATTAACCATGGAATAGGGACACATAGCCCTCGCCCATCATATTAGATGAGCCGTACATCAGTTTTCAAGCCTATTGCACCTTTTTTCGTGCTTTTTGAAACGATAATGTATTGCAGTTTTTTTTAGCACGAATTGTAGGGAACTATTGCTCTCGTTTATTTTCAGAGACGAACTGATTAAGATTTTTTTTCTTCGGGAAGCACAGTCAATGACACACGATTTTCGTGTGGATTCTCCTTGCAGTATGTAACGAGTTGAATTTTGATGCAAAGACAATCGGCGATACGAATTTCCTCTTGTCATGTCGCGGACAATTACATCTTCTCCACATGGAGCACTCAGCAAACTGATTTTTTCAACCCGCTCCAACGTCGCGAAGTAGTGGTGTAAAACCATTCGTCGCTTTCTTTTATATTTTTGAAGAAAAATCGAGGTTTGACAAATAAAAAAGAATGTACGTACGCAGAATTAACCGTGGGTCACACGGTTCTCTCTTGTATTTTCTCAACAGGAGAGGGAAGAGCGCATGCGGTAGAATCCTCGGAGCTAAGAAACGAATGAAAACGAGGGGAGTGTTGCGCGATGAGCAAGACGAAAAATAACCACATTCCGGCTTTGAACATTCGATTCCGACAGGCGTAAACAACAATTTTCTCGAGGTTCTTCGTCAACTCGTATTTTTGGAATTGCTCAATTCGCGCACGGACGAGGTGAGCGACATCCGCAAATTTTTTTTGCCAGGTTCCGTTCAAAGCGGGACTTCGCGAAACGTGGCGACAATCACAAAAGCGCATCTAAAAGCACCCCCCAACACGTTCAAACGAGCCACAAGAAGCGTGTTTCTCGCCTACATGGTCGTTACGTGGCTGCCAAATTCGAGCGGATGAACGCAAGAAACTTCGGGTTACGTTTTTAAGCGCAATTCAACTCGGATCATGGAGTGCTACCCATTCACAGGAGATGGCGGTCATTTCTTCGTCGGTACACGTATTCACAGCGAACGATCAGAATCTTCCTAAACACACCATTATATTCCACTCGGATTTAATGGAATCCTCAAAAAATGCTGGATTACAAAGTTACGCTGCACTTTTCAGATCAACCCATCGCATTCCATAAAGCTCACAAATTAATTCGAACTTAGAAAGACTGACGCTGACGACAAATGCAATCAAGAAGATTTTCGGCGGCATCGTTGAGAAGCATATCGGATGCTGATCAAGAAAAAAAAGTGAAGCACAGAACCGTTCTTCAGCTAGGAATGCGTAGCTAGAAAAGTATTCCACAGCGGGGAAATTCGTTGCTGAACATCCATAAGTTATTTACAGAGACACAGCGGAAATTCATACTTATCGCCAGAGAACAGAAACTATTGCACTCCATCTACTAGAAAAAAAAAAACATTCGCCCAGCAAAATAGCTAGCCTCTGGCCATCTAACAAAACAAAACTACTTAAAATTGACGCATCACTGTTCGAACAACAAACAACTTGTTTTTCAAGCAGACTTTTGTGCTTTTGGATACGCTCAGGACTGTCAAAAGTTCGCGAGGACACACTCAACGCCGGCGAGATACACACAACCGCAGAAGACCACCGACCTCACGCACCCCGCGCAGAAAATAAAAACCAACAAGGCAATCTTAACTAAGATTATTATAAAATAAAAAGAACCGAGGACGGGTACCCGGGTCGTTCGGCTCCATCCAACATGTACAACGCACGCAAACCTTCGGAAGATCCGAACCGAGTCAGAGTCGTTCCGTCGACACGCTTCCAGACATCAAAGGTACAAGTGCGCACGACTAGGCCGAGCTGAAGCGACTAGTATCTCGGCAACATGTTGGGATCACGGGCTAATTTCCTCTTCTTTTTAAAGGACGGCGGCTTGAAAAGCCCTTTTCACCACTGAGAGTTAGTCTGCATTATTGTACAACCAGAGTCATAAACAAGACCAAGTTTTACTTTATTCCCTGCAATCCGACGGAAATCTATCTCGTGAAGAAATATAGAAACCACAAAATTCAAGACCGACGAAGTGTCGCATTAGCCCAAAAAGGGCTAACAGGATAAAATCGCGGACTGCCATTTAAGACAACTGGGGATTGATTAAAAACTTTGATATTTGAGCTGGACGGCACAAAAATGTCGTGGAGAAGAGAACCGCCGTCCCAAAAAAGCGAAATATCCCGCATCAAGTTCATGACCGTCCGTTAGCAACAGCAGACCGCCTCCCATCACAAATTCCTCGCTTAACAAAAACATGAACAGGACGGGATGCAACAACTTGCCGGGACAAGGAAAAATATTCGGCGCTGACACACGCGCTCGGGTGTACACCACAAAATCGAGATCACGCATATCCTCTAAAAAAAAAAGCCAATGCAAAATAACCGCCAGTTACCAACTCGAAGTCAATCCAGGAAAACATTCCCGTCAAAAATCGCGGTAACGCGAAAAAAAAAATACCTGAGAAAGGAAAGCAAAGAAAAATCAGGTATCACAAAAAGTCCCAAAAGCAAGTTATTACATCCACACCCGCTCCCCGTCAAGCAAAGCAGGAAGCCTTTTCCGGAGGCAGCGAAGGAAACGATCAGGTCCCTCAAAATCGGTAACACAGCATTACTTAATTAATCTTAAAAAAACCACATCCAAGACACGATCACAGACGAAACTAGTTCAACGCCAGGAAATAGTGGGTCTTGTTCTTCGCTAAGGTTCGTTCTGAGGTGGTCAGCTTCACAGAGAAAGAATAAAGAAGTACTCTGGGAGGGACACACTGGAAACGGTCTTCTCTCTCCATCGGGAGCCATTACAGAATGCTGCGATAAAATCAACAGCGGTCGCACTTCCACAGTCCCGCACAGCAACTTGAAAATATAAGCTTTCAAATCATTTGAAAACGCCTCGTGGGCTCATAGCCTTTTCCAGCATACAACCAAGTACAGTATTACCGTAACTTCGCAAATAATCGTAATATGCTCGCCGTCATCGCAAGCTGGAGCTTTTTAGTTACCCGATGAATTGACAATGATCAGAATACATATGCGTGTGAACACATGCTCACGTAAACCGATTTCAACGGCGCTCCGAGCATTCTTAGTCTGAAAATAATTTTCCTAACGATAGATAGAAAACCGTGCAATCCTCTAGAAAAAGAATCGCTTTTCTTGAAAAATTCATCTTGCGACAATGAGACCCATCAACTTTCACAAATCGAACTTTCGAGGTTCACGCCCGGAATTGTAAGGTTTTCGAAGACACGTTGCTGTGCGATCTGGGTAAAAATTGTTAACCAGCTGTTTCTCTCACCATAAGCAATATCGGTCACCCCGATTCTTAACTAATGAGGCCTTCTGAACGATTCCGTGACTTCCCCGAGACTAGGATAAGACAGGTAAAGAACTAATGAACTATCATTTTTCAATGTTCTTTTTTTTTACTTTACGGTTGAGTTGAGTGATACATAAAGACTGTTGAAGCGACAAATTAAATTATAAACGTCAAGTTGGATAAGCACGGAAAACTTTCAGAAGCCCTCATTGTCTAGCTAGACATCCAGATTCCCTTTCTGCGTCTCACTCTCGAAAATTAAAATGACAACACCGAGAAAAACACACCTAGACAACTAGAACGTCAGCTGGATGAGGAGAGGAGTTGAAGTCGAGTGCTCCGGGCTCGCAGCGTGAAAGAAATGGCAATCAAACGAGAAAAAACGACAAGTTAACAGATAAACGATGCAGTATCATAGAAAAGACAGGAAGGTCCAAGACGGGAGAGAGAGAGAGCGACAGAGGGAAAACATAATCAGACGACAAACATGCAAAAAAACTGAAGTCCAAAATTTGAACTTTCGCCTCCGAATCTTCGAATCACCAACTCAGATTTCTCTCAATAAACTTTTTTCGCGTAATTACTTCGGCTTGAATTCAACGCACAGAAACTCTTCGTCCATCACGCTTGTGTAAAGTGAATCCCTCGGCTCCACCGGTCGCTGAGGGTAGGGGCCAGAACCGCTACCGCTTGCCCATCATGCCGTTGGCCGGCGACGGACTCGACGACGTCAGCCCGTTGCCCATGTCCATCTGCCCATTCATGAACAGGTCACCGTTGCCCATTTCCCGGATCTGAGGCGGCGTCAACGCGCCCACGCTTCTCATCTCCAGCTCGCACAGCAACGGGAAATGGTCTGCTCCATCAAACCCAAGAAAAAAAAAAAGAAATCAGTCAAATAAGCAAGTCTACCGCGCGGTATAACTTCCACATCAGAAATTCCTTAAATTCTCAACAAAAATGCATTGTACGTGTGCAGAAAACCACAGTGGGACCACGACATACGGGCGATCCGACTTGGGGACACTTGAAACTTCGAAAAATCTGCTTCAACATCTGGAAAATGTCTCGAGGTGCGGATACTTTCGTATATTTCAAGAAAACTTTAAAATTTTCAGGACAAAACGTCAGATTTTGTTTGGTTTTCTCCTGCATCTTGAATTTGAAAAAAAATGTCACTTACTTCTGGGTCCTTATTTCTGATTATTGATGAACAGGAGAGCTAATTACATATGTTCCCAACTTCCCCATTAAGCCTATGGGAAAACATGATCCGATATCTAGGGGTCTCAGATTATCATGCTGCATATTGAACGAACAATCAAAAATAAAAATAAATTATTTTCAAAAGAACAATACATGGCAGGGCCACAAAACAAATTGATATTCAAGCTGCGGCACTTCTTCGTAACTCACATTGCATTAAAAACCTTGCAGGAGTTTCAACGAAAGGGTAAAACGATGAAAAAAATAACGTCCTTTTTTCTAACGTCACTTTAACCCAGTAAAAGAACTTCATTCCATCCCTTCGGAATGGTTATCCACGATGCTTTCCAATATACAGAATTACGGAATCATAACATACCCGATGGGACGTGGGGATGCGGACAACCTACGATCTTGCTAGACGCCATCCAGTTCTGATCGATGGGCCCCAAAATGCCCAATGTCTTGACGTTTTCTTTGGAATGAAATATGTAGTCGATAACTCCCTTGAAGTCGTACCTGTAGAATCATAGATGAAACCTGTCTATATCTCAACTGCAATCATCAGCCTCGCCGTAAAAACGTCATCACCAAAATATACAATTGCATGCCACGCAGAAGCAGAAAGAAAAAACCTACGTGTAATTCGTATACGGCATAACGTCATCGCCATAAGCGCAGTTGAGTTTGAATGGATGATCGAAATCTGCGTTTGGCTTATCGGAGGCCGTTAACTTCTTGAGGCAGGACCGGTAGGCGTAACCTTTGAAGTCAAGGTGGTCGAAGCTAATCCGCCGCTTCGTCAAGAATTCCGTCACACCTGCAATGCCAAATTATTTCGAATCAAAGCTCTCACGAAATGTAGTAACAGGCTACTTCAGAACTTCACCAAAATCGCACGAAGTCTAACCCAGCGTCTAAAGACGATATCGGAAAGTAAAGCAGAATCTCGATATCAGAACCTCCCAAAGTCAAATACTTTCTACGTCAAATTTACTTGAAGTCCCTGCCAGAATTCCCTCAGAAACAATTTCCTAAAAACCTTCCCAACTCGAAGGCTTTCCTCCTTGAACCTCCATGACTCGAATTTTTGGAGGCCCCTTCGCTATCATTTTACTGACACAGGGAAGAGAAAAGGAATGAAAATGTAACATGATGCGCTTTGAAAGGTAGTGAACGAAACATTGGGAAAATGAACCCTTGCCTCCAAGTTCAGCATCCTGTCAACTCATTCAAGAATCAAATTAAGGCCTAGCATTCCTCTAATTACAATTTCGTGCAATTCTTCTTTCTTTCCCTTTAATACAAATGCTCGTTTTCCCACCTCAAAATCTCTTGAACTAAATAAACCCTCGCCACCAAGTTCAGCATCGTGTGAACGCATCTAAGAAACAATTTAAAACTTCAATTGAAATTTTCATGCAATTCTTCATCCCCCCCTTCCAACGGAAATGCTGGTTTCCCCAACTCGAATTTCTTCTCTGATCCCTTTAGTTCGACTGAACAAACAGCACTAAAAATGCGTTTATTTCACACAAAAAATACATTCAAGAAAGAAAAGAGGCAAACGAACCAGAGCCAGGCTGAGAGTTCAAATCCCCACAAATGAGGATGTTGACATCATTGGTTCGCAGCGGGGCGTCGTTTTCCGTGAACCGATAGCCGCTGTTCTGAGCGATCGTTTCAAGTTCACGCATCAACATCATCGTCTGGATCAACTTGACGTCCGAGAAATCCGGGTCCCAGTGAATGTGGCACGTGCACACCAGCACGGGTTGCGTCACATGCCCCCGTTCCACGCCTACGGACAGGGAAATATTCTCGGTTTTTCACTCGGTCCATTTGTAAACAATACAATTTAAGCGCATGGAACGTATAGGGAGTCAAGGAGAGGATAATTTCTCCCATTTTTGAAGAAAATTAATTCTTCGACGTCTCAAACAAAAGTGGGGGAAAAATGGAAAGTTAGAAACATAACCAATTTTTTTCTTCATACTGTACAGCACAGTTCTAGGATTGTCCGGGCATTAGGTCAACAAGTCAAGGTACTGCTCATGAAATTAGGATTCTGTACTTCAGAACTTGAGATTACATATCTAATAATTTGCAGTAATTTAATCATTCCCGATTTTTCAAGTTGGAACAGCCTGCACCTCGTTCAAGAAAGTAAGTATGAAAAATTTAGAATTAATGGAGTGCCCGTTCACCTACTTTTAGGCCGAGGATTTCGTACGACTCCCGCTGAAGTCTTGGTGCTACAGAAAATATTGGCATTTTGTAAACTTAAATCCGTCAAATATGATCAGAGCATGATCTGGCGCGCAGTTTCTTTCTGACACAGCTCGGAAATCCGACAACCAACAGATGAACGGATAAACGGGCTGTCGAGAATCTAAATAATACTGTATGAACGAACCGTATTCCCAGATTTCTTCGCGAGTCTCCAATAGAGCTGCCAGACCGATGTTGTCCTTGGTCATAACTCGATTCAACATATCATCCGAGCCCTCGTGATGCACCATTGCCAGTTGGTTGAATTCCACCAAGTGGCTAGAGACCAACTTGAACCTGCCGAAATATGAGTCATGAGAAGAAGCCTGAAACATGGAATGCATCGCTCCTCCTATGCCTTTTTGGCAAATATTTACTGCGCACAATATCAGTGCAATATTCCATCCACTTGAAAATTTAAGTCCTCCTTTTCTCCGCCGCTTGAAATTATGAGCATATCTTGTGCTTTAAAAAATTAAGAGATTTAGAGATGCAAGTCAAGATATCATTGAGAAACCTGGGACACTTCCCTCTCCATATTTCCAATTCTTGCAATTAATTGCTCAAATACGAAGTTTTTTCACGCATTATCGAAAAACTTGAACAGGGTACTTCAAATTTGTCTCCAGGAATAAATCCTGAATGCAAATTTCTTTCGTCTAGAATAGAGGGGTCTCTTATACAGTATTGGAAAATGGGCTCTGCCTCAAAATAAACACGATTGCATGAAGCCGTAAATGGCATGTTAAGTGGATTCGATAAATTTTCCGCGGTAAATGAAATACAGTACGTCCAAAAGGTATACAGTACAAGGATTGAATTTATCCTCTTCAAGAAATTCAGTTAAAACTGTCAGAAGAATTCAAAATGAAACATTTGAATAAAAAAATCTGATTCGCTCCGAAAGCAATCAGACAAGACTCACTTCCGGACTCGGTAGAAAATGGCACACCCATCTACATGCTTTCGCTCATTCTCACACATGGTTTTCGCACGGGACTTGGGAGAGAAAATGCCTTCATATCCGTCTCGCTCCAGCTCCGGTCGGAAAAACTTGTAAAACTGCTCTGTTTCCACCTCCTACACACGAGATTCCATGAATGATGACAAGACTTGACTAAATAAATTTTCTAGAAACGAACCTGCAGAGTTATAATATCAGCTGAGCAATGACGAATTTGGTCCATGATACCCTTCTTCCGATACTCCCACGACAGGGCCCATGACGGACAGAAGCCGTACATTTGTCGGGTCGCATACTTGTCACACAATACATTGTAGCACATCACCGTATAGGAACCTATAAACAGCAACAAGACGGTTCAGTTTTCGCCAGTTCAGTATCTGATACTACAGTAGTCATAACATTGCTCCAAAATGCTTCAATTCGCTCTTCGACATTCGCAGAAGCCGTATGCGATGTCTTCTGTTGGAAAAATTTACTGATTCATGCAAGTAAAATTATAATATCCATCAATCTCGAGCAAATGACAAATGAACCTTTCATACCGTCGTTTGGAAAATATGGCTTCAATTTAATATTCGAAGAAAGGAAAAGAAACTCACAGATGTTTGGTCGACGATCAGGGTGACTTTGAGGAAGCCATGGCCGTTGTGGGGGAACTGGAGTGGAAACTGCAAAAAAAAAAAACTGATCAGACACAGAATCGAATTTCTGTTCAAAAACGCCGATCAAAATTTGATACGACGCTGCAGAAATAATGTGAGCCCCCAAAGAGTGCAATTCCGAACAGTGGAATAAAATGGCAACCAAAAAAAAAAAAAAGAAAAGGACGTGAGCAAAATTCCCGGAGCTTTTCGTGACCGGACATTCGGTGTAAGCAGGAAAAGTATCAGGGTGAAGCCCAATTTCCACAATCCGCGAGATCGCCGAGAAATTGAATGGAGTCGAAAGCAAATGAATCATTCTTTCGCAAATGTGTACTGCATAGGCCTGATGTACGGTTTTCGTTATGCAAAAGGCCTCGTTCAATATACCGAGGATAAATCGTGAGCATTCAAAAATCTCGAACAAATCCAAACACGCATAAAATTCATGAAGTATTTATCACGAAAAAAAAAACGAAAAGGCTGAACTTTCGAATGCATACTTTCGAGAAGGCGGACAGGCAAATGCCGCATTTCTGCTGAATGAAAATCAGCAGCTTTCTCGCACTTCATGAAATGAAGATCAGGAACAAAAAAAGGGGGGGGCGTGATAGGCAATCGGCGAGGATGAAAAAGGTATCAACTAAAAGCAATTGATCTGGTAAAAGTGACCCGAGATTCTCTAAAATGAGACAAAAAGCTTGGAGATGCCGCCCCATAAGCTACAATAATCCAACGCGATGAGAATACATCAAAAACGTAAACAAAACTCAACAGCCTCAATCCTTTCTTCAAACAACACATGAGTTTCTGAATATGAGGAAAATAATCGCAGCAAGCTAACTACAAATCGCGATCGTCAAGGTTTGCCACCCTCAACGCTTTCCTTCGAGGATATACGACATATCTTTTGTGTGTCGACAGATCAATCAGGTAGATGCGGTGGGGTTTCAGAAGTGTTCAAAAAAAATTAATGGGATAATTTTAAGGGTTTCAAGAGTTTTCAGAGTCGGAATCTTCGAAATCGTCCTGAGATCAATAGCGTAGGTCAATGCAAGCTTCTGTCAATTTGCTGAGGGCTTTCTTAAATTTTATCCAAGACTTCAAAAATTCTTCCTCAAAAATTGACATTTTCAAGGAAGCTGAACAATCAGCATTATTTAAAAAAAATGACACTAAATTTCTTGAATGAAGGTAACTAAAACTATAAATATTCCCTACCAAGAATATCTTCACTACCCTGCGAACTATTCTGCAGCACTTAGATTGTTTCAGGTTTGCGCAATGTGCGATTTTTCCAGGTAAACTCAATTTCCTCACAGTGATGACGTGTACTTCAAACATGCGTCTTCTCTTCATTTCAACCTCGAAGAGGAAATATGTGAAAAAAATACTCGAGGAATGACGAAATAACACTCCGTAAAATTCAAGTCATCTAAAAGGGCTTCATCAAAGGCAGCAAAACAATAACAGAACTAACGAATCAAGTTTCGTAGTTGCGTCTACGGCGCGAAGATTAGTTCGACAAGGATTAATTCACCTTTACGTCACTCACACATAGTGGACCTTGCGGAAAATGGTTTTCAAACAAAACAAAAAAGCCATGCTTGTAAAACAACTCGCCTGCATAACACTCCTGTCAGCCCTGAAAGAAGAAACACGAAGAACTGGCAGCGGTTTCGCCACCTGAACCAAGGCCACGCGAGAATTTGCATTCAATGGACAACCGAATTCGTGTCGCTCGTAAGAGGAGCTCATCTTCCCTTATTCCACCATCCGAGAAAAGAGCGGGAGTCGTTTTTGGGACCGGCTGACCTAGAATCTACAGTCCATGTCACGACGTCATCTCCACTTCAATGCCTCACGAACCTTCAACTAGATACTCTTTTTCAATGCCCCTCAGGCGTGACCACGACACTTGAACGCCACGGCCGAACGAACAATTTGCGCGGAGTAATAAAGGGAATTCACCAACAAATGCTTCTCGAGTGATATCAAATGAGGTCAGAGCAACGGTGAGATTCAATCACATGATTCGCAAGTAACTAAAAAACCTGTCCATTGAAGCTCAAGAGCAATGCAATACCAGTGAGACGATCAAACATTTACTGCGCATTGAAAAAGACATCATTCATGGCGCGGGTTCAATACATGAGTATATCCAAGCTAAAGCACGAATGCATTAAGATTGAAGGCTATGTCAAGAGGAGTTGAAAGCAAATTTTCAGCGCGAGAAAAATGATGAAACCTCAGGGCTCATTCTTTTTTTAAAGTTCGATCTTTAGCCCAATTAACCTGTGCATGCTATCTCAGCAAAACTCATACTTTTACACGAAGAATCCGAAAGAAGATGGGATGAAGCCCCATTAAAGGATTTTTGGCATTCACCCACACTTGAACGAATTTTTGATGCAATGAAATAATAATTTATTCTGTACATAACACATTTAAAATTTCCTATGAAAATTTTTTATGCAGAAAAAAAAATTGCTCCAACTCAGTTCACAGAAACCAAGACTCTCTAAAAGCGGAAGCCGATCAGTGTCTCGACTTTTGATGAAATTGGCAAAATATCGCCCTGTTTTGCAGATCGCGGACACATATGGTTTCCATGTACTGTATAATACGATGTCCATAAGATATTTTCGTGAGTTTGATTTCGGAAATATTTTAATATTTTCGCTAGCAATGCCAACATCAACCAAGAATCAAGTCGAAATTTTTCCCTCCGTACTTGAAGACATGGAAGAAATAGTAGTCTTCATAGAAAAAAAAAAAATCAAGTAGCGACATATGCAAGGGTTTTCACATTCGTCCCATAGATTTGAACATTTGCAAATCAAAATCATGAAAAAGGGTTCGGAGTTCTTCCTATTTCGGTAACCCAATATTCTCGATTACTTGGTACTTGGATACCATCTCGTGACAGACTCCAATCAACTCGTCAATTCCTCAAGACTCGGAGGGGGAAAGCAAATATTATCCAGTATTAGCATCGTTTGCGTAGGCTGATGAATGAAATTGAAAATAAAAACATCCCCCGAGGCAGAGGATTACTTTAAATCAAGCACGGAAGCTCGCAGTACTACAGGAAATGACTCTCGCGCAGCCATTGACGTGGAATGACTTTCACAACCGAAGGGTACACTATTCAAGAAAGGGGAAAACTTCTCTAAAAAGTGAAGCAACAGGTTTTTTCAAAATGCTGACAACTTTTATAATTCTCGTAAAGAAAATTCTAAAATTAGAATCTCTGAAGTGCAATTCGAGCATCGATAAGAGGAACGTATATTTATCCTGGCACAAAGATGGTTTTTCTTCCAATTGACGTATGCATTCGAAAGTGAATCAAAAGATTAATGTACATCCCACGACAACGCTCGGTTTAAATTCAAATTCATAATCCGTTCGCCCGCAGAAAGACGATTAAAATATATTCTCAAGTTTTTCTGCAACTTTTTGACCCGACCTCGCGTGACAAAATAAAAGATCTGTTGAACGTCAGTCAGTCACACTCTTCGTTACCCAAAACCCGAAGATGTCATACGGGAGATCCCTAACCGTTATTCCCATGAAAACGCGATTCAATCTGAATTCGAAAAAAGCGGGGGAAACGACCTGCGACTCAGATGAGGCAGTTCGCGGTCAACTGGAGGACCCCCTTGAAGAATGCGTTCACGCATCGCCAGTGACCCAGATTTGTTTTTCCACGGCCTGTATCCTGAAGATACGCCTAAATGTCGCGAACACATCAACGGACTCTATGCCCCTGGATACCGTTTGAATCCAGGAACATCATTAGGCCGGTTGAGATACTTGCTCTTCATTGAAAAAATTACGGTTTCATCAAGTCAACCGCATTCCGCCACAGATACATCCGCTACATGTTGGCATCGCATATCTTTCGAATCTTGGTAGATCTGGTGTCCTCTTCTTTCGTGACAATGCTTCGCAGCACATCGATTTCATGAAAATCATTGAAAGTCATAATCCGCTTTTGCTACCACTCTGCTTCGTGGAAAACGTTGAATCCCCCGTGCTTCAATCGGCTATAACCTCATCGAAAAATACTGGGTACCGAAGGAATTAATAGAAAAATGTTGGCCATTATGGGTACGCAAAAATCCAGAACACTCGCCGAAGGAGCACTGACGATTTTCATGCGATCAGACACGCTTTCGGACCACTAGGGGGACACTTCCAGTATTTCCGCAATTCGCGAGAAACCCATTTTCATTAAAACGCAGACTTCTTTCATTGCACGGTATTTCTTTTGAAACGCATATAACAAAGATTGGCTCATGTTCCGCTATCACAGGTGAAAAAATTTATTTTCATATTTTTGCACAGCCTCAGATATAACCCAATGGGACTTCCAATCTGGCAAATTCAGGTTCCTTTCTCTCGATGCAATTCTACAGGAAAACTTTCACACTGTTGCAAACTTCATTGCCGTAACCCATGAACTCAGTTTTTTTTTTTTCAAGTCTTGAAACATGACCTGGTTTGAGTTTCCGGATTCCTACACGATAGGTCATTTGAACACGCAATGCGTCATGAGGGACACACTAAAGCTTGAGAAACGCACTCGAGGTATTCACACATGATTACTAGCATTCAGCACGGAGGAAAAACTGAAAACGGTTTCATTTGTACGACACAAATATGCGCGTAACTAAGAATACTAGATAATTGCATCGCTCACTTTTGTTGAAATTATACACAGCATATTTTCATAGAATACCTCACTTTCTACGAATTACGAAGTGCAGTATTGTCGTAACACGGGACTCACACCTGTTCAAAGGGGATTTCGCAGCTTCGCGGAAAATGTCAAAGAATTTCAAGAAAAAATAATCGTAGTTCACCGATTCATTCAATGTCGTTTTATTCCTCTGGTACCTGCAGGCTGTCTAAGAAATGATAAATCTGAACAGGAAAACTGGGTCGGGTTTGAATACATTTTGCTGTCGTTCCATCAGAACTTCATTTGGGCACAGTTTTCGTAAAAATTTAGCAAAAAAAACTACTTGAATTTGGTAAAACATGTGCTTTTAAATGAAATGAAGTTCCCGCAATTTGTTCTAACCTTGAATGCGAACTCTTAATGTTGATCCGGTCTTAAGCTAATTACGATCTCAGCCTTTGGCCAGTCGCTCGCATTATTGAAACTTTGCTAATTTGGCAGAATACACGATCGAAGAACAGTTTATCCTGAAAACCAAACCTAAATTCGATATAAACCGGAAGTCTAAAAGCCAATAAAGCTAAATTACATCTTCAACGCAGGAGTCAATTTCCGCGGCCAAAAATGCCTTGAAATGTGAACAGAAGTTATAAAAAATATTGTTTTTATACCAATCGCGGGACCCATTTATTTTAAAACGACAGATGCTAGTAATTTAGATTTTAAAAGTCAAGACGAATTGCAAGATACGAAGGTCAGTAATTTTATATCGATCAAAGAATTCGTTTCGAGTAGGAAACGCGGAGTTACACCGTCGTCAGGCCATTGAAATATATTCAATACAGTACAATATTAGGAGACACATGTAATTGATCTGATTCCGAGTTACCCTTGATGACTCTCTCTGACACTGATCAATTGCTGTTCTGGACTTTAGCTAATTTTGGCACGCGCTGTTCTGAGACGCGCGCAAATTGCATGTTCCAAATGCAATTCATTGCTGAGCCGAGAATTTTGTTCTCTAAGTTTCATATGAGATGAAAACTCGTCATACATGAGCATTGCGCCATGCACCAGCAACATCATTTGGACACTAATATCACATTGATCCAGGAAGCGAATAATGGGGCGATAGGAGGACAGATCCAGCCTAATCAAAATCAACCCACGCTCGCTTCGAAGTTCCTATCGCCCACTTCATTGCCAGCATTACTGACCCAGAATCCAGGACAAGAAAAACAATACAAAGAGGACAAAGTCATACACACGGTAACACCAGCTGTGAAGAGATCGCGGGTGCGACTCATCAAAACTTCTTTCAAAAAATTCACACGCTAGGTGGCGCATTGAATCATTCTCGGAAAACCAGGAATTTTCATCATTTTCGTTACTGATATGAAAATTATGCAGCATTTTCACGAAGAGAAGTATCACACAAGGAGGAGATAATTCAAAAGCTCTTCTCCGAATGAATTTCTAGCCCTGCAATAAAATCAGTACAGGTGGATTCCCTCTAGAACAAAATTTAAGGGACCAGAAAAATTCGTTTTAGACAACCCCTCCATGTGGATCGGACTAAAAAAAATCGTTCAACAGAGGAAATCTTTGTAAGAGAGTTCATTGTAGAGAGTCCACCTGTGTTCATATGAAGAAGGCCCGAAAGTTTACCGTTTACGCAGCAACTTGACATTGCTTGGGTTTACCCCGAGTTATTGGACAGGTAACTTGGATCGTTTCTAGACCTAGGTTCCGTTCTTTGGCTTTAGAAGTCCCCAGTTCTGTATCTTGTTTGTCATGCATATTTGATTTTTACTAGATTTTCTTCAAGCCGTTTTTTTGTGCAGTAATTTTCCGGAAGCACCGGAAATTGCACGCGAAGCAGCGAATGTTCCACGGGGCCCCTGAAGGCCGTGAACCACTGAAGCAGATGAATAACTGTTAATAATTCAAAAATAAAAATCCCACCACAAAAAAGAAAGTAAATGTACAGTAAATGGCTCGAATTGGCACTTGCTGTCACGATAATCGTTCTCCACGCGATTCTGCAATACATTTTTCCGAAAAAAAAAAAAGTTTTCACGCTACGTAAGTTATTCAAAGCCAACTTTCAGAATCCTGGAAGAAAATTCGGCTGACCTTCACCAACCAGCACATTTCAACAGACATTTGAATGAAAGCACATTTTATTCGCACAGAGTAGGAAGTAAGATTTCGAATTCACGGTGTCGAGTCGGCTGCAAAAGGTCGTCTGCGAAATCCAAGGTTTCAGTCCGGACTGTGGAGAAACATTGGATAGAACGAGACGGCGTGCATAATTTCGACGCGAATCTGGATTTCAACCATGATTTAAAAATCAAACCCCTTCAGACAAGCAACGATATAATAATCTTGAAGAAAGAATAAAATTTATCCCGATAGCCCAATTTGAGACACGAAGGGATCAATGTCGAATGTCATTCTGCACACACCACATGGACCGAATTGAAATTCGTCAGATTCTCTCAACTTTATTTACCTAGCGAATTTTATACTACCTTCTGTCAATTTTTTGGCCTGTTCCTCTTCGACGCACAAATTTCAGATCATAAGATCTTATTCGTACATTCCGGAATTTTCATGCTTTTCTCGGGTCCAAGTTGGGTTAGGTCCGTTAGGCGCGTTGAATTAGGTCAATATTTACATCAGATTCAATCTGATCATCGTAATACTGTACTTTAACAGTACGGAATACAGTGGATCCCCGCAGAACAAAGCAAACCCGTTCCTGGATGCGTGCCTTCATGCGAAATTATTGTAAAGCAGAATCCAATTTCTCTCGAAAATACATGGTGAAAATCGCTCCTAAGACCACGGATTCAATAGAAAAGGCAATTCTCAGAATAAAAGGGAAACAAAGGTGCATCTAAACTTGACACTCGTTCTTTTCCCTTTATTTGATAAAGTTAGGGAATCTACACTTTTTCTTCTTTCTTTTTTGTAAAAACCAAATGTACTTGTAGATGCAGTTTGATGTTTATCAAATGCACTTTACATGTAGCTTAACGAGTTATCACGATTCAGAACATTTTCTTTCATTTCATATGCTTAATGGTTGGCTAAGAGAGATTGAAGCATTGAACAATTGAAAAGTATTCAGGAAAACATGAATAACAACTTACTAAGGCTCAGGGAATGCCTGGAATTGTATTGCCAAGTGCCCCGCATTACATCGAAAATATAGTAATTCGGGACATTTTCGATATAAGCGACATTTTTTTTCATTCTTCCCGTCAAAAATTTTTTTGGAGAGCGAAAATTCCGCTATATGGTTCTTTCGTTATGCAGTGACTCAATGTATAGAATCAAGAGACACTTGTCGGGCATTCTGCAAAATAATCAGCCTACGAAGTCACAAAAATAATTTTTTCTGTCATCTCATCTGAGGAGACAACTCGAAAAGATCACGCACGGAAATAATTTTTGATTGTTTTTCCAGTACGACAGAATTCCCAGGGCAGGAAAATTAAAAGATATATTCCCAACAGCGACAATCTCAGGACACAATGTAACAGTAATCGAAACCAGCTGACGACCTTGTCATTCCGTTCCGGTTTTCCCACACGCTTTCACCGTCAGGAGCGACGGACGCAGAAAGGAAAGCGAACGAGAAACCGGTCGACATCGATTGGCCCACATGCGCCCGGCTTTCTCCCAAAAATCCATCTGGAAAAATCATTCTTCGGCTACTACTTTCCCGATGAATGACATTTTGCTAAGAAAATAAAAAAAATTAACGATAACAAAACCCAGGTTCGTAGAATCAAGTCCTGGAAACTTGATCCTGATCTGAAAGCGTACAGCTCACTGACGCACCATGAAACATTAGCATACGGGGCCGCTGGACTAATTTCTACCGCCCTCATTTACAACCACTGCCCACAACTGTCCAATTACGGAGCTAAAAATGGAACAACTAAAAAGCACTAGGAAGCGGATCTGCTTCACCAGATCCAGCTTCAACATAGTTCTCAGACTTCTTCAAATGCGGTTCTTCTCAGTTCAGTACTGTATTCAACTTCAAGTCAACCCCGTGGCAACTTCGGTTCAATTGATACGTTTAAAAACTTTTTTGAGACCCTCCCAAAAAAAACTACGATCGACAGATATGTTTCAAAGATCTATAAATTAAGCAGGAAAACATGGGAGTGGCGTCCGGTGTGACACTTATGGCGCAATAATAAATTGCAATAAAATAATCCGATAAAATAATTACTGTACTAGCCCTTATGTGAGTGAATAAGAGCTTCCGAACAGATTCCTGAACTCCTTTCTTTCTGGGGAATAGTTTCCAGAGGAAGAAGAAAATAATGAGTTCCTATTTTTTCAAGTTGACTCAATTATGGCTTTCGCACTTTCGCTGTTATGCGACCCCATCGCGAAAGTCTTCTGTTTGAATGTAACTGAGTACTGTATGTTTATGATCCATGTCTAAGCGATGTCAAAAAATACACAGCTGAAAATTCTTGAATAGAACTTTCAACACAACAATTAACCGGTTAATAATCATCTCTCAAGTTTCCCGCCGGAATGTTCAGGTTTCGAAGATAATCTTGCTAACCACTTGCAGTACCTCAGGAAAGGATTTAGAAAACAACTTCTTGCGCAACTTCTTCCTCGCCAATTGACGTTTTAAAACAACTTGAAAATACAGCATCACTTGAAAAAAAAAAATTGGCACCATCAGAAAAATTCGGACACGGTCGTCAGATCCACGGCAAAAAAATGCACGTAAAATGCCCGGCAGCATTCAAATGAATTACCGATGAAGATCACGAGAGGGGAGCAGTTCACCAATCGGTAAGGGGGTTATTTGAAGGTTCTCAGTGAGTTTGATTTCGAAAGGGGGCTTCGGAAAAGGAGAGCAACGTCTCTTTGTGACTCAGATTTCTCACCGGGTCAGAAGTTCAATGAGGTCAAAAGGCAAACTATTAATGATATCGGTGCACGTTTTAATTGAAATTTCAGAATTTTTCCGAACTTCAAAAATAAAACCCCCATGGCAGATATTCCGCAGTGATTCGGGATAGACGAGGCTTTTCGACGAGCAAAAGTGAACAGAATTCTCTTCCGTTCGGAAAGAAAAATCCTGCGACTAAATATGGCAAAAGGCCAGTCCTCGGTATATTCATGAAAATAAAATTGGCATCAGCACATTTGAACATACCGTAGTATGGTAGTTATTTCTGATACTCCGAATCCGTTATTCATAACTGCGATCACTCAACCGGTTTACGGGTGATTCGCGCGTTTACTCCTCGATGAATCAGTTAACTAGCCACGCTGAACATTCGTACAGGTCAATCGTATATAGCAGCTGTTATCTACAACAAAACCGGAATGCTTCGACGGCTACAGTACTCATTAGGACAAAGCCTTCTATTCGAAACGCGGTATGAAAAGGGCTCATCGAAAGTTCGAATGAAACTCAAGTTTGACGCGAAACCTTTGGCTGGAACGGCGAAGTCCTCGAGATGAAAAATTTTCGAAAATCTATCGCGGGAACATAAAACTACGCGCAAATAATCTAAAAATAAAACTCATTTTCTCGAACGGGGCGATGAACTCAATCAGCTACAAGTCATTTTCACGCTTCATCAAGTCACGCCAACGCAATCAGAGAGATGAAAGTCGGATCTTCGTGTTTTCATCGGAAAAACTCATTTGATATGCAAAATGTTTGCGAAAAGAGGTTTAAAAAGAGATTATGCAGATCGGCGATCACCGGAAAGCATCATTCGAAAATACGAATTCGACGCAAAACGAAAAAAGCCTCCGTTTCATCAAGATTATCGTCATAACCCCGGAACATTCGAGAAACCGTAGAGGAATCACCACTTCGAGGAAGTCGTCAGTTTAATTTGCGATCAATTTTTTATGACGATAATTTACATTCTACAACGGTAAGATTCAACGCAGTTTAGATTATATTTCTTTCAAATCAACAGCTCATTCGAAATTTACATGACGCATTTTTCACGAATTTCGATGAATACACTCGGCTGAAAAATAAAATTGCATTTGTCATCACAGTTGGTTTGTATATGCATCTTTGCTTTCGGTCGCAACTTCCGAATGAGTTGCTCGCTTTTTCTGGACTGGCAAAGACTACCTTTACTGAATAAATCGTCTTGAATAAAAATATCGAAAACTTAATCATTTTTTCGGGCTGAATTGAAAACTCGGGGAATCCTTGAACATTGATGCACGCATTAAACTTATTTCTTCAAGATTCCCCGCAGCATGGCTACAGCAAAGAAAATTCAAAATGCTGATTTACGGCATCTAAGTTGTTGTACTGTAAATACACAGGTACGTGGTAGCGGTTGCAGACGCATAATTCAAAGAAGAAACGGGTAAAAAATACCGAGACACAATCACTTAAAAATATTGGCTGCACTCGCAAAAATAACTCTGTACCCATTCAAGTGCTTCACCCACTCCCATGTTGAAGAAACCCACGAAGTACAGTATTTCCGAACCATGCATTCTCAACCTTGATAGGAATGTTATCTTGCCTTTTCTTTAACTTATGTCACGTTGGTGTCATGACGTGAAAAACAAGTCTCACTTCTGCAAATACTGTCAAAAGCATACGATTTGGCAAGCAACAGAAACACGTAGTGCAGTTTCAAAAAGGCAACCTCTTGTCTGTCATACAAAAAGCGTGCATGGAATAGCACAGCAGTCATTTCCAGATACAGTTAAACCTCGATAACTCGAACCTCTAAGTGAAATACCTCCTTATGCGGAAACTTTTCCAAGTTACTGTCTGAATGCCCTTGGAAACAATGCATTGAAAGCCTTCGTAAGTCAAAGGTTCCCTCTCACCATGCCTTCATAACTGAAACTTTCTGGAGGCCTTTTGGTTTTTTTTATTTTTATAGACAAATAGGAGAGAAAAGCAAGAAAAATTCCTTTTGATGCATTTTTAAAGGAAGCGGAATATCAACAGAGGAAATGAACCCTTGCCTCCAAATGCAGCATCCTGTCAATTCATTTTAGAAGAAAATGCCCAAAATATCACCAATTTACAATTTCTTGTCATTCTTTTTCCCCCCAGCCAAACAAAATGCTTGGTTCCTTAAATCGAAATTTGTTTCTGCTGTTCCCTTGAAGTTCGACTTGAATAGGTTCGACCGTGCAGTATTTTTGTGGAGTGCGAACATTTTCTAAAACTCTTCGCAAACACGAAGCGGAGAACAAAAACACCCAACACAGCAACTCACAAGAAAGCCCGTCAAGACAGGAAAAATGAATAAAGCACCGTATTCAAAAAAGTCTGAAGGATTCACGACCACCGGAAGGATGTGGATCAGGAAAAGGAACATCCCGATCGCCATGCATCGCAGAACAATCGCGTCGGGTCCGTACCAAACAAGACACGACCCTGCGGCAGCAACAACCACTGCATCATCACACATGTCATTTGCCCCAAATGTGTCAGATCCTTTTCACCCTTTTTTCATCAATGGAGAAACCCGTAATTTTCCGCTCGTTGGGTAGAAAAATGCTTCAACGTTACGGAACTATCCTTTTTAATTGGTTTGTCGTACGCGTGAAGCTGATCACTTATCCATAATTCCGAGTTCGACCGAAATTCATGGCTTCAAGCTTTACAGGGCACACCGATACAATCAAATCAATTGAACGAACAGTATGTTTATTGGAGGAAATGTGAAATTTTCACTCCATACACAAACCAACAGAAAAAAGAAAGGGATCACCTAAGCATGTGATTGAAGGTAAAGAGCATACATGATTACAAACGTACTGCAGTTGCCTTGTGATTTAAAAAAAAAGTCACGCATGGACCATCATTCGAGGCCAGATCGATATTTCTGTATCGCGGAAGGCCCACCGCAGAAAACCATCAAAAATTTTATCTTTTTATAATTTGCGAAATGTGTGTGCGAAATTCATGCGCAAAATGCCTATAAGGCACTCAAGCAGGACATAGTACTTCATTTTGATTTTCCCATGATTTAAAATAGAACTAATTTTTTTCTCGCAGTGAAAAAAACCCTAGCTTTAAACCTTGAGGCAAAAAAAAAAAAACGTAGTGATAATGCGTTAAATCTTGAGATGAGGGAACTGAACAGACGACTTTCGAGAATGATCTGTGTTGTTGATCAGTTCCCCTATTTCAGAAGAATTACAATATCAACTTTCTGTGCCAATTAAACAGCACAACTTTTCAAAATGAAAGTTCAAAGCAGCAGTATCATCAGATGAAAAGATTTCCCATGACCTTGATTCGGAGCTAGTATTATTTTGGCAAAATACTCACAGGGAGCAAATGCAGGGATCGCAATCCATTGATTGGAACACGAAATGAACGCTTCCGCAAAAATCGGCACGCTTTGCGGGCGCGACAAACGCGGAAGCAGTTGCTGCGGCTTCAGCTCAGATTGGAACCTGGTGGAAGTGGGATCAACGGTACCACTTCCGGTGGTACTTCTGTGACGCGTCGGGTCGCTGTGCGTGCGCCTCAAATTCTGGGGGTCATTCTCCGTCGTTTCTTGTGTCCGACCTGGTTTTGGTGTCGACGCCGCAGTTTGGACCTTGGGCGAGGGTGTCGACGTCACCAGCGAGTTTCTCGTGGCGCCTGGCGCAGATTTGAGCACCTCGGAAAACGTAGTATGTTCCGAGCGATACCGGGGTTCATCGTAGCTGTATGTCAGCGGCATGTATGGCTGCAGCGTAACCAACGACCCCATGTCCCCTTCCTCATCCACGTCATCATCTTCGTCGTCCCCTTGCGCAGTCGGAGGCTGCGGAGACGCCAAAGCCGCCACCGACACTTCAGGGCGCTTGTCTTTCCGGCGCCGCTTTCGAGGTTTGATGATCCGCGGCAGAGAACCACGTCCTCCGCCACTGCCACTGCCGCTGCCACTGCCACTGCCGCTGTAGCCGCCACCGCTGCTGCCGCCGCCGTCATCAGAGTTTTCCGACACCGGACTCCGGCGCGGGTCCGAGTCAAACTTGCCCTTGAGCGACACGATGATGGTGCCGTTCTCGTCACGCAACGTGTTGGAGTCATCATGGCGCTGCGATATCCGCTGACGTCTCGTGTCCAACGAAAGACTCGACAGGTTCGACTCGAGGTTTTCTCGACGTCCGCACTGTTGGAAGCGCGGCATGACGTCAGACCACGTCCCGAAACGGCGGCTCTCGGCGAATTCCCCGCTTCTGCCCGTGCCCACTTGCATCGCTCACGCGCGCATCACCGGCGCACGGGTGGCGCATGCCTCCGCCCGCGGCACCATCGCCTCACGCTTCCCGTTCATCTGCCCGTGGCACCCACACACCTCCACAAATGTCATTCTCCTCACGAAATTCACTGAAACCTTTATATTCCCGGACTGAGGCGAATCCACAATGATAACTTCAAGCATTCTTGGTTATAGTGGATTAGTACAATATGAAGCAAGAAAATTTCACTAGAGATACCTCACGCACGCAGAACATTTACAAGAAACCCATGAAACGGAAAACGAGTTACCGGTTTCAGTTTCAATCTAGATCTTTTGTTCATTTGAGAATGCTCTCAAATACTTCATATAGATTTTCGCGCGAATAAATAACCGCGACATTAACGTACGACTGGTGATAGCGCAGTCGGGATTTAAGGACCAGCAATCGCAAAAATGCCAACAAACAATACAATTCTGATGAACGGTATTAGCCAAATAGTGAACAGGCATATGTTGACTATTGCGTTGAATATTCAAGTCCAAGTCAAGAATATTCAAGTGTCAAACGCAAAAGAATTGCTTCATGTTTTCAGAACATGTCTAGGATGCACTGAAGACGGGAAGGTCTCGCATCCCAATATTCCGAGAATATTTGCAAAAGTAAATAATCTGGAGACCCAGAATCCAGAAGTAGAGATAAAGTCTGTGTCTGAGTCCCTTGGAAACAATGCATTGATAACCTCCAAAACTCGAAGGCTTTCCCTTCAAACCTTAATAACTTGAAGTTTCTGAATGCCTTTTTGCTATCAATTTATTGGCACAGGGACGAGAAAAGTAAAACAATTGAAATGTGATGCATTTTTCGAGGAAGTGAAAGACAACATGAGGCGAATGAACCCAAATTCAGCATACTGTCAACGTATTTCTGAAGCAACGTAAGGTCTTACTCTAAAGGCTAGATACTCTAGAAAACAGTATAAACAATTAAAATCTCTACATTTTTTCTCGTTCTCACAACAAAAATGCTGCTTTACCCAAGTCGAACTACAGCATTTTGCTGGTCCCTTGACGTTCGACTTAGAGATGTCTGACTATCATAAATGACGTATACATTTTCCAAGAATGTCGATAAGACTTCAGGGAAATCTACGGGCGGAGAGAATAGCAGCGGTAAAAAATCCGCATCTTACCCTAAAAAAAAAAAAACATCTGAGTCACACTCTTCAACCCACGCTTTTCGAAAAGGACGGATCCAAATTATGTTCTCTTTTCTTTTTCGGAGCGAAGTTTGAAACTTTGGACACACGCTTCTCACGGTCGGCGAAAATAGTCAAAAGGTAGAACATAAAAAACTCAATCTCGACGTCTACTCATGTTCCTTCTCTCATCCTTCTCCCAATCATCCCTTTAGAACATCAAGCGGCATCTTTAATATCTCCCGATTTCCAGTCGAATGACGTCGAGCAACGGACGTGGAACATATTCGTGAAAACATGTTGACGTGGAATCATCTCCTGAGCCGAATTCAACAGGCTCCTCGCTGGTTTCTTTAGAGGTAAGTAAAGCTCGCATTATGTTAATCCTCCGGATTAAACGAAAAAGCGGAAAACCTTCCGCAGGCGTCAGAGATGTTGCGAACCGCACGGCAACAATTCATGCATGAATTTTGCATTCGATCCGCATAATATTTTCCTTTACATTATTTGAAGGCACTCCACTCCGCATCACGTCACAGTGCGGACAAAATATTCTCACAAGCAAATACCCACCGTCAAAAACAAAGCTGCCGGAAATATGAGGGTTGTCCCAGTTGGTAGCGACCTCTTAATATTTTAGAGTAGGTGTGATAGTGAAAAAAATATATGAAAAAAACATGACGTAGTTTATGATGTTCTAAGGTTCTGGGATTTTTTATGCTATTTATTTAAAATACTTTTTAAAACAACTGCACGATGATATGAGTGAAAACTTTCCAGTTGCAGTCAGAGTTCTTCATCAATGTCACAGGGTGCTGAAATTGAAATTTTTGTTGTTTTACCCAGTACCTTTCTACATTTTAGGTAACACTTGAAAAACAACAAAACATCATTTTTTTTAGCTAGCCTGAAACATTTTCTGCACCCTCTGAAATGCATGGAGAACTCTAGCTGTAACTGAAAACTTTTCACTTATCATCACAAAGTAAATTGAAATTTGTTTTAATTCGGAAAAAAATCACAGAACCTTAAACATCACGGGCTATGCCATGATAAATATTTTTTTAGAATCACGCCTACTTTGAAAATATCATAGATAGCATCTAATTTGGACAACGCTCGTACAGAACCTTACATGGACTATCTATAAAGGTCGAACAGCAAGAATTTAAAATTCTCATCAAACGCATTATCGCTGGGCAACATAAAAATCCTAACCAGGCGAGCGAGGGTAGAGCCAAATTTTTTTTTTTTTGCGATTCTCAGCAATGAAATGAATTTCCCATGAATAAATTTACGAAGAAAACCAGGTCAGCAGCTTCAAATCATAACGCCGTTCCACTACACGACGTGGATGATGCATGTAAATCTAAATGACTCAAAAACTATGCAAAGAAAATTATTCAGATACAGAAAGCCACAGTCTGACAGGAAGAATCCCGCCCAGATGACGTCAAACGAAATACTGTACGCATAAAAATGCGGACTTCGTTCACTCATTAAATCCCGGGCATTATCCTCAAGATTTTCACCAGAAGAATATTCGGTAATTTGGGATTCATAAAAATGATTTCAAGAAGCCCGCTGTTTCATGAAGGCCAATCGGGAAAATGGCCAAAAATATTCAAGCGGAGTCCGAAAAAAATCCACTTCGTTTTTCGAAAGATAGGTTAATACCGAGCTGCCGAAGTGGGCCAAAAAGAAAAAGACGATAAATATCATAAATTTGCGTCGTCAGTCCGAAAAATCGTGACGCACATTGCAGCAGATTCTCGCTGCTTTCAGCCCGAAAATTATCGCCAACTTCGTCTCAATATCGGCCCACATTTCTCCCTCGGAGAGAAGGAAATGGACTGGAACTGCGGCGAACCGCAGGTGCATTGGACAAATGCACAGTGAAAAAAAAAAAAAAAAAAAAAAAAAAAAAAAAAAAAAAAANNNAAATAGAAAAAAAATAAAAAAAAAAAAAAAAAAAAAAAAAAAAAAAGAGGGGATGACTTCCGTCTCAATTTCCGCAAATAACGAGGCCCGAAAGCGCTGGATCAGAAATCCAGTACTTTCCGCGTACGTCACAAGCCCAAAGCCCTCGCAAAAATTAGGTACTTTCCAATGGTCATTCCGGGCACGCACCGCTTCATTCGCGAGTCAACAGGTAGCCAATACTTCATTTAACGGAGCTGAAGTATGGTCAAGTCGCAGCTACATTAAACCGCATTAAAATCCCATGAACCCGATGAAAATTACACGGCCCAATCCAGTTCCTCCTGTTCGGAGATGAAGCTCGAAATATCTGCGAAACGCCATTCTCCGTCCGGTAAAAGTTGGATTACTACAAAAGAAAGTTAATGCGAGACGCGGCAATTCCAATTAAAACAGGAAGGGGTTTCCGCTCATTAGAAACAAGACATAAATTGCGGTTGGCGTTCCTGCCGGACGAAAAAAAAAAGCTGGATTTCCATCAAATGAGAAAGTGCTCCTGATAAAAATCCACAAGAAAAGAAAGGACTACAACATTGGATTCAAATCCTAGCTTCGTGTCGAATCACGGACGAGAAAAGGTCGCAACTGGTCGCAAAAATACCGTGTTCATATCGCGTGAGGCATTGATCACGCATCAGAATCTTGCAGGCCAACGTCACACTCGCACCTTCTCACGACTGACGCCTATGCTCCAACACGAATTCGTGATTTATTCCATGACAGTGGGGAAGCATACACGAGCTCTACTGTATAGGCGAACAAGCAACAACCACGGCATCCTGTCAAACCATTCGTTAAAGCTCACAACCACTACAATGTTAAACTCACGAAGAAGAGGGCAACATTTTCATGGAGGGCAGCAGCATCGCTGTAAAAATTCGAAGATAATCTCAAAAAAGCATTTTAAGCTTCCCGGGTCTTGTTATTTCTAGAATCGCGTGTCAACCAGTAGAATCACCTTCTCGAAAATAAGAATATGTAAACAGTACCTCGAAAACATGCCTAAAATGTCCAATGGGATGCAACCGAAGCTGGACATCATAATTAAATAGACCCTTGGAATATTTCCGAGCATCAAGTCCATCCCTGATACACGAAGAAACTGTATCACATAATTACGGCATAAGATCCCAATACAAATTAACGGCGATCAAATGTACGATAATCTTTCAAGTTTCAACCTCATGAAAATACACGACGCACCCTGACAATATCTCAAAGAAATATTATTTTCAACGTTGACAAAAATGTTCCACTGACAACTTGCGAAGTACCGCGTTAAATTTCGTACTTGTTACTCTCTAAACGCACTGAACTACTGCAGCATTACGATAGTTCCAGTCATCGACCCGATTTCGTGAAAAAGAAAAATCGAACAGAATCCGTTGATGGAGATGAGAAAAAGCACTTGGCTTCATGATTCAGCGAGATGATTCACATCCACGGCCCACCTACTTCTCAATACGCGCCAAATGTCACGTCACTCACTACAAGGAAAAGCGCACCGAAGGGAATCCTATATGGAAGATCACAGGAAACCTTCACGAGATACAGCAGAGAAGAATATTCACACGTGACCCACCAGCTGCACATCCCACGAATCCTAACCCAGCGAAGGAAGCACGAAAATCGTCGACACACACGGTGTCCAAAAAGTTATTCCGCAGTGTGAAGAGTTCAAGTGAAGTTTGAATAAAAAACGAACTTGAGGGGATTCCAGAGAATCTACGACCAAAAAAAAAACACTAAGATCCATCGCGACACGCAGCAAAATACAACCGAAAGTTTTTGCATGTAAATAACCTTTCCAATGCGATCACAAACTTATTTTTCCATCGCGAAGGTACTCTAACTTTTTGGACACCCTAAATTCACAGCTGACGATCAGTCGCGAGCCCAGGCAAATCCACGGCGTTCTCGGGATCACGTACCATTGATCATCCAGCCGATTAATCCAGAAGTACGCAGACACGGTACTAGTTCTTCACAACAGATGGAAGAATCTCACACTGTTGCTCCGGCCCCGAGAAAAAATACGGTATTGCGGAGAAGAAAAAAAAAAGCGGCGACCCATGCGGAGCGACGCACCACGAAAGTCTGACTGGCAGGTGGCTTCGCGGGCTCAACTGGCACCGCCAGCGCGCGGGACAGCGACTGACCCGAGTTCCGCCGCAGTCAAAAATATCAGATGCTGGAGGGTGAGGAAACGATCTAAAATCGCAGTTCCACCTTTCATCAGTGAAACCATATCAACGAGAATTCAAGGCGTACTTTTTGTGCAAGAATGTACAGTGGGTCCCCTCACATTTCAAATTATTATATTAGCAATGGAACTTCAAAGGTACAAAGGAGAACAGAATATTTGCTTGAAAAAAAAACCTTAAGGTCTAGAATACGAGCTGAACGCAGCAGTATATTGAATTGGTTTGAAAAGCGCGCGAGAATGAATCGCCCACTTCATATCAATATCAATACGAAAAGTTTTAAAAACTTAAAATCCGATGTTCAACATTCGTAATCCTACGCCTCGTCAAATTTCAAGACACAACGTTTGTCGAATTCGCAATATAATTCTCAAAGGGTTCGTCGTCGAATCCTACACATTTTGATGCTCCTGAATCTTGATGAAATCGGTCTCAAACCAAAAGGGGGGTGGGTAACGACGAGATTCACGAAAGCATGCATGAGAAAAACGCGCTTCGGACCGCAGGAGGAAAAAGTAACGCCTTACATAAACGCGAAAACCTCATCTCCGGACAAGTCCCACACGGGCCAGATGAGGCAGATGTTCCACTGATGGAAATGACGCAAACTGTCCCACAGGTGACTCAAGAGCACGGCAGAGTAGATTCATTAACCCAATAATGCCCGTGTTGTCACGGACCGACGGATACCGAGAACACAATTCCTCAGAGAAACTTTCCTTTTCCCCGCCACCCAAAGAAATGACCGCTTTCAGTCCGATTTTCTTCAGTGTGCGACTTTGCACAGTCGCCTGGATATCATTAGAAATATCTGGAATCGTTGTATTCTGGAGCCTGGGGACAGCTGTTGCTACGCACTCGAAGCATCCTTAAAACGTGAACAAGAACCTTCGAAGATCCACCAGATCGGTAAAAAAAAAAAAAGCATTCCAGAACAGGTGCGATACAATAAATTGAAAATCTTCACTCACAAAATAAGTTTGGTCAATAGCCAAGAAAAGGACTATTCAGACCATGAGTAACAATGTTCACAGAACGGCACTGTCCAGTCACAACCGGAAATGTTAGCACAGTTCAGACCAAAACGTTTGCCTTCAAGTTCCTTAGGTGCACACATCATGCAGTTCGATTCGGTCACACGATATGTTCATTCATACAAAATAAACTAAATTACAGGAGTGAATAAACTTGACGCTATTCGATCACCGATGGTTGTCATCGTAATTTCCTGATGCTGTTGAGAACTTCAACTGCTTTTCTCGATTTTGTGAAATAGCGGCATTCCTACACACCCTTCTGCACCTGCCTCGACATTGTTCGCAGATTATGTACATTGGGTCCCCTCACAATTCTAATCGTTATGCGTATGTTAGTAAGTAATGCGAAACGAATTTTCCCTCAAGATTCCAATACAAATTATATAATTCGCGTAATTTTTCCAGCATAAACGAGAGAATTTGCAGCAGTAATTCTGATGTTTGAGCTTTTGAATTCCTGAATTTCATAAATTTTGAAAATGAGGATTAGCAAAACTAGGCCGTCTTTTCTCATTTCCTTCAAATTTTTCAAAAAATCCCGAAGTTTTCATTTGAAATTGGATGGATTTTTGCGTTTTTGGCTTAAAAATTGCGTGAAGTGAATAATTTCATGTTTTCGGCTACTTTTTTAGCCCTAAAAAATTTCGCAATGCGAAAGTTTCATTGTACGGGCCATTCTTTGTGCGGGGACCCACTATATAAAGCTTGTGAACTTTCAATGAATGCAAAACGCAATATCAAAGCGAGGGCCGCACAATATTCCCACAGAATTTTTTTTTTTATTCTTGAAACGTATTAGTTGGATCTTCCTTTTACGGCAAAAATCATCGGATCAATTATGTCCTCATCCTTAGCCATTGAGGAAAATCAAGCTTTTGCTAAAAGGCATTTGCCCAACGGAACCTTTGGGACGACGCGGTTTCGCCAACAATAAGCTCGGAGTAAAATCGTGATTTGCAGCTCGGACGCAGCGAGAACGGCTCTTTCCCTCGGCACCGCACTCGGTCCAGTTACTGGTAGCCGTGAAGAAACAAAGAAAACCCGACAAAGCTTCACCTTTTCTGAGCTGAAAATCTCGAAAAAATATTGACACAATCCTGCTTGAACTAGAACAGCACCATAGTGAACAGTGCAGAAGAATCTAGTCCATCGGAATTAGACAGCAACGAAACGAATTCTCAAAAAATTGATAACAGGCATCCGCAAAAATCGTTTGAAACTAACACGCCGCAGAACGGTAACCTGTCGAATGCGTCTTTAAAACGTCGCGGGTGACCAGTTAACCCTTATTTCGAAACTATGAATCGAAAAATCAATAAGCAAAAATAGCTTATTTTTCTCGACTTGACGCTAGAAGTTCAATTTCAACAACGTTCAGATTTGTTCGGCAAGAGAAAGCTCAATTTTCTTCTAGAACCGTGAAAGATGCCTCGTTTCTACCCACAACAATCAATCACGATAATTGAAAACGGAAAGAAAAAAAACGTGAGTCGTACGATGAACGGGACATTGAAAAATGCCGCTGCTTCTTCACGGTACACGAATTTCAACAACTCATTCTTTAAACCCCGAAAAAGTCTACCACATGAACTGCGAGGAGAAATCCCGTTGCCAATCTCCGCGATTCGAAACCGCCAAGCAACTAGCAAATGGACTCTGAATTGAAGAGGTTTTCTTGAGCCTTCGACCATCCGCAAACGCAATCGATTCATAAAAAGTCAACAAAAGCTGTTTACACATCTATTCTCGCGGGACTAGAAAATAAGAATCAAACGCCACGGGAAGAATGTCGCCGCGAAGGAGCGGCTTATAAATAAATCGAAACTAAGCCCAAACCAGAAAATAATCCACTGCATAGATAATAATCGTGTTGCTTTGTCGGGCAGAGAATGCTTGCAATAATCCGATTTTTTTTTTTCAAGTTTGTCGGTGAGAAATCTTCCCTAGAAAACCAGAATGTTTTCCGCAGTTGCCACAAGCTTTCTTGGACACGGAAGCCACAATTGAAATCTCGTCTACGAGACTTGTCCAATAGTATTTTTTTCTTCCCTTTCCATCGAAAGCGAAATTATTACCCTCAAAACACAAGACGTGTATTCCAGGAATTGTGAAATTCTAAAATGCTCCAGCACACTGAAATGTGAAAAATCCCTCAAGACATGTAGCCACGAAAAAGTACACCGAAGAAGAATAGCAATACCCACAGTCCCCACACGCGAATAATTTCCTTTTTTAAGAAACAAATACAGTTGCATTATCGATTTTTAGCACCTTTAACAAGAGGAAAATGGCCACAGAATAGCATCCAAAAAGCAGATTTTTTTTCTCTTCGAATTTTATACTGTACCTAAACACAGTGAACAAATGAACCTCAATGAATCGGCCCTCTCTGACCAAAACCTCTCCAAGTCCATGTCCGAATTCCCTAAGAAATAAGGAATTATAAACCTTCGTGAGTGGAAGGTTTTCCCATTCAAATCTACAAAAATTTGATTTTCTAAAGTCTCTTGGCTATTATTTCATTGACACAGGAAAGAAAAAATAAATGAAAATGTAACTTGATACGTTTTGAAAGGTATTGAACGAAACACTGGGAAAATGAACCCTTGCCTCCAAGTTCACCATCCTGTCAACGCGTTCAAGAAGCAATTTTAGGCATAGCATTTCACCGATCACAATTTCCTGGAATTCTTCTTTCTTCCCCCAATACAAAGGCTTTTTTTCCCCCAAACTCAAAACCTCTCCAACTCGAATTGCCTGAATTTCCGTGATTATCCAGATACAGACTCGGGCAATCAAGGGTTCTATTGAGCTACTGATGATTAGAAGAAACTTGAAATTAATTTTATTCCGAGTTACCCCTGAGGACTCTTCGGTCGAAATGCGGTTAAAAAAGTAAATTGCTGTATTTTATAAGGAAGTGAACGACAAATTGGGAAAATAAACCCTTGCCTCCAAGTTCACCATTCTGTCAACTCATTTAAAAAGCAACGTAATGCCCAGAATATCACCGATCACACTCTTCTGTAGAAAAACGTTCGTTCCCCCAACAAAAATGCACGTTTCCTCGACTCGAAATTTTTTTTTTTGCTGGTTCCTAGCAGTTGGGCTTCGCCTGTAAAATAAAATACCGTACATATAAACGAAAAGGAGTGCAACATCTCCTGGCTAACGGCGCAAACCAGCTCTTGACACAGGTGCCAAAAAGTGGACCACATCCCGCGGGCTCAACAGCGCAGAACTGGAACCATCGCGTTAATGGGCATGACTCCACTCACCAGTTGCGCTCCGATTCACGGCGCTTCCGCTGATGCTTCCTCCGCCCACAAGCACCCTGTTTTTTCGAAACTGTCGTCCAACGGATTTCCTCTCGAAATGCCGTCGGTCATGTGCATTATCCTCAAACGGAAGCAAAAGTACCTTTCCATTCCAGCACAGCCACGCATTTTATTTATTTTTTCTAAAATAACAAGTCTCCCCTGCCTTGGGAATCGGTAGCTTCGAGAAACTGTTCTCGGACGAGTTTCTTCTCAATTGCATATCACCACTCTTGACCAAGAGGAACTCGATCATGCAAAAAAAAATTTACGGAAACGATCACGTGAATACAGTTGCATCTTCAAGGGTCCAGGTAAAAATTGACTCCAAAAGGTCGTATATTTTAGCTGGAAACGAAAACTTGTGACTTTTTCGGCCTCGAACTGCAGAATAAATTAGCTGACAGGATGCTGAACCTGGAGGTAAGGTTGAATTTTCCACTTAATTCACTCATTCCCGGTTGAATACAATCAAGCCATTTATATTTCTCTTCTCTTTTCTGAGTACAGTAACCAGATTTACACCCCAAAGGCCTACAGGAATTTAATATGGAGGTTTAAGGGGGAAAGTCTTCGAATTACGGAAGTTTGTCATGCGTTGCTCTTCAATGAGTTCAGACATGGTCCCAAAAATTAAACGTATAATACCTACGTTTTTGGGTTAGGGTGGTTTGAGTTATCGAGGTCCAACTGAATCCATCAATTGCCTCTCAATCTTCAGTGTGACACGATCACATGTGATTCTCAAAGGGTAGCAATTTCGAAATATTTCGAATATATCTTGTGGAACTTGAAAATCGATGGATGCAAGAAGCTTCATCTTCGATGCGTTTTACTCAGACTCAGTTTTCAACTTGCTCCACGAAGATGACGGCCAAGGAAAATTGAGAATGAAAATCAAAACTAGAATTGTCGAGAATTCTGTGACATTTCGGAAGGGGAGAAGACGTTATTTTATACTGAAACGGGTAAGAATAACTTCTGTAGTCCACTGCCTCACTTTCGGCTTTCAGAATCTACGATGCGTCGCCCACTCGCATTATTCTTGTCTTCCTAAATCTTTTCAAATACATTTATCGCGGCTTGGCAAACGATAAAAATAGTACAGAGAAACAGCAGAATTCTTGGATGAGTTGCAATAAAACAGTCCTATTTCCACGGTCGAAAATAACGGCAATATAATCTCGACCGTTCGACGGAAAATGTGTCTACCAAAATGAATGAGAATAACTACAACTGTACTTCGTGAAAACGATCCCGTACCTGCATCCGTTCGACTCGCTGAATCTATACCAAAATACTGTACATTACCGTACAGTATTCCCAAATGGAAGCATACATAACTGCTAAATCTCAAAATTACATACACAATACAATACTATGACTTAGCAAACCGATGGCTGCAAGCAACTGTTCATGGATGAGTTGTAGCAATGCTCAGCTCCAGCTTTCTGGATGAAAATGAAACAAAGGGGACTGTAACATGAAGGAAAATAATTTCTGATGCGATCACTACCGTAACGAGAAGAAAAAAATTCAACTGCACTTCGTTTTGTTCTTCAAAATACTGCATGTCGCAACAAACATTCTCCAACAGAATTACAAATACTGTCGAATCTTCCAAGTAAATTTAATACGGCTCATCAGCCAGCAGCTTGACCATTCGGATAGTCGACACACTGCCTGAATACAAATCACCCCTTTCTTTCAATATTCTTTTCAGGCTTCGTGTCGGCTATCAGAATGAAGAAATTCGAACTTACGAAAAAAAAACATTAAAACTGGCATAATTAACGGAAATACAACGGGTTTTTTTTAGGTTTCCGCAATATCACCAAAAGATTACTTTGGTTATATAAAGAAATTTTCATCACAACGAATCCCAATCGTTTCGTTTTAACGAAATTCTACAGTTATAATGACTGCAAATTGATCTTGTCTTTCATTATAACGAATCCCGATGGTTTCGCTTTAACGAAATTCTACTGTCATAATGACTGCAAATTGATCTTGTCATGGCACAGGGCTTCGCGTGCAGTATTCACAATACACGACTTTACGCACAACTTTTCAATACACGACTTTACGTGCAGATTTAGAACAAGCCGATGCAACAGAACCAATCAGAATGTGTTTTTCAGAAAAACATGCTCGTCACACAAGCTTAAGAAAAGCAGCTTATTTTCATGCGTCAAGACAAATGTAAACACAATAATAAAAAAAATCCCTTCGTCACAAGGTCGGACACGTGCTCGGAAATCGTTTACGGGTTACTGCGTCGCACGACATCTACCGATTCAGAACCGAGCACCAAGGGGTTCCGGAAATACTTCCGATTGACGTCGCAAAACCCCCGCCGACCTCATTCTCCTCTCAACGGCTTCCCACACCAGAATTGCAGAGAAGCCCGAGAACAAACTAATCCATCGTCGGCCTCAACATCGCTAATCAAGATCGAGCAGCGCGAAAAGACAAGCTCGCTTGGATTGCCATTTATTTTGAAATTGACGCACAACCGACAAACGACTCGCCTTTTACTCGTGGAAGCAAGAAAGCTGACATTCCCACAAGCATAAAAACCAACTACTGAACCTGTATACCGCAGTTGACGCTGGAAAAATCACTTTGATGCCCCTCATTTGCACACGGCGGATCTGCAGTTGAAATTTTAGAACTTGACAAGAAAAATTACTAGAGTAATTTCCTCATCGGGAAACCCATGAAAGATTCCCTTAAAGAAACTTTAGGCTCATGTCCTCCATTTGCCGCTGACATCAAGCGCGCGATCTTCCATTATTCAGAGAAAAATCGCATTCCTGTTGCAATGAACCCAGTGAATTCGACGCTGCTCTAATATGCGACCGACCTCCCCTTTCACATCGCGGCAGTAGAAAAAAAAATTGGCGCATATTTACGAAGATACCAAATCTCAAGAAACATATCTACAAACGGGCCTCGATTTAGTACCGTATCCTCACCCTATGATAAGATGAAGAGCGACAGAAAGCTGCAGGGAGTAATTCTTACTCCATTCTTACAATTCGGTGTAACTAAAATTCTTTGTTCTTTGTATACTCCAACAACTTTTCACTCCCTTTTCGTACGGCATACTTTCAAAACTCATGAAAAACCAAACACGTCCACGTGCCATAAAAAAATTTAAGATCGCAGTAGAATGTTCATCATCATGAAAACTAAGCCGGTTTTCCTCTTTTTGACAACTCAGCACGCAAAGTTCTGAAAAAAATGCTACGCTTATGAGAAAACTGAAAAAAATTCTTTACGAATGACCGTTCGCTATTAATCAGTCATCACCTCGTCATAATTTTTTAAAAACCAGTCACACACAGACAAACAAGGGTCGGCCACACAGAGGAGCGGTTGGAGTAAAGACGGCCACAGTGTTGCGGTCGGCCGCGTATTAGAGAGGCACAGCAGATTCACAGTCGAGACACATTATTCATGCACTTCAGCTGTACGCATCAAGAGTCTGTTCTGCACACATCGACTATTCAAGTGACCCTTCACTGCGAATACTGCCGAAAATTCACACGACTCGGAATCGGGATATGAGACCAACTGACAAGAGAAGCGATGAATCGCGATGATATTTCACCTTCTTGAGTGCAAGCCAAGGCCGACAACAACCTCGAGTCTTACCACGCAACGAAACAAAATCCTCGACCTCAGCGCTTCGCCAACCAGAAAACAAATCTCGGCTCATCACGCGAAATCCATGAACGCGACGGAAGGCCAAACAGCGAAGTCCTCCTTATCCCGACCTTCCCAAGACGAACTTAACGCCAGGATCTATCTGATCAAAAAATCGAGGAATTCTTGCGGTGAGGAAAACAAGCCAGAAATAACTTATCGTGTTTCCAGGGACACATTTTACTTAAGCAAAAAATAACGCCAAAATTCTGAATGCAAAAGCTGGTTGACAAAAAGAGAAAACTGAATAATGTATAATGAATTTCAGCAGGTGAGGGAAATGCAACATTCCGACAAACATCCCAAAAGAAAAGGTGGATTGACGAAAATATGGAAAACCTAAATTCATAAGGAAAACGGAAGTTTTGGCTCGAGAGGAGAACCATTCCCGACATTCACGCGGCTCTTTCAGCTGATATCCTTTTCATAAATCTTCAATATTGCTTAAAAACAAGTTTTAAATTGAAGGAAGAGGGGGAAACTCCTTACAACATCTTTCGTTTTAATCGTCCTAAATTAGCTCCAACATCGGAAATTCCGAATATCAAAAGTGTGAATGGAATCATTCCTGCTTCGTTTCCTCGGCAAAGGATACGTTTATTTTCATATCGAGAATTCAAAAGAGACAATATCACAAATCCGGGTGATTTTATAAAAATAAACTAACGGAAAAATGTTGAGTTGCGCATGCATCGAAGAGATAAGAAAATCTAGGTCAGGGCACGCCAATGGTAAATCTTTTGGTAACTTGGGAAATTTTGCCGAGAATTTCAGCCTTCATGAACGCTGGTCAAAGGAGACTCGCGAAGGATAAATGGACAAAATATTGAACTTATTTTTCTGAAAGCAGCGATGATATCACATTTAATTTGACGATTTCCAATGACCATAAAAGGACATGTTATTTCCTTTGGTCAGATGATTTGGAAATATCCAGAACTCGTAAACCCCATGTTGTTATAGACAACTTCATTGCCAAACTGGATCAGGCTTTGTTTCTGTTTTAGGAAGTACAGATGGACTCTCAACAATGATTTTTTCTGAATAAAGATTTTTTCAGTAACAGAAGTTTCTCTCATGTTAAATGGGGTTATGTAACGAAATTCTCTCTAGACAGATTTTTTTCAGGTCCCTAGAATTTCGTTGAAAAAAAATAAAGAGTCCATCTGTATAGTGAAACAAAATTTACCCTGCCGAACTAAGCTGGTCAGTAGGCTTAGAATAAGGTCGAATAACATTTAATTTCGTGATTCCAGCATTTCATTGGAAAAATCGAGAGGTTTTCTGCGGTCAAAGGACGAAAATAGCGATTACTCCGGCGAGAAATCCAAGCTACCGTGACTGGCCAATTGGAATCAATAGCCGTTCACGGGTGATCGATGACCCGATCTTGTCAACAGACCACTGGTGTTCCAAGCTTTCTGAACACTGGAAATGGAGAGAACCAGTCAGGTTTCGGGAACCGATGATGTTAGTTGAACCCGTAGAGCTTTTTCTGTTTTCCAACGGACGTTCCACAAGTGATCTCCCACGAACTACTCAACCGAGAGCTAATACATCATGTTGACATAAAACGCTCCGCGAAGTGGGAAGAAGAGGTAACGGGATGCTCAATCTCACGAAAGTCAAAAGAATCCTTCAGCAGTTTACCCACGTTATTCAATTAGCATAAATCCGTTTTTCACGATTTGCAACGTGAAGCTCGGGATTTTTGAATTACCGCATTTATGCGAATATAAGCACCCCCTTTTTCCCTTTTTAGATGCTCAAAAACATACAGTATATTATACGATTCGCTTATAAATCCCCCCCCCCTTTTCAAATTTTCAAGTCACACAAACAATCAAAATATTGTAAATGGAAACGCACATTTCTTGGAAATAATATGTCGGGCATTAAGATTAAATATTTAACATCTAATGCGGCATCGAAGTGGAATATGCAGACAACGAATACGTTTCGCATGGCCTTTGTCTACCTTGTCTCGACACAGTTAACCCTTCACTTGGGAAAACCTCAATTCAGTCAGAAATATCAGGTTCTTGTGAAGTCAGAACACCAGGGAAGGAAGGGGTTGCTTATACTCGCATAAATTCGGAATTCGAGAAAACCGGGAAAAACAGCTTTTCCCCCATAATTTTACGTAGAATAGCTTTGGTTCACGAACATTGAAAGCAAAAAATTCAAATCATGTTAATCACCTATTCATCTGCCGGTTTTTCTTCTTTTCAGAACAACTCTACTCCCAAACGCTGTCCATGACGAGAGCTACTTCAAGCAAGGAAAGGAAGCTAAAGATAGAAGAAGCCTGTCTCTAGAACAAGAATCCCAACAAAAGCAAGACAAAGAGGCGAACACAGCCTGTTCCAATTTCCGGCCCCGACACCCGTCGACACTGCGGCTTGACCCAAGGCAAATCTTGGCCCGATGTGACACTACTTTCGAGAAACTGGGCTTTCACCGGCAGCACTCGATCATCGACAGCCGGAAACCTAAGCAAACTAGGCACGCAACTACTGGACTCAACAAAAAAAAAGAGTCGTTTTTCGGTTGCATACTGGTGGACTCTTTACAAAGAGTAGTTTTTGTTGGTCCTATAGGTATAGGGTTCTCTCCGCATGTGATACGAGTTCTGTACAATGAAATTTACTCTATACCGAATTTGTTTTCGGTCTCTCGAATCTCGTTGCACGAGGTCCACCAGTAAAAGGTTTTCTTCAGTTCCCCCAGTTTCCAGGGCATTTGACCCACCTTCGCCAATCGCCACGAATAACCAGTGACAGACAATCTTCTTTTCTGTCAGCTGAAAATGAACGTGTACAAAAAGCACGAACATTTTGCGCGAATTAAAAAGGCATTAAAAGTAAGAATTTCAAAATCTATGAAAACGACGAATTCAGGAACATTCCAAGTTGAATATCGAAATGCGGATTAGCGATGAATTGTGCGAATAATGTTGATGGGCAAAACGGGGAATTAGTTCAATGCGTCAGTCAACGTAACAAGATTTCGGATAAGGAAAAATGAATGTTTATAATATATTATTGATGCCCATTCATACAAACTTTAAAATCCCATTGACGTCACGTTCGAAGGAAAAACGGGAAAACCTTCAAAAGCAATTCCCTTTCTAATCAACAAAATTGAGGTCAGTCTTATACCTTCGTTGAAAAAGAGTTCACAGACGCCGGAGAACTTCCGTTCAAATTGCATCATCTCAAATCGACCGATACGCATTAACAACTAAATTCGGAAATCGGCATCGATTTCCGTACAACCAGAGAAATGGGCCGTGGCACACTTAACCGACAGTACGCACAGTCACGTACTCAGAAGTACGCTCTCACCACGTCCATATCATCGTCAGTCGGACGAAAACGACGGGGAAATTGCAACCTTGTGATCGCGAAGCGGCAAAGCCGAACCGGGTCATCCGCAATTTTCCGCTCCTTCCCGTAGAGCAGAGGAAAAAATGGATCCTACGTTCAGCTTGGCGCTTGAGCAGCCACACAAAACATCACCATGATGATCGAAATCGTTCTTCCGGAGACAGAAATAAAAGAAAACTTCTTCGGAATGAATCATCGAAGCTCGTTCCTTCTCTTGGCGTTCGGCCGCGACACGATTTTTAAAAAACAGCCGAAAGCTTTGAAGATCACACGGAACCTTGCCCTGAATCCGCATCAATTCTCTCCAAAGAAAAAATGTTTCAAATTCTCCAAACTTAAGTTTAGACAATCACATCGCTTCTAAGTTTTCGCGGCAATAATTTACAGAGAATCACCACACAATATCGGTTCGCTCAACAAAAGCGCATTCGGTAAAAGTGAAACATGCATTCTTTCTTTCCGCCGGCTCGGGATGAAGAATGCAAAGCTCCGGTACAAAAATGAGGAAGAAATAGTTACAATCCCTGTGCATACGTCGGCCACTACGGAATCATTTCTACAAAGAATGGAACTAATAATCAACCTGAAATCGGGTCGTTCCGCAGGATTAAACACGAATGCCCCAAAAAAAAAAAGGATTCTCGCAATAAAGCAGCGTTTCATTCAACCGGAATATCTCTCTATAAAAAACAGCGGAACGCATCAAAGCACACAAAATCTTCCGATCAAACCCCAAGACAAATTTTCATCAATTCCCCGAATCAGATTAGGGTACTTTTCAAGAACGTTTGGTTCCTAAAATCCCCAAGATTTTCCCTGCGGCAGGGCATTTCTGCAAGCTCGGACAAAACACAACACATCTCAAAAATTTTTTTTTTCAGAAATGTCAAAAAATCCCGCGCTCTGTGCTTCACTTTTTTTAATACTGCACTGTATCTATCAGTTCTGATTCAAAAATTCTTGATGAACATCCAAATCAATCTGTGGACGGGAATACCGCCTTTTAAACCAGGTCTATAAAAAGGCTTGAAATAAAGAATGAGCTTTGAATACGAAAAACCTCTAAAAAGGAATGTACTGTACTGGAATTGGGAAGTTGGTGGCAATGACATTGTTTTAAAATGTACTCTATGACCTTTCAGCCTGGACTTGAGAAACAGTTTGTTATGCTGAAAATTGTGTTGTACTGTACTGGTATTTTTTATAACGAGTTTAATGTTTATGACGAAAGAAAAAAATCCTACCCACGAATCCTAATCCAGACTGGCACGTTGCGCGCGATGCAAGACGACATGTTTTCAAACAACACGCACCCAAATAATGCAACACGTGCAAAAAATGTGTCGGTGTCGACTGTCGAGACAGCGAAGCAGACACAAGTAAGTGAGTCACCAACATTTTCCCGATCCATTTGGAAAAAAAGGTGCAACGCATAAAATCGTTTTGAGCTGTTACAATAGCAAATTTCGACTATTTTCTGCCGCTTGCTTACATTACTCATCACTTGGCTCACTTACGCAGTCTAATCCTCCGGTGCATGTTAAAATTCATTTTCTCTTTTCTTCTCGATCCTAAGAACTTCAAGGAACCTGCGCGGAAATAAAAAAAAATAAAAAACCCACGGCGCGGACTAGAAACCACCATCATCGATAGATCCGGTTTCGTTTTCCGCGTTCAGTAAACCACGAAACCTCGTGCAACGCGGAAAAGAATCAAACCCGGGCCAAAAAAATGCACCGTTTCGCAGCAAGAATTTAAAAAAAAATTTGTAAACCGCGGATACGCATTTCTCGTCGGCAATCCGTTGAGAAGAGACAAGCGGGACGGACAGCCGCGACTGCGAACTGGATCACGACCTCGGAACAACGTTTCGTCTGACCTCTCACACGGTGAGAGACAAAGGCCCAATTAGGCTTTCTTCCGTGAGCATCGCCGAACGATCAACCCAAAAAAAAATAGAAACAGGCCACGAATCCGGGACCGTACGTCTTATTTATGAAAATCTCAGTCGTTCCATGATTAACCCAGCAGTCCACAAAATTCTACCCAAGATTTTCCATACTACAGTTGAACCTCTATAACTCGCACCTCCATAAGTCGAAGCTTTTTCAAGTTCTTGTCTGAATTTCCTCACAAAGAATGCATTAAAAACATCTATAACTAGAAGCCTTTTCCTCTCAAACCTCCGTAACTCAAACTTTCTGGAGGCCTTTCAGCCATTTTTTATTGACACAGGAAATATAAAAGCAATAAAAATCTAATTTGATGCATTTTTCTAGGAAGTCAAAGACTACTTGGGAAAAGGAGCCCTTACTGCCAAGTTCAGCATCTTGCCAACTCATTCGAGAGGCAATTCATTGGCCAGAATATCACCATTTACGAATTCCTGCAAATGTTATATTTTCCCCACATCAAAAATGCTTGTTTCCCGAACTCGAATTTTTCGCTGGTCCCTTGAAATTCGACCTGAACAGGTTTGACTGTAGATCAAACGTTGAGCGTCACCAGGAAAAATACGAAGACACATTTTTGTCATCGCCTCTTTCATTTAACAACGAATAAATAACAGCTTCATTGGCTTCGGTAAATGAGTGAGAAATTCGCAAAATCCAGCCCACGACATTCCATCTTCAAAGGATCCTCACTTTCCCTCGAATATAACGTAATAGAATGAAGAAATTTTACACAAACCATTGGCTCGCTGAATTTTGAATCACGAAGTAACAACAAAAAAAATCCTTTTTCATACTGCTCGACAATATTCCGAAACTATTTCATAAAAAGCTTCCAATCTAGGATGAGAAACACAGGTAATGAAGTACCTGTACTGTAACGACATTTGGCACTCACCGTACGAAGGATAGAAATGCTCTCGCAATGAAACCGTAAACGAACGAATCCACAAAAATTAAAATTTTCGCAAGCGGGGAATTCGGGCTGTCACGAGTCACGACATCAATTTCTCGTCCCAAGAGGGTGATAAGGCTGACGATTTGATAAAGATTGCCTTTGTTGTGAGTTTTTATGAGCCACCGACGCATTCGGAAAGGAATAACGCTTTGTTTCCCGAAACTATGTCAAGTTTTACACGGACCGCGTCCGAACAATGCTCACGCACCAGAGTCTTTCTCTCTCTCTCTCTCGTCGGGTTTCGTCTCACTTTCAGATACAGGGGTGCGAAACGGCAACCTGAGGGAAGTCCACGAGCTATGACCTACCTTCCCCAGCACGGACGGGAAAGTTGGCTGGCCGAGCGCGCGTGGGGGCAACCTGCGCCTCGGGTCGTCGCGGGAACCTGGGCCCCTGTCTGCGCACGGTGTTCGACTTTTTCTTCAAGCACCAGTTCATTTCTTTTTTCCCCTATTCAAGATGCAACCAACTATCATCGCCTTTTCTCTCCGAGGACCCCGAGAGCGAAAATCACTGAGACAGAAGCCACCCCTTTTTTTTCCTCCGTTCCCGATGAACCTACAACTTGAAATGGGGATCTCACGCCACTGCTGAATATCAGAACTTAAAATACCACGTCCCAGCCTGAATTCCGCTAGAAACAATGCAATACTGTACATCGATCAACTCCGGAAATCGAAGTCAAAAACTAATGAGGAAAATAATCCCTTGCTTTCAACTTCAGCATCTTGACAACTCATTCAAGGAGGAAATGAAGGCCCAAAATATCACAAATTACAATGAATTTTGTCTTTCTTTTTTTCCCCCACAAAAAAATCGAATGCAAGTGGGGCAATATAAACAGAGCAGAGAAAAACTGGACATAGTTGTAATCCAGACATCCACATGTGTCCCAGTAGCTGGAATATTGTAAAAAAAAATCCACCTCGGTACCAAAAATTTACCATTGCTTCTCCCGATCACCAAAAACTGCTGCTTGTCCGGATGACGCTGGATTATTCCACAACAGAGATGATTTAGGAAAGTTTAAGCTCAAAAATCACAAGAGAAAAGGTTCAGGGCGAATTTCAGCGTTTTGGAACGGAAAAATCCAAATACAGTATATAAACACTGTATTAAAGTTAACATCTTCAAATCATGAGGAAGTGTAAGAGAAAGCTCGATATACAGTATATAAAATTTAAAAATATATATACCGCATACAGTATATTATATTTGCTGGTGTTTATGACATCTGATCAGCTTTGCAATTTATATTTTCTGTTCATTTTGCAATGTGGAGGAATTATGCAACACAGCCTGTAGAATTGCGAAGCTGCAATATATATACAAATTTTCTTTGAGTGATTCCAACATGCTTCCAGAGCTTATCTGGAATAAAGTGCTTCAATTATCAAAATGAAAAAAATTCTGAAATATGCCCATTCCAACGGTTGGGTTCCAAATTTTAGAACAACTTTCCATTCTCGAAAATTCACTGCAGTTTCATTTTCATGCAGATCCCAAACAAGCATACGCATTTACAAATTTATGGGGGAATTAGTTGAATAAATTAATTGAACTGACTGAAACCGTGCGCGGTTTGGGCCATTTCGGAAAGTGGAATAACACCCTGGCGAACAAGAGATTTTTTTCTTTCATGCGTTTTGCTCAGCAAAATAACTCGGGCGTTTGAATGAAAAGAACCAAATCCGAAACATTTTGCGGAAACAGGAAGCAACGGCACCTCGACCGCGATTCAACGCACTCCAGCCATTTCAACGGGACACTCCCGTCATCTCCCCGGCAAATGCAACCTTTCGACCGCTGAAACAACATAAGGAAACTAGGCCGGCGCTGGGCTCGAGCGAATAACGCCAGGCAAAAGAAGAGTCGCAGTAGAAAAACGCAGACCCTGAGAACTGTCGACACAAAGACGAATTATGCCCGTGCACGCGCCCAACAATCGGATCAGGGACACGGGCCAAACAATGCCGCGAGATCGCAAAAGGTCAAGTGTAACTCCGTCGAGTCGCACAACAGAGGAGGTCGGAAATCAGCCTTGTGCTCATCCTTGAAACAAAAAGATGCGCGCATAAGAAAAGGATGAGTGCTTGATTCCAAGAACTCAGCCAGCTGCGGGGGTCAGGGGCGATTCATGAGCGAAGGAAGGGCCCCGAGATGCGGACACAATTGGTATTTGGACATTGTCCCAATGTCACAATATCCGCATTTGGGATCACGGTTTCCAGACTTCGATGGTTATCCTGTTCATAAAAAATTGGGAAAAAGTCCCTCCAAAAATTGGATAAAAAACTAATTTCCATCAACTTCAAGATACATGCGCAGAAAATAACAGTGCAGACGAAAACTACTCAAACCGGAATCTGATCTTCTGGCACGAAAAGAAGCCAAAAAAGGCAAAGAAAAAGCACACGTTTTCCCATGTACTGTGCACAGATGATGGAAAGAACTGTGAAAAAAGAAGCACAGAATTAGCCCGTTTTGGGTTAAGAATTATAGTGGATTTATCACACACATTATTTGTAATTATTTTTATGATCAATAATAGCTCATTTTTTAAAGAAATTTAAAGTTTTTGAATTTTCCTTTTCCTTAATTTGTTGATAAAGTTTCCGCATATCATGGCATTGCCCGGATGTGGAGGTATAGTACGAAGTGTTGCTAAGTTCAATTGTAAGTTGAGTCGTTCGCATGTCGGGGCCCTACTGTATTTCGTTGGGATCTATTCCACGTGGTTAGTGAAAACCCGGAAACGTGAAAATTTCCCTGAAGAGAAAACTTTTCTTCTAGAACAGACCTCGTAACTTAACTCAGAACTGTGCCCTGGTCTGTACCCTGGAAAATTGAGGAAGCAGTTCGTGTGCGTCTCATTTCACAATGACGCGTTAATTATTTCAAGAAGCGCGAAATTATCGCTTAGTCCACAGTTATCTTCGTCGGAGTACAAGACGAGTACAGCTTACAATAGCAATAAGCCACAAAATTGTCAGCCATTAGCTCACAATGCGAACAAAATAATGATTCCCTAAAATGTTAACAGATGTTCGGTAACTGCTAACAGCTAGCAATTAGGACTTCACAGCTTGGTAGTTTGTGGCAGCTTGCGCAGAATTATGATTCATGAAGTAGCAGAGTGGCAATGACTCGTACGATACTGCAGTAACGTTGATGTACGGGGTATCCAAAAAGTTACTTCGCCGTGACACATTTTCAATACGAATAAATGTTAGCAATATTACACGAAAGATCTACGACTTTATAGGCCCAGCGCTTCCATTCTCCGGGATATTTTGAGCATTTCCTGTGAAAGGAGTCGTGATATCGTGCGTAAAACGTCACCTGTCATTGAAAACTTGAAACTGATCCAAAGCAGATTAAAATTTTGAAAATCCTTCATCCTGAATCCGGATTTTGTACGTAATGCTCATGGCAAGAAAGACTAGCGCGGGAATAGAAAAAATGAAATTTTAAAGATTCATTAAAAAGCGATTTGAATAACATCATTGCTATGAGACAGGGACCTGAAACACGCCTGCTTCTACATTAAACAACGAGCATTTCTCGGGAACGCGTTTCAAAGGAGCGGTGAAGTCCGGCGAAAGAAGAAGCGACTAATGTATTCGGTGAACTCCCACACTAAAGCCCCTCGACACAGAATCATCAATTCAGAAGTGGAACGAAGTCGGAGTATAAATACTTCATGAGTTGACCACTACATCTTGCCATGAGTTACATTCTTTCTTGCAATGCCAAATCAATTTCACTCAATTGAATTTCCCGACTGCAATCAGTTAAGAAGACGATTATTTTATAACGAATTTGACTGAACAGAACGTTAATTAGATTAAATAGGGTAGGAGATGAGCGTATGAGAAATTTACTATCCACAATGAAGTGGAACTCCAAACGTCACATCAAGGATATATATCTGTACAGGACTGTACAGTAATCAAACAATGTCGTCGTAAGTTTCAGTAATACAATACAATTTATTTTGAATACGTCAGTTTGAGATTTGTTTAGGAACATTTCGTGATCGAGAATGAACGAAACTTTCAGAAATATTCTCCAGCGGGGAAAATGGCCGACGATACCAACGAAATTGACCCCAGGAAATTGACTAGACCAAAGATTGTGTTCGCGTAGCACCTCTGTTATGTTAAAATAACGCCAGACGCTTGGACAAATAAAACAAAAGCAAGGTTTATTTTACATTCTAGGCCAGCGTTGCTAAACATACGGCCCGAGGGCCAGATACGGCCCACAAAGACTCTTCATCCATACCGCGGTACTTTTCCTATAATTTTCAAGGTGACAGTCTCCAAAAATACATTGAAAGATGGACTTGAAAATTCAAAAGGTTGCTTCCCCCTTCGGAAATTGTATAAGGTTAAGTTTGTGATTCAATGCGTAGCATTGAATCACGCGCACCTTTATATTCAAGGCGTAGCACTGAATATTTTAAAAATAAAATGCTTCAGAATTCAATTTCTTCCTTGCATTGCAACCTTTTTAAATTGTCTAGAAATCGGTTCTAAATTCTCTGTTGGAATCAAGTATGAGGTGCACCAAAGCTTTAAATCATTATGCTATCCCGCCTATGACGCGAACCACCTTTTTTTTCTTTTCAATTTCGGAAAAAAGGGGCGCGTGGTACTTGAGTAAATACGGTAAAGGGGGAAATTTGGAACCTCAAAATTTTAAATTTCCTATTTCTGCCATGTGGGTCTTGGCCAAAAAAATATATATATACATTAACGTAGCCCTTGTCCACATCTGAGTTGAGCAGCACTGTTCCAGACCATAAGTCACTACAGTACTTCAGTACCAACAAGGGCTTCTACGAAACGGCACTTCCTGTCTCGAAATATTTTCCAAGCTCCGAATAACACTGAGTGCATGACAAGCAAAATTAAGCACTAACTGAGGAAGACAAAAAAAAGAACGAGTTTGAAATTGTGCCACTGACGAAGCTACCGCGAATTGGAACTCCAAACACGGAAATACCCCGCGTTCCCGAGACAAACTGCATCACGATAAGTGACCCCGACACTCCAAAAACGAAGATGAACCGTTTGGCTCGGCCCGTCAGCAAGCGGAAGCACGAGTTCTCGCCTGGTTCACGGGCAAACACCATTTCCTATGATCTCACGCGGCGGGACTGGGGGCGAGAAAAGGCGTCCGACGGAACCCGGACGCCGGCGCGGAACTAGTCCACGCGCCACGGTATTGTGGGTCAGCGGCGAGTTCGAAAAACGTGACTGCGACTCGCGCCTGGCGCCGCTCATCTCAGCTGCCAGGTCAGCCTCTTCAGAGCAACGAAACCCTCGAATCTTTCCCTTCTCAAGCCAATGTCGAGATACGCCTCTAACGCTTCATCGCCTTCGATGAAAGTGTCCGCGAAGCGTCCCGACGAGAGATTCCACTCAACAAACTTTCACGGTTAAACTGGACGGAAAATAATAACGATACGTGGGCTACAGTGTCATCGGGGAGCCGAATCTGAATTGTAAATGCGCGCAACAAACTTGAAGGAAACCAGACGTCGGGGATCGTCATGAAGAGGTTCTGAAGTTTCATTTTATTTTACATGCATTTTCTCATTTTCTACACTGATGCAAAAATTCCACTCGATACGGAAACAATTTTTTACGCATAAAGCGAACAGAAATAATCGCACGAAAGCGCGTGAAAGTACGAGGACCGCCTTAATTTGATTTTTAAATCAACACTTAAAATACCGAAATACTGTACTTCGACTGCATGCATTTTAAGTTTTCACCGATTTTCTCCAGAAAATAATAAACGCATGCTAAAATTCCCTCTACGGAGAACCAAGCAACTTTCTATTTTGTTGAACAAGAATGAAAAAGATTATTAAAATATAAGCGGTCAATAATTTCAAGAAGTGTAACCTGAATCGTACATGCAATAATAAAAAAGTCGACATCATGAGAACACGGGTATTGCAAACATAAATTTTTTATAGGAATACACATTTTTAAATGTTAAAATTGGACGAAACATCGATTTGGTATTAAGTAAGCTTCATCTCTTGCGAAATAATTATCGGGAGAATCGAAGAAATATCGGGGTTTTCGGGACGTCCGTCTTCGTAAATTATGCTTTAAAATGCTTCAAGCGTACAGTATTCTGAAATTACCAATTTACATCTACGTATTGCAGGATTAACGAGTACATTTCAAATAACCCGAACTTCATCGCTCGTCATCGACAAAAGAGGATTTCATCACATCTGACTACTGTGTTATGCATAGAGGCATCAAACACTATAATTTCGATTATACGAACATCACGCGAATTTCTTGCATCTCAACGCATTTTTCGTATTGTGAAGTACTCGAAATTGAAATATTCGGAAAATAAACCTACAGGGAGTGGGATGAAGAGAGGCAGTACAAAAAAACGCCGGAAAATTCGCCACTGACGGTTGCACAAAACTTCACAGTACAGTATTTCTGCACCATATTTAAACCGACGAAACAACGTCATTGCTTACGTTCAATATTTCGGTTTCTCGAAACCATCCTGAAATATTTCCCAAAACTTTAAACTTTTATCGAAATTTTTTAATGGGTTACATCCGGTTTCGAAAAAAAATCCACACAAATGTTCCAAGAAGGGGAATCCCTGGTTTCATAAATTCATAGGTACGGTATACGGTAATTCAAAAATTTCCATTTTGGGCCTCGGATTACGTTGACAAAAATTTGAACCATTGTAATCAGCAGTATTTCGAATGATTTCCCCGCGAATGGAAGCATCAATAACTCCGCCAACTGCAGAGAATACTCGAATCTGAATATTCCCTGCATGTTTCGTGTCTTTCAACTCCGAACGATCGACAGCATTCAGGTATTCCCGTCCCATTTGTTCGAAATAATTTCCCTCTGTTTCATAACGCCCGATTTGTTCGGTATTCACTCCGTGAAGGCTCGTACTCATTGAAAAGCATAAAAGGTACTCACAAGTGAGATGATCAAGCAAAAAGGTGAGGAGCCTTGCTGTGCCATTCGGCTCAGAACACATGGTGAGAATATCAGCGGTCAGTGGGTTTCCTTTCAGTCCCAGGAACTGAAGCTTAAATAACTTCCCGACCTCGTATGGCAAATTTCGAAGGAGATTGTGACTGAGGTTCAGCTCCCTGAAATGAAACAAAGTGGAATTAGCAATAAAAACGTACAGTTCCAGTAGTCATCAACCAGATTCAGTTGATTAATTTCAGCAGCTTATAAATCCGTCTCTTTCAATTTGTTTATGGCCTTTACACACGCATACCGTATTTACTGAAGTACCGAGAGCACATTTCTTCTCTAATTTGAGAGAAAAAAAGGGGGGAGGTGAGTACCATAGCCGGGTAGCCATTTTGCAAAACGTTTTAGAAATATAGGTATGTAGTATTGTATACTTGATTCCAATCAAAATTTTGGACTGAGCTGAACAGAAAAACTTATTTGAATAGAAACGAAGATTAGTTTAATTCAGGTTAAATTTATTCCCGAAAAAAATTTAGGTGTTCTGATTCTTGAAATATTTTGTGACTTCAAGAGTCACAAAAAATGAGGGGCGTGCCTTACTGTGGGATACGACTTCATCAAAATTTTCATCTGAAAAAACCCCGTGAACCTCTTACTCAAGGGGACGTGGTACTCGAGTAAAAGCGGTAATAAAAGCGTAGCACGTCATCTACATTTTCCGTCGTTTTAAAGACTTTAAAATCTTCGAAACAGACGGTGTTCCATGTTTTTTCTTACTTCAGAAGATATGCGGTCACTGATAACCTAGTACGAATAATAACAGCTGTGATATCTGAACGCTTGCAGCATTTTCTCGTAGTTATCCTTCAATTATTTATTCTGATGTTAATAAAACGTCAACAGATTCATCGCATTATTTTGATGGATTGTATCAAGCGATTATTTGTAATGATTTTGAAACAATTCAGGCTTCTGAATTTTTGCAATGGTCCTCCTTCGGATTTTGATTGATACAGGCGATTCCAGCCAGGAGTCGCGTCGATGGTTTTCATGACTATCGTCATACTCCGAAACTTTTCATATGTAGGCCAAATGGAATTACACAAGCGAAGAGCTGATTCAAAAATCGTGACACACACTTGGAAAATATACGCGTATTTTTAGGAATAAGCAATTAAATACCTGAGTTGCACTAGGTCCCCTATTTCGGCCGGCAGCGACCGCAGCCTATTCCCGGACGCATCCAAGCAAACGAGGTTCACCAGGTTCTTGATCTCGGAGGACAAGCGCGTAAGTTGGTTGTCGTACAGGTACAGACACGTTAAATGCGTGTAGGTCCACAATGTTGGACTGAGGTTCTTCACATTGCCTGAAAATATACATAGAAACAGAACCTCAGCACTTTACGAAGCGTGTTGGCGAGAGGTGAAAACTGATCCAAATTAACGCAACCGTTTCACGACCAGAGGGCTTTCTAGAAGCTTAAAATCATAAAACCAATTTTAACACCACTTCCACTTCCTCGTCTTCCGTGCACATATTTTGAAACAGTTCCTCGTCAGGTTTACTCGAAAAATTTTAATAAAGAAGGCTCGCTGAGGTTGAGAAAAGCTGTCACCTTGGATATCCAACTCATGCCATTCGGATTTCTTCCCAGAAGCGATTTCCTCTTCTGTCATAATGGTGTACGTGCGACGAGGGCGTTTCCCTTCGTCGCCGTGGTAGCGAGTGAGACCATGCTTGAAGAGCCGACTGCGATCCATGATAAATCGCAGTAATACTTGGAGGAAGGCTGTTAATCGTCTTCCACCACGTCACAAGAGGAACTTTTACGTCACATCGAAAGCAGAAAACGGTTCGGTCGGTCAACAAAAATTTTGAGTTGCACGCAACATAGTAACCAACACGAAATATAGAAGTACAAATAATCTGCGGAAAAATTACGAAGGATTGTTACTTTCTTCAGAATAGTACGACACGGCAACACGGAAAAGAACTCCAGAGAAACGTTTACTCCCGTCACAAAAAAATTGTCAGCAATGAAAATTATTTTTTCGCGGGTGCAACTTTCGGGGCATTGACGGCTTTCTTCACATTGACTTCCTTGAAACCGTTGCGGAAACGACGATGAACAATCTTCAAGTGGCGCATGCGACCAGTCCCAGTGGTCTTGCGACGAATTGCCTTCGTGCTCCAATTATCTAAAATGCAGAACGCAAAAAGGGCATGATAAGTAATGCAGTTTCTCACACGGAAAACACCGAGCTGAGTTAAAAGATTATCTTACACTTCCGGATTTTTTTCGCGGGATAACCACACTGCGCACAACGATGCTTTTGAATGTGATACGATGAACGACCACATCGTCTGCATAAGGTGTGAGTCTTGTTCCGACGCTTTCCAAAACTTGAAGTACCTTTAGTCTGGAAATGAACATGAACTCCTTTGAATATCGTCCGCGTATTTCATAGAGAATAGACTTACCATGGCGAACTCTCACCGACCAAGCACGGTCCACGATTTGACTACAGAAAGAAATTCAAAAAAGATCAAATTAGCAAACACAGTCCGAAGATTATTCACACTAAAATATCACAGCCACTTCGCTTAAGCAGTCACACGAAGTCCCGAGTGAAAGCGCTCAAAAGGGCGAATTAAAAGACTACAAACATCGAGAACCTCGGAGAGCCCCTGTGAGAAGCTTCAGGGGCGTCACACAGTAACGGCAAGGGCGCCGCCATTTTTCACCAGTGCCTCCATCTATCCGTCTCCAAATCATCTACTTTGACTTTCTTTCAAAACCGACATCTATGAATGTGATGGTAAATGCACTCCATCCTTCTTCCCTGTTATTCAGCAACACTGAAGCTGTGCTTTTTGCGTGACAGAGAGGGACTGCATAGTTAACTTCTAAGGGGTCACAGGTTTGAGCACATACTGTATATGTTATCCAGTACTTCACGGTTTTGGCATTTGTGCCATGTCGACATTTGCTGAGTTCTGAGGGCTGAGCGCTGGGCGTGTTCTACATGGTGGGTTCGGTTCTTGCGCATTTCGGCTGCGTTCAGGTTTCCTGTTCGACAAATTCCATCCAAAAATTTGCAATCTACTACTGAATGTATCCAGGAATGGAACGCGTGTCTTGCGATGTTTCTTGCATGGATTTGGCATTTTTTTATTTCGCATTTAATGGTAATCATTCAAGTGTCCATTAAATCACTATATTCAATCAAGAATATAAATCCAAGAGTTGCCTGTAGTAACATTTTTTTAAATCCCAACTTTACCTTTGTTCCACACAAGAGTGGATCGAGCGTGAATTCACCCTTTGTTCCTGGTGACTGTAGGTATACAGTCGACCCTTGATTGAAGAACTTGATTGGTTCCAGACAAAAGTTTGTTAACCAAAGGTGATTTTCCGATAGCCTTGAATGGCAGAAAATTTATTCCTTTCTGTGAACCCAACAGACAACTGAACATTGAATTAAAATGCAAGACCATCATCTATAATCAGAATAATTTGTTGCTGCATCTTGTATGTGCCCAGAATGTTTTTACATGTGCACTCAGTACTGCGCAACAAAATTCAGGAACCAAAAAATCCATTGTAGAGATAATTTTGTTGTTGAGAACCTCTGTATAGGATGGGTAGATACCCGGAATGGGATCCCGAAAAAGATTTGTTGCACAGAGAATATTGTTGTAGACACGATCATTGTAAAGAGAGTTCGCCTGTTTCATGTTCTGTATACACAGCATTACAATCAGGACTATTTTTTATTTTTACAAAATAAAACTCGGGGCAGATCATTTCACTTCAGAGGGTTGCTGATTTGTGATCTCAGCAGAAGTATCATCTGCATAAACTTCTGTTCACCTTCCGCGTGAACTCGGGTAAGAATGAGATGGTTTGTGTTGCAATATTTTGTTCTATCCGTTTTAAACATAGATTCCCGAGAAAGCTGAGACAAAGTCACATTTGTATCGCAGAAATGAAGTGGCTCGGCAGTTTCGTATTCCAGCATGCTTAGATGCTGAGAAGGCACCGGGAATCTCTGATTTAATCACATCCTCAGATGCTGGCCCTATACAGGAAGATTCCCATGAGGAGGTTAGTGACCCTCAGTGGGCCTTCAGGTGGTGACGAGATGGTTCCTCTGTGTAGCACTCCAACCACGTCCAAGTGTTATTCGTTGTTTTTTTCTTTTTCGGCGGCCGTACGTGGCTTCAAGTGTGTGACTCTATGTATAGCTGCGAAAACGGTAAATAAGTGTGTCAGTCACTATATAGTACCTGATTTTCATACCATTCCTTGGAAGATAATGAATATTCAGCTATCGTTAATTTTTCGTCTCAGCCATGAAGGAGTTCATTCGATCTCAGCAATAGGGTTTTTTTTCACCGTGACTAAGAATGTTCAATGCTGGGAAGAATCGAAGGAATATGTATACCTGAGTTCTACATTCAGCTCTCGGAGTTACCAAAAACATGCTATAAATGATGGAAATTATACCGAAAAATGCATTTCTTGTTTGTCTGCTTCCTGGAAATGGATTGGAGTAACGGGATTTTCCCAGATCATAATTTTTCCATGGTGTTCAGGAGGCAATGTTCTGATAGTGTTCTGCTGAATTTTTTCATATAATAAGCACAAGCCTGTTTCTAATCGAGCTGGTCTTTTTTGTTACGAATAGCTTCTCAACATGAAAGCTAATGCAATGCAAGCTGAAGAACATAAATGTGATCTAGCAAACTAAATGATCCCATCCAAGGTAAGAAAAAATTCTAGATATCTAGAACAAAACTTGTTGGACAAAAACGTTGAGATTTTCATGGCGTTATACTAAATGCAGGTGGACTCTCTGCAACGAAATTCAATCAACCAGAAAATAAAACTCTTATATGTAGAGAAAATCGTTTCAAACAAGATTGTTGTAGAGAGATTCCATCTGTAATCGAAATTGATTATTATATGGTGTTTGCATTAAATCTATGGAGTTTCTCCCGCGTAACCTTTGAACATTTTGTTGCGATGAAAAAAATAGTGCTATACCATAATTCATTCAAAATCGGTCTTTGAGTTGTATTATGTTTGTTTGGATGTTGGAAATATGATGGGTGAAATACTACAGTGAAATATCATCTCTGGAATTGCTGCCTTGTGCTTCCTCTGTCTTTTGATTCTCTCCTGGTTCATTTCTCACATTTAGACGAGTTGCTCTCGCACGATCAGTAAAACTCCACATTGGTACTTTGCAGCAGTCAATAATTTTCAATAAGGAAAACGTCGGCATTTTTTTTTAGCATAAGTACGAAAAATAATTTAATGCGACCTTTCCAATTCGGTTTTTCTGACATATTTTCAGTGGAAAAAATAATTAGCCCGCAGTAAAAACGAGTCTGTTCGTTCCATGAAATGGTCGCATCTGGGAAATTCCCATTCCTGATCGAATCGCTCCGACTTGGGCACGTGTGGTTCAGGTTCGCGGGCTGCGGGTCGCTCTGATCGCACCAAGTCCCTTCATCACTCGCGTTGCTGCTGCACCGGCTGCTGCTCTTTTCATAGATAACGAAAAAATTGCCTCAGTGTAACCCATCTTTGCCGGAAGTGGCCAGAAAATAGGAAGAATCGGGTGGGGCAATCCAGCCTTGATTGCTTGCTCAATGAGCAGCCTCCGGTTTCGACCTTAGCTCTCAGTATCGCGTCATCTTCCGAGTGTTCGATCTCTAGCTGTGCCAGCAGTGCTCGTGATGGGGAAACGAGAGGCTCATCTCGAGGAATTTTTCCTTAGAACAATATTTTAATTGTGGAAGTGTACTTAGTTTATACCTCGTCCAGGAAGGCAGGAATACAAATTAGCTACTAAGTGGATCGGTACATTTTTTTTTAGCCCGTGTAGTGCGTAATCACTCATGCTTTTGCGCATATTGCGGACTTGAGCTGTATAATTTTCAACATGGCCGCGTGTTGAAGCAAAGGATAAATTGCGCCATTACCTCTGATGGAAAAAGTGACTGCCCATATTCATGACTTTCCTCTGATTCATTCAGCGATTGAATGAATTTCCCGGTGAATGAGGAGATTAATTGACGTAATAGAAGCAAATTTAAAACGCCGCATCGCGCTTATTCTTTCGGTTTATGAGTAATTCCGTTTCGTAGCTAAGGTACGAGGAAAGTCGATTTTCCACGGGTAGAACAATTTTTCACCGTTATTCATCGCTTAAAACTCATTTTGATCAGGTCCACCAGCGTATTTTCAACAGTTATTTTGCCTGAGGATAATGGAATACGACGCTGTTAATTGGTGAAAGCACACAGCATGAATTCGCTTCGATATTGAATTTCTGAGCTCATTCTTGCATTCGATCGGACTAATTTTCTTTTACATTATTGCCAAGTTTACTGAGTTTCCGCGCGAATAAGGAACTCCGAAGATGATAACATCCGATTATTTTGCAGATTTCCTATGAAGGTTTACTTGCTTAATTCTACCAGGAAAGTAATTCTTTGATTTCCTTGCCCTTTTTCTTTTATGGATCGCAGAATAAAAAATCTGTTTCTGTTGGTATATTCTCCAGGTTATGACGTTGAAATTCGTAAATACGCGCGTGTCTTACATTTATAAAAAAAAAAAGCGCTTCACCGGATTTTGGAAATGTATGCCTGCATTTTTTTAACTTAAGACCTTATTGGATTTTTCATCAGTATAACCGAGGAAAGGGTCACTGTTCGTGAATCCATATTATTAAAAAACTAAGTTATATTGATAATCAATTACATTTCGGTTCAATGCGAGTCAAAATTGATAATTTTTCCGTTGAAGTATGGATAATTTTTTAGTCACAATAAATAGGGTGCTTATTTCAATCGGGGATTTGTTCTTAAATAAATACAGTATACATATTTTAGGCTGAAAATTTTTGTGCACGATTTACTTCTGCACAAGTTGTAATAGGGTACACTATTAATCGCAGTCTTTTGAGATTAAATTATATAATTTAAACTGTCGTTACGTCACTCGATTGCTAGCGAAAAAACGCAAATGCGCATGCACAGGTATATTAAAAATCAAAATTATAATTAGTTGTAAGCCTTTTTAGCTGATGTGATCACGAGAATGCCTGTATTAGTGCTTTGCGCTACCTTGGAATGAATGAACAGGTTCGGAACATAAATCGTTCGGTTATCCTGCATTCGAATGAGTTCTTGTGAACTAGGAGTGGTGAGACAGTGTAGTTCAACAGTGTATGTGACTGTCCAGGATTGAATGACGACGGGATTTTGCAAATGAGGTTCGAGGAGAAACCACGGTACTGACTGAGTTGCCATTCGTTAACAGTGATGAATTATACAGCCAAGGCATTATACGAATAGGCTTTGCACTCGTACGAAGGTGTTTTCAAAAGTTGTAGAAGTAATGGACAACTTTATGAAATCGTCTATCAAAGTAATATTTTTATATTAAAACTTGACCACTGACCATTATTCTAATGAATTTATTCATAATGTTGGCTTTTTCGATGAGGTTTTATCAATTTAAAAGCCATTTTCATTCTCATGAACACAACGCTGATGGATAAAATGCCCCCTTTCTTCCTTCATTGAATATGCTGAACTAAAAAAATGTTCATTCATGTCAAGAATTTTCGACTTGAAGCAATGATGGCTTTGCCAGAAATTATTGAGATTGAGCCTTCAACATTTTTTCGTAGTTTAAAAACATTCGGAAAATTCAGTCGTGCTGGAATGCAACTTTTCAGTTCCTTGATGGAGAATATGCAGCAGTACAGTATTGAGCGACTTCATATTCCTTTTTGCACATCTAACTTTTTAATCGTTTGGTTTCGAGGAAAATCGCAAAGCCTGAATCATGGGAGGAATTAATTAAAATATTTTCATCAGCCTTGAACGAAACTTTGTGAGTTTTAGACTTTCGGAGAAAAACTCGATGCCTTGTGAAAAGAAAATCCCGAGAAATCTTTGATCGATCGTTTCAGTCGATTCGTTCTCACGAGATCCCGTCATCAATATCGTGTTTCTTAAACATGGCATTAAACATAAGAACAAACATTTAGGTGAATTCTTCATTCCAAAATCGAGTTGAGTTCAGCTACAAAAAAAAAAAAAAGACATCAACGAGGAATGCGAATCGCGGCGTGTTAAACGACGCATTTCTTTCGCTCACGCGCACGGCAAAAAGGCGAGATCACTGCACGGAAGTCCTCACGAAATCATTACTACGTGACGAAGAAATTTTTTTGGCGCATTCCACACTTCATTCATGTGGAACATGACTTATTAGGAAAGGTTTTCACGAGATATTTTATCGAATGCCGAAAGAAAATATTAGAAAAGTACACCTTAAAATCGGTACAGTAGCTAGCAGAAAAAAACTGAGCGCAAATTCGTCAAGAATTACAGCATGACAATTGCGAATTTTGCGATGATGTAAGGATGCTTGGGCTCGAGATCAGAAAAACGCTGTCCGCATTCTGATCTTAGGGAAGTGCATGTTAAAACCCCCGCAAATGAGTCCCATTGCCATTTTTCAGAGTGGAAATATTTGGAAGAAGGGTGTATTATTAATAAAAATATTTAGATGACAATGGGATCAAATATGTCGCTTCTTCAAAGAGTAGAAGTCTGCATTCATCTATTTGCGATCGTTCCCTCAAATTTCTTAGAACTCGCGCAGCTGGAAGGGGACATCGGCGCGAACTGACTGTTTTCTACATTTTTTACGAACCAAGTTTCTCAATTGTGTACTAGCGAGTTCCAAAGCTTTGTTACTTTGACCGAATTAGCGTCTGTTTAGGAAATATTTGTCACAGAATTATGCGAGAAGACTTCATATTGACGATAGTGCTAATCGCGTTTGCGATGCTCGCGATTGATGCACTGCCGCAAGTTACATTCGGGTCCGGTAAAAATCCCGATTTTCCCTTGGGTTCAGGATGCCTTAAGTGCTTGTTGGTGCTTTTCCTGAAGTGCTTTATGGCCTTAGTTGGACGCCTTTCATCAGGACGCTGGCCGTCGCTGTATTTCACTCAAACACGTGGGTTCATTCTGTACTTGGCCATTCTTTTGGCATTGATTTCCAGAGAAAAGGTACAGGTGATAGTTAATAAATTTGGCAATTATAACCAACTGAATTATAATTTTTGTAGCATAGGACACATGGCATTGGGGGTTCAAATAATAAAGGATATTTATTTTTTTTCTTCCTGTGGATCTCTGAGTTGAAGTCTAGAACCATCTGATTTTATGTCACTTATCTGTGAATATACACTTATTACTTTGAATATACAGATGGACTCTCTCTATACCACAAAATTGAAAGGACCAGGAAAAATATTTGTGTAGGGAACCCCTAGACTAGAACATGGGCAGAGAACCCTATGCCATGGGACCAACAAAGAAAAATTTGTTCTACATAGAAAAGCATTTATGACAAGATTTTTGTCATAAATGCGAACGATTTTTTTTACAAAAAAAGTTGGTTGTCATTTACCAAGTTTTTGTAGAGAGAGTTTACCTGTATATCCAGGAGGTGATATGTAAGCACTGCCATGTCTGGAACGTGGTTGCTAAATTAAATACTCTGGACAAAAATAATTGAATGCAGGTGGTACTTGGCAATTTGAAATCCCACAATTTTACCATCCTGAAATTCAACGGACACATTTGCTGGGATGAGGTTGACTTGCAATTTGACCTCTGCTCCGCAATCCAACCTGCAGAGGGCTGAAAATGTCAAATTACATGTAGAAAACATTGAATTTTGCAATTTCTTGCGATTCAACCACTTTATAATTCTATCCTAGCCTGCATGTCAATGAATTGGTGTTGAATTGCGGGTACCACCTGTACACTGTATATATGATGGTAGAGGGATTGAATATTAAGGCCGGGTACCTGAGGGTCAGAAAGAATTTTTAAAATACTTGATGGTTATTTAGCTGGCACCAACAGCATTTTATTCCAGAGGATGGAACACATTTTTTCTGACCTGAGGAACGAAAATTGCACGGGTGTCTAGGTTGCGCGCCCACGGGGTTTTCGCTTCGCGTAGACGTAAAGGAGAACACGCCCATTGTCGTCATCTTTCGGATCTTCGCTGTAGACAGCGACTTTACCTCTACTACTCTGACACGACTGATACGCCGACACGCGAAACGACGACGACGACAGAGGTTGAGATGGACTCGACAGATGCGACGACGTCGACGGCCGACGTCGAAAGCAGTGCGAGAAATGATGTTCACGTCGACGCCAAGGATTCAGTGGTTATTCTGATTTCGAAAACGGTAAGATGCAATCGGAGAAATATTCGCTTTACAAGATTTATCTGATTCTTTCTCTCAGTACGTACGGAATAGCACATCATAGAAAGGCAATGATCTCAGTTTGGCGGGCTAAAAATTTGTCTTGTCCACCATTTGCTGTTGTCGGGATTTTTATTGTCTTTCTGAAATTATGTTGACGTGCATTATTTTTTCATTATCTTTATATTCCGCCTTTTCCTGGAACAATGGTGTTACTGTGCTGTACGTCAATAACAAAATCTGATTTATTTCCCATGAAGGACACTTCCGGAAAATGTGTGAAGGTAAACCGTTGCAGAAAAAATCCACCGTTGAATTCATACTTTCTGTGACCGAGTTGACAAAAAGAAAGAAGGAACTGCACAGATGAAATGATTTGGATTAACTGATTTAATTTACTGTATTTGTTGTCTTTATTTCGACTACATGCAAGTATAATCGAATCGCGAATTATTTATTCGACACATTTATGCACTTGGAGTTTGGAATATATTCACGAAAGCAGTCCAGCGACCGCTTGCTTAATTAAAAAAGTGAACTGTATTATGAATATTTTTTCAACGAAATTTGTACTTTGCATCTCGGTTCGAAGACGGAGAAGCCGGAACAATCATCTGGGGAACAATTGGCAGAGAATGAAACCAAGCAGTCCTCTAAAAGTACTAGGCCCACGGTACTTTATTTGAAGACTCGCAGCTCCATCAAATATCGCTACGCCGTGACGGAAACAGTGTCGAAAGTACTGAATCCCGACAGCAAATCCAATGAGATCGTCTTCTCGTTGACGTTGCCGGAATCCGCCTTCATCTCCAAGTTTTCCATGTAAGAAAAATAATATAGGTTTGATATGAAAGTTTTTTTCTATCGATCATCAACTA
>CAJPEX010000021.1:0-208129 GCA_905338405.1 Notodromas monacha | reverse complement strand
AAAAAGTGAACTGTATTATGAATATTTTTTCAACGAAATTTGTACTTTGCATCTCGGTTCGAAGACGGAGAAGCCGGAACAATCATCTGGGGAACAATTGGCAGAGAATGAAACCAAGCAGTCCTCTAAAAGTACTAGGCCCACGGTACTTTATTTGAAGACTCGCAGCTCCATCAAATATCGCTACGCCGTGACGGAAACAGTGTCGAAAGTACTGAATCCCGACAGCAAATCCAATGAGATCGTCTTCTCGTTGACGTTGCCGGAATCCGCCTTCATCTCCAAGTTTTCCATGTAAGAAAAATAATATAGGTTTGATATGAAAGTTTTTTTCTATCGATCATCAACTATAGTCTTTTTTTTTTTTGACGACCTGCGATTTTTTCTTATGCTTATCGAAAGAGCAGAATAAAAATCATCAACATACAGTATAAGCAATTACATGAAAGACGAAATATCGAAAAATTTACAGTTGCACTCATTTTGAGTCGGAACCAGAAAAAAAATCCGGTTTATGAAGGTTTCGAGTTGATGAAACACGGGTTTTAGTTGGGGAAAAGATAAAAAGTTTGCTGGAAGTTGAAATTGGTGATATTATGGGCATTGAAATGCTTCTTCTATGAGTTGACAGGATCTGCTGAGCTTGAAGGCAATGGTTTATTTTCTAAATTAGTCTTTAACTTCCTTTCAAAATCATGCAGAAACATTTTTACTCTTTCCGGCGATAAAAAATAATTGCCAAAAGGTCTCCAGAAAATTCGAGTTACGCAGGTTCGAAGGGAAAGCCTTATTGGAGCCAAAATTAATTTTAATGCTTTGTTTCTCAAGAGGATTCAGACAGGGACTTTGAAAATTTTGACACAGGAAGTTAATCGACTTGAGGAGGTTCACCTGTAGTTTAAAAAGGGTAGGCAAGGTTGCATTAGGTTGAACTTATCTGGCTTTTTCATTGGCCTTCCGTGCTCTATTGAGCACTCTTTCATACACTTGCCGATTTGATATGAGTTTCCCCATTCACATCATCTGACGTGCTTTTGTGCTTGTTGATTTCGCAGGGAAATCGACCACGTTGTTTACGAAGCAAGCGTGGAAAAGAAGGAGAAAGCGAAAGAAGTGTATGACGCTGCAGTTCAGGCGGGACAAAGCGCAGCTTTAGTTGCCGTCAAGTAAGCGCAATTTCCCTTCACTGCTCGCCGAAATTCGTATGAACCACGAAAAAAAAAAAAAGTATTGAGACTCGGAGAAAGCGGGCATTTGTGCGTATTAAGATCAAGAAAGCTTTCTTCAACTGCTCAAGAACTTCCGCGAAAAAAGGTGACGAGTTCCAAGAACTGGGTCACCTAATTCTTAAGTTCAGTTCAGTACTGTACTCCTTCCCGATGGTTCTCAAAATGAAGAAAGGTCATCAGCTTTGTTTTTTTTTCAATTAAAACAATTACCTTGTGTGCCGTCCCAGCGCATTCCGATCTGATTTCTAGGAGCACTGTTCTGGAGGAATTTTTAGCCCTGGTATTGGGAAGACATTTGGCGAGTTATTTTTTTTGCAGTTAGCAACCTGTCAAATAAGACGGGGCCTCACAACTGGAATACACTTCGAAGTAAAATAATGAATTGCAATGCGGGGGTAAAAATCTCTGTAGGGCTTTTCCGTGATAGGAGTTCTGTCAAATTTTGTTTCCTGTTCCTTCCAAATGATCTCCAATCCAGGTCATATTTTCTAGTCTCCTCGGTTTCATGTCACCTCACAATTTCATGATTTTTTTTTTACCGTAAACGGCACTAAGTGCCTACATTTTTTATCAAGGACGGTAAAGGGATCGGAAGTTAAAATAAAAAGAAGTCAAGTAAAACGAATTTGTCGTCCCTTCAGGTGACCTTTCTGTCTGGGAGCCCACGAACTAGTGTTGGATGTGGAGGAAGATTAAATCGAAATATTTTGTAGCTAGAAATGAGAAACCAAGATTATTATCTGACGATTATCATCAATAATGATTTAAATGAGTCAACAAATCACCGACGTGTCTTCAGCGACGCGTCAGTAATTTCTCCAATAAAGGGATTTTTAATCAGCAGCAAAATGCTGCAGTCCTAAATCAATTTTCTTACCTCTTTTCTTTCAGCCCAAGAGATTCGACACGTTTCAGCGTCTCGGTCAACGTCGGCGCAAAAGAAAAGGTCACGTTCACACTGATTTACGAAGAGCTTCTTCTGCGGCGAAACGGTTTCTACGAGCAGCGAATCAATTTAAATCCAGGCCAGGTCAGTCTTTTCAAGGACCGCAAGAAAAGGGGTTTCATGAAATGAAGCTTTTCATCGGTTTATCATTCAGTTTACAAAGCGAAATTGTTCATAATTGGAAACGAAAAAGCGCGCGTAAATGAAAATTTTTTGCTGTACGCGTATAGTCGTAGCCTCTCGGAACCCGCTGCAACCTTTTCCTTTATGCACTGGAATCTTTTTTTTTTTTTTTTTGGTGTTTTTTATCCAAGATTTTGTCTGATTAGCCCAAGAATCTCTTATACTTGCAGTAATTAGTTGCGTACACATGATGTGAAAATAATTATCTTTCCCTGATCCCAATGAATAAATAAACACATCTGGACTCGAATCGAAACCTCTTAAAATAGCGGCCTGGCAGGTTTCTGATTCACACAGCGGTCCCTGCTTCAGTTTATGACCCGCAATGAGCTGCTTGATCAATTTTAAACAATCTTCATGAAATGAGAAGTTAAGGGGCCGATGCAAATGGTAGAACTGATTTTTAGGAATTGGAAATCAGGGATTTATTCCTCTACTGTATAGGGATTCATTTTTTAAGCTTCTTCGTGTTTTAATTTTTGAACGCAGATTCAGAAAAAAATCTGAAGTTGCCCGAAAATTTCACTGGGCGATAAAATTTACTCTTTGGTTTGTTTTTATATTTATTACGGTTTGGGATTTTTGGATAGTGGCTCTCCTGTTGGAATCATTATAGCTATTGAATGAGGCTGCATTGTTTTCTCGTTGATCCGGGGTTCCTTTTTATTTTTACTATGATGTTTTATTTGTTCAAGCTCGTCCCCACCCTCGAAGTACACGTGGACATCCAAGAAGCCAAGAATTTCACGAAATTAATCGTTCCTGAACTGAGGAAAGAATTGCTGGTGGAAAACGAGAAAGGTAAGAAAAAAAAAGAATGTTGGTGAAATCATATTTCATGTGGTTTTTCAACCTTTTCTGGGGATTGAGCCACTTTTAAGAAATGGCAATGTTCTGTGTACCACCCACTGGGTATGAACTATGTCTCGAATCAAATTTTAGACGTGCAATTCTGAGCTTTCCTAAACTTTCTGCATTCCGTAACACAAACGTCACATTTCGACGTTTCATTTCTTGGGTGTGTTAGCCGTTTGCAGATTTCAGTTTCCCATGATTTCTTCCTAATGCTCCGGTGACATTTTCATTCTCTTGCATACCATTCTCGACCAAATTTACCGCTTTTTGAAAAAAAAACCTATAAAATGGAAAAATTTCGAGAAAACCACCAGACAGGTGCCCGTGTATACTGACAATAATGATACCCGCACACCACCAATTGGAAAGCCGTGATCTGACGTTTGAATTTAAACGAATGATTGACAAAATTAAATCGCTGATTGTGCCCGGACTTGACCTGAATTGCAGCAAACAATTTGGCTCCGTAACTTGTGCAAAGGCCCAGCGTGCACTGCTAACTGATGAGTGGGTGCGAGGTCCTGGTCTTCGAAGAAGCCCTCTGTTTTGGGCCCCAAAGGCCCTGTAAGCAGCAAGCGATGCTGCACCTAGTCTCTCCGATCGGCGAGCTTTATGTAAATTCAGTTCAGTTTCGGGAGTAACCAGAGCACATTTTAAAAACTTCTACGAAAACATCAGCGTTTTCCCAGAAAATAAAGCATAACCAAAAAACAAGCTCCATCTGAACATTTTTTCGTGAGTAACTTTGCAAATCAAATGCACATCAGGAAAATCAATTTGATCAGCGGGTCTACGCAGAATAAAAGAACCACATAACGAAAATTTCGCATCGCATAATTTCTTGGGTAGGAAAAATTAGGCAGAAAAAAATGTTTCGTCATGAGGAAAAAAGAGTCACGTGACAAAAATTTCCCGCATAGCGAAAATTCTTTTGTCAAATGGAACAAAAATTTAGGCGACAGCTGAATTTTGGAAATAGAAAATCATCAGCTGGTGCCCGGGAAGCATTGAAAGAAATGATGACAACCGTGTTAAAAAAAATGTTTTCAAATGCCCTAAAGCACATGGGAGACGGGTTCAAAATTATAACGTTACGTCGAACTCTATAGATTTCCAAATCAAAATTCTTTCCCCAAAGTTGCCCTCTGCTAAAAAAAAAAAAAGAAAATTGAGATGGGTGAGAATCTTTCAAAGGTCGTTGATGGATACTTCGTTCACTATTTGGCACCCGACGCAACTCCTTACAAACCCATGCCCAAACACGCGGTCTTCGTCATTGAGTGGTCGCCTAGGTACAAACCGAAATTTTACCTCGTTTGGTTCCTGCGGTACTTCTGGTAGTAGTTCCTTAACTGCTAGTTGCTTCTAATGGATAGTTAGCAGTGAAAGTCGAGACCACGCTCCCATAGTGTGTTGTTTATTCCGTACTTGGATTTGATTGGAATCTTTATAGGTGTATTATTGTCATGTATTTTCATCAAGATAAATGCAAAAGCGTTCAATACATTAAATTGGAATTCTCCAGTTTTTCTCTATACCGGCGGGGTTTTTCAAATGTTCAGGTAGACGACTTCGGCAAATTTTCGAGGCTGTTCCGAAAATTTAAACTTGTATTCAAATTTTTCGAATTATCCATTGGCAACGAAAGTATCAACACAGCGGATGCATCTAGATTTCTCATCCAGCAATCTCATTATCGATCCGAATGACAGAAATATTTAAAATTTTCAACGTTTTCAAATTATCGAGGACCAAATAGAAGATTAATGTAAATGGCTCATGTTCAGTAACATAGAATCAAAGCGTCAGGGAAGAAGTTATCGCTAAATTTTTGGCAAAAAAATGAATAGCGCACAGCTGTTCGCAAATTGACAGATCGAATCTTTTTAAGCTCGAAAACATTTCAACAAGCGTAAACTATAGGATTACACGGAAAAAAATTTCTTCACTTCATTCTCGTGATTTCGTCAGGTGTGGGAACCGGAAATTCAGGAGAAAAACATTACTGCAGACACGGACCCTTTGGCACCCCGGAAGGTGACCCCTGACCTAATCAAACGAGCCAATGCCCACATCGACAGCTGGACTGCCGACGGCCAGACCGACATCGATTCCGCACTCAAACTGGCCTTCAAACAGGCCCAGAAGTCCGTCAAGGGCCAGGAAAACGAAGTGGCCCCGGAATCCTTGGCCCAAATGATAATTTTGGAGTGACTGCCCCAAGGGTGAGTTCCAACCTTTAATACGGTCCTTGGCTTACGATTATTATAAGTTATTGGCAATAGTGGAACTGCTTTCCTACTGGGTAAGACCAGTAAGGATTACTTTCGTCATTGATCATTAAATTACATTTAGCTAATCAAAGATCAGGACTAAAATTTTCGGAGCATTTCGAAATGCAAACAATATCTTAGTATCAAGCGTTGAATTATTTTCTAAAAAATTCGGCGACTATATACATCTTCAATTTTGATAATTTCTCTCGTGAATTCGCTTCAGCTACTCTCCAGGTTGTTTCTTTCATCCAGGATAACGATGGTTAACTTAAAACGACAATAAAAAGGCTGGAGCACTGAAAATGTATTCGCCTACCCAGCAATGAGAAAATTTTACTTATCTCTATGTTGCTCATGGTTTCGATGATCAATTACCAACGGCGCTCATTTGATCACGCCACTCGCCATAAAAAATACCCTGAGAAAATTCCTTGCGCATTTTTGGGAGAAATTTGAAGGGACATTGTAGGTCGATTTTATTTTCGGAGAAATAGTGAACTCGCAGAAAAAAAATTACGTTTGAATCACTGTACCGAGTCCGAGTCTATCGTCATTGCAATTTTCCTGTTGCATCTTACCGCCATTATTGAACACATGTCATTATAGGAGACCAAGTGTCACGGATACTCGATTTATTGTTTCATCAGGTGAAACTGACACCGAGAGAATCGTGAAGAACATGCTGAAGCGCAATGAAGAAGCCAGCAACAAGGTCCTGCTCTTCACAATAGCCTTCGGAGACGACACGAACTTCAAATTCCTCAAGAAATTAGGGCTCCGAAATAATGGTTTCGCGAGAAAAATCTACGCCGATTCGGATTCCTCGCTTCAACTCACTGGATTTTTCGAGGAAATTTCCAGCCCGATTCTCACCAACGTCAACATCACTTACCTGGGTGGAAAAGTAATTATACATGGGTTTTAAGAAGGCTTTTCAGTTGCGAATGTGAATGCATGTGCATTTTTCCGATAATGGAACTAAATTTAAATTACGAGATGTGATGGATAAGTTCAAAGTTGCTTTCAACCGTCCGCCAGTTCTGGTGAAAAAAAACCTCTTTAAGATTCCATTTTAATTTTTTTAGCGATAAAATATATTTTTAATCACGAGATACTATTAAAAATATGGTCAAACAGCTTCAGACCAATTAAAAAATTCCAGGAAGATGCAATGAGCACGTGATTTTGGTTCGTACGCTTTTACAATGGAAAAATACTTTTCTAGTCTCTTGAGCATGAATGAATGAAAATTTGTCTCGAAAAAGAAAAAGGAACGGAAATTTTTGAAAATCAATCCTATTTTTGTCACCTATTTCTCCATCAGTTTTATTTTTAATCCAGCTTGAAGCGATATTTTCAAAAATTTTGAGCACGATCCAAAATTAGCAACAAAGTCTCAACAGTGTATTTGAAACTGAAGAAAAATATAAAATATATACACTTTAAAAATTATTTGCCCCGTCCATTAAACGAAGTTGCATTTTACTGTTATTCGATCCATTTCTCCAGCACTCCTTATTTTGGTTTCAACATTCGCAATAAACTGTTCAAAATCCATGTTTTCTGACGGGGATGACAATTAGTATTTGCTTTACATAAATCTCACAAGTTCCTAAACGCAAAATGTGTTTTCAAACTGTCTTCGTTCAGGTTTTCATCGAAACTTGCACCCCTTAGAACTGCTATAGACGGTTGTGATTCATATGCGCACTGCATTTATTTACCACGAATTTATTTTTAAAAATTAACTAATTAATTCTCCGTTTTGTGAATAGAAATTGCAGACGCGACCAAGACGAGAGTCTCACCAACTTTTATCCTTCAGGTCGACGAGGACTCGACGCCGACAGCACAACCCAGCCAAAACGTGACAGCGTTCAGAGGAACCGAGATCGTCATGACGGGGAAATTGGAATCGGCGTCGGACCGCCTCACTGCTTACACGGTGTCGGCGCTCGCGCAGCAAGGGTCGGTCACTTTCAACGGAACGGCGTCCGACGTCGTCGAGATGGATTTAAACGACAAGTCTAGTTTCCGGCCTTATTCGAACTTCCTGGAACGACTTTGGGCTTACCAGACCGTCAGGCTGACTCTGGATCGTATGGAAACCGTGGACGAGGAAGAAAAACTCTCAGCTTTGAAAGAGAAAGCCCTCAACATTTCATTGAAGGCATGTGTATTCGACAGCACACTGACCCCGCGGGGTTCCTAGTAATTCCACTCCTTCCGTTTGCAGCTAGGAATGGAATTTTGCAACGAGATTTTTTAAAGAGATAATGCATTTGCAGATCAATTGATAGAAGATACGCCGGAACCTAAAAAAAAATCGTCGCATAGAAAAGTGTACCTGCGTTACAAAATTTGCAAACCTGCTGCCAAAGAAGAATCAATTCATCGGCTAAATGATAGAAACGCGTCGACCCCGTTGATGGGCGAAAATATAAAAGTAATGAAAATAACATAAATTTACATTAATACTGTATACTAAAAAAAAATCTAACACTGTACTATGAATGCAGGCGGACTCTCTCTACAGCTATCTGGTCTACAAGGATTTTCTCCGTCTAACAAATATTTTTTGGGTCCAACAGGGTTCTTTCCCCATGTGATAGTGGTTCTCTGTTATTCTACAACGAAATTCTCTCTACAACGATTTTTCCTGCTCCCTATACCTTCGATGTAGACGAGAGAGTCGACCTGTGCATTGAAATATGCTAAAAAATGAAAATATATCGATGCATTAATTTAGCGAGGTAATACAAATAGTGTATAGAAATTTGCCCGACCTTCAACAAGGAAATCCAGTACTCGAGTATCAAGACTTATTTGTCGAGAAAAACATTTACATATACAGTAATTGTATTCCTTATTTCCTTCTTGATGCATTCAGTTCAGCTTTGTGACACCTTTGACATCCCTGGTCGTGAATAAACCGGATCAGAACGAAACCGGATCTCAGGTTCAAGCCAAACTTTCAGCGGAGGATTTGGATGCCGACGCAGGAAATCCGGCTTTCGCTGTGGCCAGCAACTACCAACAGCAGAGCGCCAGTGGTGAGAAGAAAAAATCCCGTCTCCTCGACGACTTGAATTCACAAAATAAAGCGACGTGGTGTTGGGTAAAAAAAAAAAAAAGAGTGCAGGATATCTTGTAAGAAAGTTGGCAATGGTTTGGTTTTGAGATATAGGGTATTTCAAAATCCCTCGACTTTCGTACCCATGCGTGGCCAGGGGTTGCATGATGACGTTGGTCTGCGCCCTGGATAAGAAGGTTAAGCAATGCAAGTTCTTTGTTTAGATTCGTTTTGGTTTAAGAGTCAACACAGTTCTTTTTTTATTTACAGTGATATTTCGCTTGACAAGCGCAGCTTGTGCGAGTGCAATGTTCTTTCGGAGGATTGTTTCTAAGCTAGAATGCTAGACTGTATTTTCCAAAAATAAAATCCAATGTTTTCTGTGGAGAAATGAAGGAGACAAATGTTTGCTAACTGGATCAATGTGTGTAAGACAGTGCAAGAAATGCCGAAACATCAAGGTTTTTAAAAGGCGAAAATGCTTTTTAGCCGGGGGAATATTTTATTAGAGACACCAATTTCGATAACAAGATCTGAATAAACTTGTGAACATACTTGACGTTCACTTGCTCAGAGAAAAACCTCCGCAATGGTTTTTCTTTAAATCTCTTCATTGAGTCACAGTAAAATTTAAATCTTTTAGTTCCAGCAGTTTTTTGAATTTTGAGGATAAATCTAAAGGAACGCAAACTCTAGTTAATCTGGTGGTTAGCAATTACGGCTTTCTGGTTTATTTTTCCGAGCAATTTAAGACGACACACAGTTCATGTGTAAACCGATACCTTTTCCTCAAAGAGGTACCAAAATGTATCTCCTTCTCCTCCTCATGACTTCCAAAATACTTCCTGATGAAATTTGGTGGTGGACAGTGCCAAAATCCAACGGTAAACCTTTAGCCATGGTGGAGGTCCAACTGTGCTCATCCCAGGGTGTCGGCACAAATGCCATTACGGACGAATTCTGCCGCGGCTGTAGCGAATGCATGCAGAATCACTCTGTGATCCCAGAATGCAACCCCAACTGCGCTCTTTGCTCAAAGCTGCAGGTGACACGGTCGAAGTCCACCAATGCCAGCAAGACGCAAGGCTTCTGCGAGTGCGTTTTGTCATGCGTACTGACACTCATTGGACTCCTTGCTACGTTTTCCTGGGCAACCATTTAGTTCCGTTCCCGGTGTCGTCGGGTTACGGTGGGGTAATTCTTCTTTGACGGCGGGGTTCTTCTTTTGCATGTTGCGGTTGATGGACGGTTGCTAATTTGAAATGTTGATTAAGGAGCATTGTGGTCCTGCATGATTTTTGGCATGTGTGTAAGAGAGAGAGAGAGAGCTTTTTGAAAATTCAACTCATCAAGCGCGAGTCTCTTGGATGCTTTTCAATATGTTTATGCCAGGATAATTTTACAGTGGGTTTTTTTATATTTGCAGCGACTCTTTTCTGAGAGATTTTGTTATGCCATGACATTTTACTTCGAACATAAACCGTGTTTACTTCAGTACCATGTGCACATTTTTTGAAAAAGATATACGATAGAAGGAAAAAATGCTGTGTGTCGTGCATTTGAATAAATTTTTCATAAAAATTATTCGTGTGATTTTCACCAAATACTTGAATCAAGTTTGGACTGATCTCCAATTCAATTGTTCCATTGTTCAAATTCAATTGTTCAAAAGCTACCACAAATACAAATTTGAATTCACTCCTGAATAAAGTTGAATAAAAAAGTTTTATTCTTTTTTGCCATTCAATTCAATTCATCATTCATTTTCAACTTGAGATACGATTTCTAAATTTTTATTTATTTATAGAATTAATAATTTTGGTCACTGAAATGAAAGAAAGCCGGGATGCAAGTTTTCTGCGGAGATGTAAATTTTAAAAATCAAATTTTGCTTTAAAAAATTTTCGTTGAACTTCTTGCTCAAGGGCGTGTGGTAGTCAAGTAAATAGGGTATTTATTTAGAAAATTGTTCAAAATTTTTTGGAGTGAATTTTCAAGGAATCCAAAACAGATTGATCATATTGTTTGGCATTATTGGGCGTCTCGATCATTCTGAAGAATCAATTATACATCACTCAAGATCGGTTATTCAGATGACGAACTTTTTCCTGTAGCGGATCAATTCTAACCCTGGATGCATGAAATATTTTTTCTACATTTTGGACTCACTGAAAAAAAAGTGGGAGAAAATAACGCCAGGGTCGGAAAAATAAAGGCGATTTTTTTTTCTGCATGCTCATATTTTCTTGAAATTACAGTATGACCATTTGATCGTGACTAAAAACAAACCGGCACATTGTTTGTTTGTCTTTATTTTCCAAGGCCCAGGACAACTCTACTCCTATGGGGCATTATCCGGGTTCGCAGCAGGCACCGGGGTTTACTTCAATCAACTCCTGTCTCCTCTGGCACCCGCCGCCTACGCACACCGCACAACAACCCGAGGGTTTTTCTCGACCACCACTTTCAGACCAACGTCGTGGAGCTTGTTTTTTGGTTATGCTTTATTTTCTGGGAAAACGCTGATGTTTTCGTAGAAGTTTTTAAAATGTGCTCTGGTTACTCCCGAAACTGAACTGAATTTACATAAAGCTCGCCGATCGGAGAGAGAGAGAGAGAGAGAGAGAGAGAGAGAGAGAGAGAGATTTTTGAAAATTCAACTCATCAAGCGCGAGTCTCTAGGATGCTTTTCAAAATGTTTATGCCAGGATAATTTTACAGTGGGTTCTTTTATATTTGCAGCGACTCTTTTCTGAGAGATTTTGTTATGCAATGACATTTTACTTCGAACATAAACCGTGTTTACTTTAGTACCATGCGCACATTTAAAAAAAAAGATATACAGTAGAAGGAAAAAATGCTGTGTGTCGTGCATTTGAATAAATTTTTCGAAAAAATTATTCGTGTGATTTGCACCTAATACTTGAAGCAAATTTTGACTGATATCCAAAATTCAATTGTTCAAAAGCTACCAGAAATAAAAATTTGAATTCACTCCTGAATAAAGTTGAATAAACAAGTTTTATTCGTTTTTGCCATTTAATTCATCATTCATTTGCGACTTGAGATACGATTTCTAAATACTGTTCTTTTAAAAGAATTAACAATTCTGGTCACTGAAATGAAATAAAGCCAGGATGCAAGTTTTCTGCGGAGATGTACATTTTAAAAATCAAATTTTGCTTTTAAAAAATTTCGGTGAACTTCTTGCTCAAGGGCGTGTGGTATTCAAGTAAATGAGGTATTTATTCAGAAAATTATTCAAAAATTGTTGGAGTGAATTTTCAAGGAATCCAAAACAGATTGATCATATTGTTTGGCATTATTGGGCGTCTCGATCATTCTGAAGAATCAATTATACATCACTCAAGATCGGTTATTCAGATGACGAACTTTCCCCTGTAGCGGATAAATTCTAACCCTGCATGCATGAAATATTTTTTCTACATTTTGGACTCACTGAAAAAAAAAGTGGGAGAAAATAACGCCAGGGTCGGAAAAATAAAGGCGATTTTTTTTCTGCATGCTCATATTTTCTTGAAATTACAGTATGACCATTTGATCGTGACTAAAAACAAACCGGCACATTGTTTGTTTGTCTTTGTTTTCCAAGGCCCGGGACAACTCTACTCCTACGGGGCATCTAGGCCCAAGCGTCGTCCGTGGCCCCAAATGAAGTTAGTTGAGGACAGAGGAGACCGTGGGCGGCGGATGCGTGTGGCGTGTTGTTGGGCTCCCAAAAAGAGCTGGTGGTGAAAGTCTGGTTGCAGCAATAGCCAATCGCCGCCTTCGACCGAGAAATATCACATTCCGGAATCGGTTCCAACCACGGAACAGGAAGTGACGACGACGTCTGAGTCCATCGACTCGACGACAGTGGAGGGATTTGCAGAGGAAGAGAAGGCCCAGAGAACCACGACGAAGCCAACAGCGGAGCAGTTGGTTATTTTCACGGCTATAATTCAGATGGCTGACTGGACCGAAAAATGGGTGAACGCTAACCCGAATGGGTCCGTCGACTTGGCCAAGGGGGACTTGGTGTTGATTGACGGGAACACCACCCTGGCCCTCGCGGTTTGTTCTGAATGCAACATTCGCATTGAAAATGAACCGATGAGCGAAAATTTTTCCACGTCATGACTGCAATTGAATATTATTTTCATCAAACTATTAAAACGTTTTTCTTGAGCTTTACTATTGACTGAAAGTCAAACTCCAATGAAGGACTTGAAAAAATTCCACTCGAGGGGTTTTTGAACGAAGGAAGCTAGAATTTTTGCCAGAAGCCTTGCGTATCGCATACAATGCATAATTTTAGTCAGATGAAACATAATCTCTTCATCCAAAGGGATCATTCCAATTTTTTAAATGCGCCATTATTTCTATAGAATTAAATAATTTCAGGAAGACAATGGCTTTAAAAAATCCTTTTGATGTTTGCAATAGCGTTTAGTGAATCATTCTTGCTTTGGTTCATATTTCAGCTGTTTAAAACGATTTTTTTAATGAAACAAGTACAGTACATTAATGACCTACAGGACTTTTGAGAAACTTGTTCGAAGTAGGCATCATAGTAAAGTAATGTACATTGTTGCGCCATTTTTGTTTCTCAACAGGCGGACAAATTCGTGGAGAACCGGACATGCGCAAATTTTGGCAATGAAACGACAGCCATTTGCACGCCACTTTATTCTTGCGTGAATGAGCCATGGGAAAAATGCGACCTGGGGAAAGTCGAGATTCAGACTTTGATCCCAACAACTTTGTGCCAGCTACACTACGAAAATCCAGCGGATGCCTCAGTGCAAGGGTAAATCTTGACTTGAAAAAATGTTTCCTCGCTATTAATCAGCAGAGCTGTCTTCTTATTCCAGACTCCAAGGAATTTGCTGTCCAACTGAGAAGTTGCCGACTCATAAATGTCCGCCAATCAAACCTTGAGAGTAGTCACGCGAGAATTCGTGTCATGTGGGTCTTGTACATTTTGTTTCGCTGTTGAGAAAAATGGGCAGTTGAACTTTTTCTATGAATGTGTGAATAAAGTGAAAATGGAGGATTAGAGTTTTCAGAACTCGTTGCTTTGAAGGACTACAACAACGTTCTCTATGCTTTGGTTCTATGGCATCAACTCGGTGAAAAGGCATGAGCAAAATATAAATAGCTAAAAGCGATTTTGTACTGAACGAATACTTGCTGGTCACTGCATGACTTGCATTCGGAATCCAAGCCTAAAAAATACTCATATTCGTTTTTTGTAAAAAAAATCTATCTTGTGAGGGATTACTCTGATCGATTTTTCACGTTCAAAAAGGCTTGGCTTATCCAAATGCGAATGAATCCAACAGACATTTCCAAACGAATAAAAGCTTTTATAATCTGCTTTTATGGAAAAAATGCGCAATTTCCAAGCTTTCGTTCGAGTCTTCATTGTACTATGTGAAATCATTCTCAAACCACAGCACTCAAAAGGTTTCAAAATTAATAATGCAAATTAGCTGAAAACTCCAGCAACATGCACAGACTCATAATGAATGGTGATGTTGAATTCTGCAGCGATGCAGAGCCTCGTCTCTTGGACTTTGAATGAAATGAAAAGAACAAATTTGCGAAATTCTGCGTGGCAAAAAAAGCTTTTCTTTAAACTTTTCCGGGTGGTCTTCAAGCGTCGTGGTAACACAGGGGGATATTTTCACAATACAAATGGGAGCAGCGGTGAAAGCACAATCCAATAAGAAGTGGACGAAGTCCTCATAGATCTTTGTTCAGGATGAATCGGTTTCCTTCAGATTGGCGGCCAGTGTACTTATAGATGTATGTTCCGAAGGCTCCTGTTACAGAATTAATTGCATGGAATTCAGTTGTCGAGGAACGAGCACGTTTCACAATAAACAGCGAGTACAGCACCAGGGAGATTTGTGTGGTGCTATTGACACACATTTTCGTGAATATTTTTGAAAATAATTGATATTTTTGAAAATAATTGATATGTTGAAAAAAATTGATATTTTTGAAAATAATTGATATTTTTGAAAATAATTGATATTTTTGAAAATAATGGATATTTTTGAAAATAATTGATATTTTTGAAAATAATTGATATTTTTGAAAATAATTGATATTTTCAGAAATAATTAATATTTTCAGAAATAATTAATATTTACAGGAAATACTGAATATTTCCAGTAAATATTCAACATTTCCATGTTTAGTGAATATTTCCAAAAATAATGAATATTTCTAGAAACGATGGATACAAAATATTGAAGTTCCATTTGAAAATTAAATTATAGCTCAAAAATGGTGTGAAGGAAGCGGGGACAATGTGAAAAGATGCATTATTGGGACAACAACACTTGTCAGGTGCTTGGAACTGGAAAGTTACACGTATCATACTGCTGGAAATTATATTTAACTTATTTCCTATATAATTATTGTCTTGCTCAAATTTATATTTTGAACTAACCCAAATCAACAATTCCAATATCTTCTCTCATCCCTTTCTAGATGTTATTAGTATTCTACTCACTAGCTTACAACTTCTTTAATAAATTTATTTTTTTCTCCTTTTTATTACAGTTGCAATAAAAGGGAAAAACACGTTTTTGCCTCACTCAGCAAAATGGATAGAAGTTGGTAGAACCTTCAGGAAAAAGGTCTTTGTCCAATAAAATAAGCAGAAATGAGAATGCAAATCATCTTCAGAAAGCAGTTCTTGTTCTTGTCTGGACGATTTCCAGTGAAAAGAATACACTGGGATTTCCCCTTAAAAGGCTATTAATGTGCCCTTCCCATCTCCAAGCACCTAAACACTTCTTGAGACATTTTTTTTTGTCTCCTCACCCTTTTTAAAAACACAAATTCCATAGTTTCCCAAAAAATCCACACTATCGTGGTTTCATCAGCGCGTGGATATAACTAAGTACAGTACTTGTATTACCACTTGATGATCACCATCATCCAGAAAAACTCGGGTACAACAAAAACTGAGTTTTTTTTACTAGGATTTAAAAAAAATCACAGCATTGAACCATCCTGGCAATTCGACCCGGTATACGCGGAAGAAACCTTTCCAGATACGAGTATACCGTACACAAAACACTTTATGGACTGAGCTTTGTGAGTAACTGACATTCTAAAAAAAAGAAGAAGATTACAATCATCGAGTGAGATCAAATCAGCAGGCAAGGAAAGAAACGTCGCAACCAGAGGAAGCCGCAAGCTTCAACGGCGGGCTGACCTGCGTGGGATCCCGTCGGAAGGGAGTGCTCAGGTAAAGGCGTGTACGAGTTTCCGGAAGAAGAAGCAGCCTGGAAAAAAGGAGTGTGCAGTACTGTACTCCAAGGACTCACGAATTCAATCATGCTCGGACCTTACGTTTCTCTGTGCCTATGGGGGCATGGCGCGTACTTCCGTCTCAGAGAAAAGAACGAGTTCATTTCAAAAGTTTTGCCGCACTCGCTCTTTTTCAGTGAACGGCGAGGAAGTTAATTTTTCTACGGAGTGGTATTGAAACAAAAAAAAAAGACCAGCTGACCTTCCGCGAAACACAAAAAAGTTCGTACAAGCTTACATTTTTAATAAACCAGCTGTGCATGTAATGTACAGCATTAAGCTTTCATGAAGCATCGAAAAATCCTCTCTGACCTTTTATGTACCTTTTCCGAATCCGGTTGAAATAAACGCATACAATAAAGTCGACAGTTCACCTCCATGATGTTACAGCTGTCTATAATCGTAGAACAGGTCTTCCTAAGAGGTTTTCATTCCAAAAAGGATTTGACCTTCATGATTTTCTTCATAATAACGCTGAATTCAACATTCGCATTAAAAATGAACCGATGAGCGAAAATTTGTCCACGTCATGACTGCAATTGAATATTATTTTCATCAAACTATTAAAACGTTTTTCTTGAGCTTTACTAGTGACTGAAAGTCTGAATGCAACATTCGCATTAAAAATGAACCGATGAGCGAAAATTTGTCCACGTCATGACTGCAATTGAATATTATTTTCATCAAACTATTAAAACGTTTTTCTTGAGCTTTACTAGTGACTGAAAAGGGGGTTCAAGGAATTAAGCTGCTCAATTCTTGGAAGCCTCGGTACGCAAAGAACTTCATAAAACAGAGTTCAATTTGCAACACTTTCCATTCCTTAACTCAAAGAATAGCAACGTGTCAACATTTATTGAACAGCACTCAATGTGGGGTCAATATATTGAAAAAAAAATTATGAGGTCAGTATTTTCATTCTCAATTAGTCCAGAAATGATTTCGCATCGAATCAACACTGCTGAACACGAAGAGCTGAATGCCAGACGAATTTCAATTTTTAAATCGATCCATGTTCAAGAAATTAAAGAATATTTATTCATGAAGTGATGGTAGTAAATTGTAATGCTGTAAAATAGGTTTTATAAAATTATCTCGAAGCACTGGCACAATTTGTGAAGCAACCCATCGAACCCAAATCTTGTTGTCAAGGTCCATTTGCATGTTCCGCCGCCCTATCTAATCCGTATCTAATAACTTTACAGTACAGATGTAGCCTCCAAGAGAACAACTCTTTCATAGACGTCACATAATGTATATTACTGCACTCACAGTATCTGGTTACTCGTGAATAGTCAATGATCCTAACCCCTCGACATGATTGTTTCCTTCGTGTGGCATCCGGGACTTGAACGACAAAAAAAGATGCTCATTCCAAGCTTTAAAAAGATTTGAAAGGCACTGGATTTTCAGATATCCTCACCACGGGTTTCATCACAGGCTTCACCACACGGGTCAGGTGACCGATTTTGCTTGCTTGCTCTCGTTCGTCGTTAATCACAGCTCGCGAATCAAGGAACTTGAGTTTCGGCAAGTGATGCAAGATGAAGTACCTTTCAAGTACAAAATAACATCTCTAGCTGTATTTTAGTGATCGATAAAATCACTTTTGCGATCAATTTAAAGAACACCAGAATGAAAAAAATTTAAATTCCCTTCCAGGATTATTTTGAGAAATCACCCACTTCCCGCACGGCCACGAATTATTATTCTCGCAGGAATAAAATAAAAGAAGGAGGAATCTGAAGAATTTTTAAACTTCCCAGGTTTTGTTCCTAGCTAGATAAAGTTTTTTTAAAAAAAAGGACACGAATTTCTGTCTCTAACCTGTATCTCTGATAATCCGATTCGTCGAACTCGGGATGGTTCATCTGGTGCGTGCAAGCTGAGTTTCCCAGCAAACTGAGATACTTCAAGTTTGGCACACGTTCCTTCAGAATACCCACCAGTCGTTCCAAGTCGGAAATCTAACACAGCAGCAATCCAGCAATTAAAAAATTATCAAAGTTTTATTTTCACACAGGAAAGATGTCATGGTCAGAGAAGAATGAAGATGCGGGTGGACAGACGGTTTATTTGAGCGGAATAAGAATAAGTTTGAGTTCCAACAGTTGGACCGTAACTTGCCTTTGTAGTGTCTCAGTAGGTCGAGCAACAATAGGTCTTACTCAAGGAGATCCTGGCTCTTGAAAAGGTTTCCCTGTTCAACGATCCGAATGCATGACTCAGTTCAACTCACACTTTTTCATACACAACACACGGCCGAGATAAAAAAAAATAAAAATCGTGATTTTAAAAATAATTGAAATTGAACGGGTCATCGAATAAACGAATTCCAATGCGCACATTTGTTTTATACAGAATTAAATTATTTATGGAGACTTTGAACCGGAAACCAGCTCACCTGTAGTGTCGTGATAAGTAACTTTGAGTCTAGGTTCGCAGCTGTACATACGGGTATTCAAACAGGGTTTTAGCATCCTTACCAAAACGTCAACACAGGTTGTTTCGTTTCGATCTATTATTCCTCCCCTTTATAGCACTTAACTTTTGAAAACCATTCAAACTGTCTTTAAAAAGCATGATGGAAGACTTCAGATCTGGAACAAAGCACACAAAAATGAATTTCAATCAGGCAATTCATTGGTTCATCGAAATAAAAGTTCCGTTCAGCTCTGGTGCGAATATCGGGTTTTGGCTCCGTGCAGCAGACAGTGCAAATAATTTCGCCAATACAATAGTACAAAATTTCAGAAGGCATGGCAGTTTTCGTAAACCCGGTCTGGGTAGTTAAATTACATCTGTTATTAGCTCATAGCACGTTTTAAATGCCTAATACTGTACTTGGTTCAGTGAAATAATCCTCCATACCATCTTCTAGGTGTCTGAGAACCACAGGTGGTGCTTGCACCATTGCTAAGGCAATCCTTCCTTGGGAGATGGGGAAATTATAGCGTTTCGGTACGTTAAACAACGACTTTTCACTCTTTTTCTGGAGTGTACCACTTGTAGAACATGACGGTACAAGTGGTCTCTTGCTAAAACGATTTTCTATGCAAAATGATTTCTCTGTATCATGCATTTTTTGTGGTACCAACCGGTTCTCTACAGTCAACCCAATTCATAGAACCAAATTCTCTCCCAAAAATTTTTTTTTCTGGACCACTGATTTTCGTTATGAAGAGTCAACCAGTTTCTACTTGCAACTTTTTGGAAACCAGTGAACCTGTGTAAAACCTATACTTCACACTTGGAGCAAATAAAAAGCAGTTCATACAATCTTCCTGTGATATACAATGGGTTTCCAGCATCAGGAATAACTCGTGTAAAAAAAATAGGGTAATTTTTGTAAATACTCGTTCCTTTTTTAAAGAGGTTACTTTTTTAGGGGAGGGTTATTTTTATTTGCTTTCGTTCGAGATTTAGTTACTAATAACCTATAAACTGTAATGTTTTTACAATCGAAGCACAAACCATCTAGGAAAATCCATTCGGCTATTGTTTTATTCATGTCAATGTTCGTAACGCCTCAATGCCGCATTTGCATTAAATTCTACGCACGTTCCATAGACTTTCTTATCTACTGCATACAGTATACTATTCCAGAGGGAGTGCAACTTGAACTTGGCAACACAGCTTACAAACCACCCGACAGGTTTCGCCCGTACCACCAGTGGTACCCGCACCACCACGCAACCCATTAGTACGCGTGCCAGGGCTAGAAAAGCCCTGTGTTTATTTCATAAGCACCTCAAGACGCACTCTGCCGGTCCTCAGATTTTTCCGCGTCACCACAAATAGCTGCGCACTCGGCTTCGGGTCCACGGGTTCGTCGGGACTCAGTTTCACGACCATGCCGGGCAATGAAGCGAATCAACTTCCGCAGGATGCACGTCTGGTCGATGCCAGCACTCAACTGCGGGCACCTCGCTGCAGGCACCGCGAGGACCAGCTTGCTGGCATGGTCGTCTTCCGCGAACGATCGACCCAGAACCCAAGTTACGATATTTATTGCTGCTATTGAGTGTCTGTTTTCCTCCGAAGAAAACGAGCCAGCAAGTGAAATTAAAGCAGGTAAGAGTCAAAAGACGATGGGGACGAATGCCTGAAGACTCTGCAGAAAGTTTGCAGGACAAAGATTGAATGGAATAAATCAGTGTTCCCAAACCCGTGGTACCACTGACCGGAGCAAGTCTGTAGAATTTTTTTGCCTGTCCACAGGAAGTTTTCTTTGGCATATTAAATTTATCATAAGCAGCCATGAAGTCTGTCTTCTTCATCTGAAAGTTTGGAAAGACAATGGCAGTTGAATTTATCTGATAGAAAAAATTGGCTTTCTCTTAATAACACTCACTACAAATTGTCACTAGCTGAAAGAAAAATATTTTACTTTTTCATTCTGAGAAACCTTTCTTCAAGCCCACCTTTCTCATTTTTTGAAGACATAGAAATTCCTATGAATAGAATTCCTATGAACATAGAAATTATTTTGCATAGAAATTCCTCTAAAACTGCTTCATTGGCTCTTAAGTTAATTCTTGCAAAAAATCATAAATATTTTAAGTATCTGCCATGAAGTATTACAAATGGAACTTTTTTCCATTCCCATGAACCCATGTTGCCATGGGGTCGGCAACATTTTCATGAAACTTTGCCAGTCCACAGAGATTTTTTTTGAAAATTTACCAGGCCGCGGACCCAAAAATGTTGGGAACACTGGAATTAATCATGCGCAAGAAAATTTTCAACAGATTTTTGAGCGAAGTGGAGCCTTGAGAAGGTCCATCTGTCGTTTCAGAAGGCAGATCACTTTTTCGAACTTCTAAAATCGGCTACCTGAGCAATCATTCAATTACAGTACCTAGGCACACCTAACACCTAACCGGTTTACGCCTGGCCTAACTGCCTCTAAGTTACACAACTCTTATACAGTACTGTAGTACAGTACAAAAAATGTCTAATTCTTACCTAGCCCGCACAGCCTATCCTGAGATGACGTATTTCCCACAAATGGGAAGTTGAAGACTGACATACGACATACAAAAAATGCATACACAGGTAGCTTTTTCAAGGGATAACTTTTCATCGATTCTGCCAATTTATCAACTTTCCCTTCCATCCACAAGTCTTGAATCCAAAATATCAATAGAAATAGTCAGGAATTCGAAAGACACGCGGAGCTTTTCCTAAAAAGGCTCTCACGAAAATACTGCGCACGCATGTAAGAAACACACACACTCAAAATCCCCAATAATTAAAAAAAAAATCATGCGCGCCAGTCGATCTCATTTCATGACACAGCAACCATATAATCCTCATCTACCAGGCAATTCAACATTCTCTGGACCAAGTTCCGCGTCATTATTGTCTGGTAAATGGGGCGAACAGCTGAGTGAGGGAAAGGTTATATAGGTTAAGTTTTGTGGATCAGAAATAATTGCTTACACGCCGCAATTAAACTTTAATCGCCTAACTGACTCCTGTCAGCAAGAGCTTGTAAAAATTTATTTTTGATTAAATATAAATTTTATTTATTTCCTGTTAAGTGATGCGTAGAATAGAACATTAATTATGCAGGAGTCAATTACAGTACCATTTGTTGATGAAGTTAGACCTTCCTCATTCAAACCTCCCAAAGGCAAAAACATACCGATGTCCAATTTTTTTTTAAATCCCTGTCAAAATAACAGCATAATATTTCTAGCTCAAAGGCTTTTCTCCATAAAATCTCCATTAAGGCATTTGGGGCATCATTCTGGGAAGAGCAATAAAAATTTAAAAAGATGTTTTTCTGAAGTAAGTGAGTAACTAATTGGGTAAATGTACCCTTCATCTCAACTTCAGCATCCTGTCAACTTATTTATCCAACAATTTTAGGCACAAAATATGACAAAATTCAACTTCAAGTAATTGTTCTAACTAACACTTTCCCTGAAGAAAATGCTTCCAACTGATAAACTCTGCGAGAAGAATAATTTAGGGGTCTTTCTGTGCCACTTCTAATGCCAATGGTCCATGCGAATTTGTTTCCAGTCCCTCTAATTGACATACACTTTCAATCTTAAATGCAATAAGCACCATTAATCAAAAAATGACCTCAAGAGCGATCCACAATCCCAAAGGATGTCAGATAAGAATTACAAGCACCTTCAAATTTTTAAATAGGGTTTCCGGTAATGCGTGGTTATTGGAGACTTATGTGGGGATATGACGGAAAATATAGATGTTTTTCTGGTTGAATGATTTCTCGTCGACGAAACACTTCGTTCTTAAAACTGGATAATCCGTGATATGTGATGCTTAAAGCCTGGAAATTTGGTCACCATCCTGGATTATACAGAGCAGTATTTAATATTAATGAATTGAATTTTTTCACTTCAATCCCTAATGCATGATACTCGGGAATTTTAAGGGAATACTGTACATAGATATCGCCTGAATTTTCTTGAGCCCGAATAGTTTTCGTTCCTGTTTGTTACTTCAGCGAATTCAGACCTAGAGTATACGGTACTCGTACTTCAATACAGAAAACAATCAAGAAAACAAGAATCGGCGCGAACCCGAAAATTTCCAAAAATTTCGAATAAACGCAAGTCTTTCACCTCGGCTGATGCAGCTCTCAGAACTTTAAGTACCGTACTGCACATCATTAATGTACAGCATTGCACAATATCTGTTCATCTCTGCTCCCAAAAGATTCTAGATAAAACCCGGAATAAATCTTGGGATTCCGCCTGTGAATCACTCACAGAATCACACGGGTTCACGAACGCCGCACTCTAATGAAAAGCCCCGGGCCACGCAACACCATCTCACGGGTTCTCGGTCTTCTCATCGCGGCTTAGTTCCACGGCAGAGCGGGAAGGCTGTCATTTAACCTTGCCACCACCACTTGGCACGTGAATGGACAGCAACGCATCCAGCACTCTGGGCAATGATAACCTCGCCTGCGCGGGATTAGATCCTGTCGACAAGTGCTCGCGAGCGCGGATGGAAAGAAAGCTGCCAAGGCTAATTGGACGAGCGGAAGAATCGTTTTCGGTGGCGGCGCTTCGCCGCCGGAAACAGGGACACCCATACATACACTGTACGAAGCATACTCACGATGGATTCGGGCGGCACGACGTCGTCCATGGAACCCGACGAACCGTGGCTTTATCCTGGCTGCGAGATTAGCAGCTGGGAGACCCCGGGGATTTCCCCAACAGCGGACAGAACCCGAGCCCGAACCCGTACACTCACTCACTCGCACTCAGGCGCGGCACTATCCTGCTCACAGGCAGGCACTGGCGGAACAGACGGCGGCGTTCTGTGTTCCGCGGCGCAAACAGGGCACGAGTGCGCGCCCGACCTTTTTTTCTGTGCGCCTCGGCTGGGAGCAAACACCTCTGGGGTTACCAACGGTTCCGTGAAAGCAGGGATGTCGCATATTCACGCAACGTCGCAAGGCCGACTGAATCCAGCCAGGTACATGTGCAGTACCTCACACACATGATTCTGAGTTCTCTACAGGGAATTCCGCAATTCAGTGCGGGCGCTCGTTGGCGCCAGCAGGCAGTCATTCATTCATCGAATCATAAAAGAACAATTAATCCGACGAAAACAATTCTCTCATGGTGCTGAGGGAGATGTTTGCAAAATTTTTACGCCTGCTGCTGCTGAAAAATTTCCTGGGACAATCAGAACGGATAACAGTCAACCATCGATTTAGTTCAGTTCTAACTTTGTGCTACTACAGTTAAATCGTAAGTGAACAGGGTTCTACATTAAGCTTAAGACTTTATAATCTGTTCAGGCTTACACAAATAAAAAACCCTGCTCATGAGAAAATTGTGACCTGCATGGTGAAGCTAGAATAACATGTGATCCTGATGAATTAGGCATTCAAACTTCCAACAAATTAAAAAAAAAGTTGATGCCCAAGTGTGGCTGAGCATGCCTACACCTTGTTAATTAAAAATTAACTAATTCAAAATTGTGCCTGTTGGGCAGGTATCTAGAAATGACTTTTTGTGAAAGATTACTTGTTCTACCGAGATTTGTTTTCACAAGATTCTACTGCACTTTTATTAGAACAATGGATAAAATATCAGCACAGTGTATCAGGGACGACCGAAAAGCAATAAAATTTTAACACTACAGTATGTTTTCCAAAAATATGTGAGTGATCGACTCATCGGGTAAATGTACCCCTTATTTCAAGTTCAGCATTCCGTCAATTTATTTATCCAACACTTGGACAAAATTTAACTTCAAGTTACCGTTCCGATATTTTTCCCTCAAAAATACTGCTGTGAAATTTTGCTGAAATTTTACTACAGTGCTTCTTTCATGGCATCACTGAGCTGGAACCCTAGGAAGGAGGAAATGGGGACACTGAATTGCTTTTGCCTCACAGCTGATTTGGAGCAACAAGCACAGTAGAGAAGACGTAACCCACATGAACAACACTGCTGAACTTCATATTTTTCTCTCACCCTAAGGCAAAAGAGAAATACTATGCGATAATCGCAGGAATGCATAATAAGCTCCTGTGTCTTGGGTTGCCAGCTCCATTCCTCTGCTTCGGGCGGCGCCAGAGGAATGAATATCTAAATTATCCTTAATACCTTAAAGCATACAGAAAAATACCCGTGCGTCTCCAGTACCGCAGAAAAATGGGAGTACAGTGCAAATATTTTGAATTTTATTATTTCCCATCGCGCACTTCTCGGAGATTTAACTTTTGCATAACATGAGCGATGAGCCCCGAACAGGAATTTGAATGGAATTTATTTTGAATGGTGCGCCATCTAAATGAGGATCTTGATATACAACGCGAGAGATAGTGACTGCAGTTCGTGTATCAGATGTGCAGAAATTCTGAGATTTTGCCAAAATATAGTTTCTTGATAATCGAAGCTGCTGATTTATTTTTTTCACGCGGAAATCGTGCTACTGCACCTAAATATATATACAGTATATTTACAAAAAACCTACCCTGGAAATTCTTCCCAGTTTCCAGAGCGCTCTTTAGAAACTTGGATTTCTGGGGTCTGTTCTATACAAAGGAATATACAATATTACAATTGCCTTCAGAAAAGTCTCATCCGATTCGCCGCAGAAAATTTTCCATCGACACTGTTTACAGTACTGCAGTACTTTTCATTTCGAAGAAGCGACGTATTTACAGTACTGTATTAACTTCAGTCAACGAAAGTTGTACTGCTGGAGGCTATTCTGACGTGTGTAAACCAGAAACGACTTTAAATTACTGTATTATGCACATCGAATAAAAGTACTGAAGACTGATGACCTTCGCAGTAGATGTAAAGGAAGATCGAGGCATCAATTATGATTCAATGCTACGTCCAGCATTATGGAGATCGATGGCTGTTAAAAATTGATAAATACAAATAGACTACTCGACATTGAAATGTTGGACCAGATGGTAATTATGCAGTCAATCACCTGCTGCGCATTTCTTTTCTTTTGAGGAGATAGACATAGAAAACCGGTTCGAACAATCCGTTCATCTGGAACAAGGCTACGTCTGTAAATATGATGACGTAATACGAATTTATTGCTCCTTGATTAAAACTAGATTATATTGTACGCTTCTAAACAATTTTCGAAGAAGGGTGGAATTTGCCACGAGATTCCCGAATACATTCGATGACAGAGGTTACTTTCTAGTCAAAAATGGAAATGGAAAACACAAAGGATCTTAACATTTTGATGGTTTCCGGGTCAGCCAATCACTTATTCATCTTGAAATTTTCAAAAAGAAACCTCATGTTTGTGATATTGCAACAGTCGGTTCAGGGACAAGATTTAAAATTTTCAAAGATTCGAAGGAAAAATGCATCACGTTTATTACTCACAAAAGAAAACGCAGCCCAGTCAAATTTCCAAGTCAGTACTTTAAACTCCCATCAAGGGACAAGTACGGTACTGTATTTTTGAAACATTTGTTTCTGACAAGTTCGCGCATCACTAGTGATACGGAAGCAATTAATCGAAGTTCATTGGCGGTTTGATTGACAGAAAAGGATACCGGGGAATCAATTCTTTAAATTTTCATTTCCAGGAATCACGACTGGAAAAGTGTCCTCTCCCCATCAGTCGTGTAAAGCACAGCGAGAATTAAAGCTGTAATTGTGGCATTTCCCCTTGCATGAATTTGATGCTTTTGCGTGGACACACGCGATTAATGTAATTTTCACTAACTGCAATACCGAAAATTCTAACTTTTTTCTTTATTTCTGGAATACCGTAAGTATCGCCGATATTCAAAAATGAGTCACACCTTGTCAAGTCAGTCGTTGCGTTAGTTCACGGACTGATCAGTGTGGTTTCGGCTGATGAACAGCCTGGCTAAAAAAAATTTCCAGATAATGTTCTTCAGGTTTGGCCTGAGCAGCTCTGGCTAACAAACCCTGACCCAGCTTACGAACCTAAGAGCATTTGAGTGTGCACCGTCAAACATATCTGTCCCCTATCTTCTGTCCCTGGGCTCAGTAGCCCCTATTTCCCAGTAATATTTTATTTTTATTCTACTGCAATTATTGAGGCTGGAATCACTAATTAAAAACATTTTTGCACCATTTTCATTTTATTTGCTCATTTATGTTTTATTTTTAGGAGTATTTTCTTGATAATGCTCTCAATCTGCTTTTCTTTCATTAGTCTTCTCCTTTTAAATATGTATTTTAAATGATATTGTAACTAAATACAGAATAGCACTGCAGATATTGTCTGAAATGTTTTTTTCTGTTTACAGACACAGGTCAGAACTGAACTGTGCAGCACATAAATTACTGTTACTTCTAAATTTTATTTGGGAAAATTTTGTGGAGTTTAGGCCTAGTAGGAATTTTTAGGATGAATTTTTAGATTTTTCATAGGCACTTTCAAGGTTCTGGAACCAATTGAAATTATTCCTCTACTTTCTTTATGGAAAACATGATTCAGCTTACAAACTTTGCTCAGGAATGTATTACGTTTGTAAGCAAAGACCCCATTGTATATTTCTATCAATAATTTCACAGTTTTTCCAGTAACATTTTTCATGACCCTTGAACACTTTTTTCTTGATTTCATCAGTGATATTACCTGCTTAGTATCACAGAAGAACTCCTGACTAAAGCAATCTGCTGAGAATACATTGGGGGGTTTCGTGGAATAACTTTGGTACGATTCAATTCCTCCATTCTTGCTGTTGGACATGCTTTGACTTTGAAAAGAGAAGTTGTCAAGAGTCAAGACTAAAACCGAAGTATGCAACGAACAACCAAAGTATCTCGGGAAGACCGGTCATGTTACTTCAACGGAATTGAAACTCCCGAGGGTTTCTAAGCTTCAGTGAGCCACACCACGCGATATTCAATACCTGAGCGATTGTTACATTGCACAGAGAGGAAAAACTTATTCATTTTTGAAACGCAAGACGTGCTTCGTCCATTATAGATACACTTTCACTGAGAAGTAATGCATAGAGATTGATAACCCGAGATGAAACGACGCATCTAGGGCGATAGATAACGTCGCAACAGTTTGATAAACTCTACGGAAAGCATGTGGGGATGTTTACAACTCAAGCTTCGCGATCAGGTTACTCTCAAATGAAAGACTCTGTGCTACGAAATATCCCCAGTATATACGCGTTTATACGTGTGATCAGGGATCCCCTCCACAATAACACTGTTACACGATCCAGTCCTTCATTGAAGTCCAGCTGCAACTGACGGCCGAAATTATACTTCCATTGTTGGGAAACTCAAACGAATTCAATTTTTCGATAGTTGAAATCGTCGGTAATTATCATGGTCGGTTCTTTTATTTCCGTTTACTTTTCAATTCTTCAGCACTACGTCTACAGTAAATTTACGAGCGCGTTGAAGAAATTAAGAGTGACATAAGTCCTAGATACCGCACTTACTCGAGTACCATACGCACCTTTTTGTTACAAATTTCATAAGAAAAAAAGCTTTAAAAAGGGGTACCTGTGAGAGACAGGTAAACCGAAAAGTTTTACAAGTTTAGGACGTGGTACTTCACTGAATAAGGTACATGAGTTTTGTGCCCTGCTCCAATGACCAAAATGACTCCTGACTACAGCCACATTAATGCAGCATCAATGAAATCAAAGCAGCCAACCAATAACAGATTTTCTCGAATGTTTGCATCCATCAGTGTTTTGTGGAAAAAATGTTATACTTGATGTATTTGGGCTGCACTGCATGCTTTCCTTGGCAAAATTAAGATGAGTGATAATATGTAAAGAGGAATGGTTATTTTGTAATATTTGGGGGGGGGGGGAGTGATCCCTACCTTGGGGAGTTCATTGTAACTGGGTTTTAGTTTAAACAGAACACACTGTTGTATACTCTTCTACCCAACACAGGGGTTTACCTGAAGTAAGCTGTAACAGGTATGCCCTGCCTCCCACATGGCAAAATTGCGATGAAAAATTGCTTTCCAGGATACAGTATTTTGTATCTCTATGCTGTGAACTTGCTCAAAACCCCCTTAAACTTGCATTTTAGAAATCAGCAAACCACACTTTTGAAATTGAAATAAAGTTGAAATCCTCTTCCTGATTACTTTTTCAGCATAATTGATGTAGTTGAGCTGAATGGCATACTTTCTGACGTGAAATCAAGATGAAACATTGTTTCTGACAGGTTTTCTTCTTTCATGAATTTGCTCAAACACCCTTGAAATTTTTGAAAAAGATAAGATGGTGTGCTAGTTTGAAGCAGGCCATACGAGTAGATAAGGACAAATTAGAAATGTAGAAAATGAAGTCATCTTCAGTCCAGTTGGAGTTTTTCATCTACAATTTTCCCCCTGAAGTTCAAGAAGCGGTAAAAGCAAGACTCTACTGTACTACGTTCCATGGTTTGTGTTCATCCAAATGCTTGCGATTTATTTGTTTGTAGGCGATTTATTTGTTTGTAGTATAGTATATAGCAGGGACAAATTCAACCTCACGTTACAAATCTCTCGCTCTCCAAATAAGTGAAGTAAATTTTGCCATCGCAAAAAGATGAAGTAGGGTTGCAACTGAAAATTACTTTAGAGATCTGTTGAATGTTCTATGACAAGTGATAGCAAAGAAATGTTCCCTTTTCTTGAAATGAATGCTTCTTCATTTCCTGCTTCAATTTTTAAGAAAAATTTACGAAGGATTCCTAGGTGTCTTCTCTCACAGATGTAAGCGTTCTTCAATTATAAACTCTTATATTTCTTTGATCAATCATACGTATAGAAAGTACAGAACTAAAAAGTTTTTCTTCAACACTTTCAACGCTGTGCATAAATTTTACAGCTCAAAATTGTGTTCTTCGGTATATTCCTCTATTCATTCAACTTCCGGGGATTGAATTGACAATCGAATAATAAGGGTATGCAATCATGAATGTCGTTCCCTGCATAGACCACAAACATATTGAAGCAAAAAAATGTTTTCCAGCAATTTGCCAGCCCACAGCAGCCTTAAAAAGGTAGGGGAACGCTGACGGAATTTATTAAATCTGCAATCCTCACTATTCGGAACAAAAATCGAGGTGAAACCCCGATTTTCAGACTTGTTCAATATTACCACTTAGACCCAGAAAGCATCAACGAACTCACCTGGACGTCTGTCAATCGGTCCAAGAAAATGATTTTATTAGTGCCAACCACGAGGACAGAAAATTCGTCACGATTCCTTATTCAACAAAGTAAACCCAGATGTCACTGCAATGCTGACTCAGGACTGAGGGCGTCTTTCCGTGTAGTCCAAAAGATCCCAAATAAACCTGTAGGAAAAAAAAGAGATACATAATCGCATAAAATATGAAGAAATGAGTCATCAGCTTCCTTTTCGAGAGAATCACTTGGTATGTATTTCCCGGTACTCTTTCCATCAAAATTCCATTCGTGAAAAATAGGATCAAGGACGACCGGAAAGATAAACGCGACAATAATTGATATGTGAAGAAATAAGTAGCGAACAAAAATTTCCCATGAGAGGGATCAAAGGAAACCGGACGAAACCGGCTGACTCCTAAAAAAGGGTCTGCAACCAAAATTGGCAAGAAAAGAAATCAGGGGCATTCGCGCCCTGTTCCGAGTAAAATAAATAAAACTGCATCACAGACGCCGCATCAAACCGCGCTCGATCAAAGAAAAATTCAGAAAAAAAAACGCAAAGAACTCGTCTATCACAGGAAAATTCTCGCGAAGGCAGAAAAAAAAAGGGGGGGACATTCACGAGAGGACAAATAATACTGAACTACGCGATGACTTCCTTCTGTGGTAGGTTCTATCAGATCAAGATGCATTTCTGTGATTGACCGAAGACTGGATAAGCACGCCAAACGACTTTCAAATTCGTACTTGCCGGTAACACTTTCACTGAAACAAAAACCCGTCTGCACAAATACTGCAACGTGCTGCGTGAGCTTCGAGGAACTATTTCAACAAAGGATCAGACGCCTTCATTTTCTCCCTACTAGTGAAAATCGCCGGCGCATTTAAGATCTTCACAAGCCCATCGCGCATTCCTAGAATCCCTATACGACACCCTTGCTTCGCCATTGAGCCCTTTCAAATACGCATCTGACATAAAACCGTGACAAAACGCAGAAATGTTGATCGAAGTATCACAAACTCGCCGAAAAAGTCAGGAGAAACGAATAAGAAAACCAGATATTGCACAAACATAGTTAGATCCACAAAATTTTCAGTTACAGAAACGGGACCCGAGCGACAACATGAATATTCTAAACTAAAATCTCTCACAGCCTGACAAGAAAGCGGTCGGACCGTCGGACGGACCCGACGTAGACTGTTCGGCACGGCACGGCTCAAATCTACGCCGAAGTCGAAAAAAAAAAAAAACCACACCGCCAAGCCAATGAAACACGAGTCATCGTTTCCTTCTCCCACGCCAAAATTAAAACGGCAAGCGCTAAAAAAATCGACAGAATCCAAAATCGCGGCCCTCTTCTACAAAAAAAAAGAATCTTTTACACAACGCACTAAACTTAAAGCCATCACTCCCAATACTGCGATCTGAGCAACAGAAAAAAAACACGTAATTCAGATCTGGAAAAAATACGAGAATGGGTATTTTGCGCTTTCTGGGAATCCATGGTCCTTCCTTCCTGGATAATCGAATCTGGGCGAATCATGACATTAAACAACACAAAATTATTCGGACTGGTCCCAGAAAGAACAATAAGCCCCCCACAAAACACGAGGTAATTATTTCTGCCGTTCCCGCCAAGTAATGATCTCATTCCAGGCATTCTTTACAGCTCTTCCGACGGAAATGAGCTTTGGGGAACTCGCAAAATTAGTTACCAAGCAGCGATCAATGCATTAAAATGCCACCAAGCCAAAGCCTTTTGAACCCGTAGGCCAGCGGCTCAAGCGCAATGTTCGACCCTCCCTCCGAGATGATAAAATTCAAATTGTAGGTCAAGACTCGAAAAAAAAAACCGTGCTCGAAACCCGGAAGCTCGAAACCATTCATTGGAATTCCAAAAATGCCTCGCCGAGATTCGAAACCTCGCGATTAAAATCGTGTATTTGTGTGTCACGAGCTTACACCAATAAACAAACGGCAGCCGCCATGCTGACCAAAGCGCAAAAAATTCCTTTCAAAACGACGATGATCCATCAAACGTCAGGGCTTCAAAGAGCGGCTACTGAAAGACAAGCCGAAAGTGGGGGGACCTCTGGTAACTGCGGCATTCATTCGTCCCCAGAATGAATCCGAAGCATTCGGGTTGGATTCGCAAAAAATAAAATAAGGTAAAAGGAAAAAAAACCCGAGAGGGCGTCACGCAGACGAATTGTGCAAATGCGTGAATTGCGCGTCTGCGGGGGAAGGCACACTTCCTGCTCGAGCAGTCTTTGGTTCGCTTCTCGGAAAAAAGAAATCTTTCACAGATTCAATCCAAAATGTCGCCTGACACCTGATCACAAGTCATCAAAATTCGCCGTCAGAATCAGTAAACTTAAAATCGAAACTAAACAGAAGGGATCTAACTTAATCCAAGAAATGCAACGATAATAAATGTTGACCGCGGGAATTTTAGGGGAAAAACTCACGATTCCTAAAACGGAAAGCAAAAATTACGATTTAGGACATTGAAGTGAGAAAGGAAGACATACTTTCTTAGAGAAAATGTCAAAAAGTTTCTACAGTAGTTTTAAAAGAATTTCATCATTCGAGTAAGAAATTTTATACCACAAAATAACGATGCGCACTTGATTGAGCACAGGTTTAAGTTGGCAGTGATTGCAGCACGAAAGAGGAAGACATAAAAAAATTATGCTACAAAATACATTATACAAGTACTGTATTTTAAATCTAGCCGAGTACATCCCGCTCAAACATTTCTTCAAACTGTTTGACTTTTCCACACATACATTACACTGCCTACCTAATGTACTAAAAATATGTAATTTAATAATGGAAGTAAAAAATGAAGGGTCATGCGTTCAGATGACTCAAGCTCAAGTGTCAATGCCGACACTTCGGTTCCGACAAGTCGCCCTGAGGATTGCGTAAGTGGACGTAGGGAAAAAACACGAGCAGCGACATCTGGGGAACCCAAAAAGAAAAAAAGGCATCCTTCAACGCGCTAAAAGCCAGGCAGCGATTCGCAGGGTGAACACAAGCGCTGCCCCAGGTCGCCAACAACTGGCACCCGAGTCGATTTGACCTGCGAATTCAGAAGGGTTATGCGGAGGATCGGGGAACCTGAAATCTCCATAGGGTTCGTCAGTGCTCTCGGGGCTTGTCGGGCGTCCGTGAGTCTGTCGGCTGTCGCCGATGTCGAACTGGCTCACGTCGCTCGGGAGGCCGTTGTTGACGATTTCTGGCTGGATCTTGGGTCGCTCGTCCGGCAGGTTCGAGGGTTTCGTCTCCGTGCCGTACATCACCAGGTCCCATTTCTCGAGTGTCGCTGGATTTCAGAATTCAACAAAACGAAAGAGATCTGTCAGTCATATTGTTCCAAACCCCTTCGCTGCTTCTCCAATCAAGCAAGTCCGCAGGCATCGAATCTTCAAATGCAAGAACGTGCATTAAAGTTGAATGTTAATATTTCCCTAGAGATATGAACGCTTTATCTTCAAATATACGGTACTCTCTACGGCCCAAAAATTGGACATTTCAATAGGGATATCTATTTTAAAAATTGGGCCGACTGAATTCAAATCAAACTTTCTGCACAGGGCGGCGCAGAAATCCAAGGGAACAAACTCTAATAGTTCAGCTTAAAATCCGATTCGCAACATAATTAATTCTTGTAATTGTGCAATTTTAAAATCGGAAAAAATTGCTAACTCACCCCATCGAGTTCTTACATTACGGAAAAAAAAAGACCTGGGAAAAATGGACAATTTTTTTTAGGAAGAGCAGCTTTACTTTTGAAAGGTTAGTAAGATTGCAGATTCAAAGTCATCAAAAAGAACTACGGATCTTTAAAGCGCGGTTATTGAAAGATCGAAGGGAACCATCACCAAAAAATTGCTCAATTTGAACATTATGATAACATTTCATAGAATCTAAGCTTAGCAAAAAAGACGCTTCAGCAGCTGCTTGATTCGAGAGCACCAGACGGGAAATCCAATTTCGCAAACTGGCTTGCGAAACAAAATGCAGCATCGATTTATTTAACCGGGCATCCACAACCCAAAACAAAAACCCTCACCCCACATTCTAAATCATCAAGTACGTACAAAACAAAAACACCACAACTGTTTCAAATACTCCGATCATCACAATATTCGCCTCCAATCGCTGAACTACCAGGCAACAAGGGTAAAAAAAAAAAAAAAAAAAACAGGCATCACATGCAAACACCACCGGCAATACCACGGCCTCAAAATTTTTTTTTTTCAAAAATAAACGTTGTCCACGTTTTCTCAAAATATACTCCTTTTCAAACGCATATTCATACAACGAACCAACGTTTCTTTTAGTGAAGAGAGCTAACAGCGCAGCAAGCAATATTCAGGGAATTCAGACGCACAAAATTCGGATGGATATACTCGTAAAAGTAATAAAGTTTACACTCGATAACTCAAGAAGAATCGATTGAATTTTGATAAAATAAAATACGACCACATACTTGTCGTTTTCCAGCTTGCAGAAATTTAAAACTTTATTTTCCACATTCAGCACACAATTTAGCCTAGTATCCGCAAATGTTTCAACAAAGGATTGAAACACGCCAAAAATGCTGACCTAAGTAATTTTTAGACATTGTTCAAGGGCCATGGATTCAGCAGCTGTTATTCAAATCTAATCCCCGAACGACGCTCGAAGGCACAGACAGGAAACATACGCACCATGACATATCAGATTAATTTCTCTAGGGAAAAAAATAAAGCACACGAGGACTGCAGAAAACTGAAACATTGAACAGTTAGGAGTGAAATTGAGGCAAGACTCGAATATTACTCGATCAGACGAAAAACGACGGGGTATTCGGATGTCGACGCCAGACCCATGGTCACTAGAACCCTAGAAAGTTAGATCCTGCACCACGACGTGGTCGGCGAGCAAACCGCAAAGAATCTTTCATGCAAGAACGTGTTCAATCATTTGTGATCACAGGTCATGCTTACATAAAACTTTCAACTAGAAAATGGGTCAGATTTCTATAGGTAGGGAAAAATAGGGAAAGAAACACACGACCGCAAAATGCAGTCATGGGCGGGCTCTATCCTTGAATCTGAATTCTCTAATGCCGGAGATTTCTCACAATTTTCACGTACTCGCCAATGGTTAAGCTGCTATCGAAGCGATGAGCGAGAATAAAAAAAATTGCAAAAGAATGCTCATGTAATCATTAAAATTCTGCTACTTTTGCACCCTATGCGGTGATCAAACGGGAAAATGATTAATTTTCCACGAAATCGACTACTTGACATTTTTTTTGCCAAATCTTATCGGCATTTTCGATTATCAAGTCGTTCCACCTGAAATTTCTGCTTCAATAAACCCAGAATTTCCGATGAAGTGTGCATAATCAAAAAATCAGGACACTTCTGGATCATTCTTAGCAATAGTCCACTTTTTTACGAGAGATTTTGCGGACACCGCATTTTTCAATTTGAATAAAAAAATTTCTGAAGTACCTGCTCCAATGAAAGTTACAAACCATACGCATGAGCATTTAATCATTGATCATGAAATAGTTTAGGCACACAGGAATTAAAATGGTTGCCACGCTTCAATTTTTAGCTTAGATTCTACTGCGAATTTATCGATGGACGCGATAAACACTTTGGAAGCGCACATTTTTAATTCTGAAAAATTGACCCAGGCGTCTCAAGTAATCATTTGCGAGAATTCTCCAGCATTCAAATCATATCTAAATTGGGTCCGTGTCCACCCGGGTATTATAGTGAAATACTGTACAATAATTTCATTCATTCTTTGTTCAGTTTTAACACAAACCTTTCGTTGGCGTTAAAACTGCATCGCTCTCAAATATTCACAAGCGGCTTGTACGAATGAACAAATTTAAAAACATTATCTGGAGACTTCATTTGTGAAATGATGGATCCACTAGCCTATAAAGTGTCATCGACAGGAGTGTACAGTATTTCACGATTTTTGCATTACGGAACCATGGAAAACAGCAATTCTTTTACGATGTTCTACCAAACCTTTGGACCGATCATGTTCACCAAATCCGAGTGAGGGGTGATTCAATTGGATAAACTAACCATTAAGGCGTGCGAACTTACAAAGAAGGGGCTCGTGAACGAAAGTTGACCGCATTTACTCGGATATAGACCGCATTAAAAAAATTGAGACTTGAATAAAAATTAGGACGCGACTTACATTCGCACATTCCTTGGTGTTCTAAGTGCATGACGAATGCAATTTAAAAATATAAAGACTAAATTTCAAACGAACAAGCCTGTTAAAATCTATCATTTCAAGGGAACAAACGTTACAATGCTGATTTCTGTTGAAAAGCAACACGCTGTGAAGTCCCCCGAGGAATTCTGAATAAATTCCATGCAATCAAAAGCGCGTTTCGCACTCGCATGCAATTTTTCTTCCTTCAATTTTTGCGGCCCGTCATAAAAGTCCGGAGTTGAATATTCTAAAGCAAGTGGCATTTTTACACGGGCAGACACGGGCCAAATTCCCTTCCAGCTGTTCACGGGTGGCGTGGCGACGAGCCCGCTCGGGAAAACAAGGGAGGCATGCTCGGCAAGGCAGGACAGAAAACGGGCAACACAAGACCAAACCAAAAAAAACGCAAATGGCCGCCTAAAACGGGCCGTGCTGCTGCCGCGGCGGCTGCCAGCGCATGACGGCGGCGGCGAACGTCCAAAAGGAGCGGTTACCCTCGCTGCGGGCCGGCTGGAGCCGGACGTCGTGATGCGGGGCGTAAAAGTCCTTGGTGTCCAGGGTGTGGATATTGTTGGTGGGCCCGGGGGACGGGTTCCGACCCCGATGCGGCTTCCGCAGAGCATCGTAGTCCCGCATCAGGTCATCCGAGTCCGATTCCGACTCCGCCACTTCCGCGTCCGCCACGTAGTCCTCGGGCCGCTCCTTGGTCCCGTACAATATCAAGGACCAGTCCACCAGATCCGCACGTCCTGCATGCCCGCCAACAACCCCCGAACCCAGAACACCGACCCCCCCAGAAAGTTAGACCAGCACCCCCGAGTCCGCAAAGCACGCGGGCAACATGCAAGCCCAATCAATCCCGATTATCTTTATTCCGAAAGCGACTAGCAACTCGAGGTTTTCTCAAAAAATGGCAGAAAGAAAAGGACGTCCGAGAAACGTTTATTACGGTTGCGACTCTATATATGTTCACTGAAGGTCAAGACAGGATTTATCACCCATAAAAAAGTACTGCAGCATGATTCCCGGGTTCAACTCTTTTATATCAAGGGGTTCTGTAAAAATAATGGCAATCCGGGAAAGATTCGAACTCGGTGGAGAACATTTTTTACACGTTTCCCGACATTCCAACCACTAATTGAATTTCCAAGTCCGACCTCGACGTCGAACTTCCTCAAAAAATTGGATTCCATTATAAAAGCTCCATTGCAAAATGTGATCCTCGTAGGGTTTCAATTTCCGCATCACGAATTGCACAATTGCGGAAACGCAGCATCCGAAATTGACAAGTTATCTTTCAGTTTTTCCCTCATGAAGATATCGTGGAATATTTCGTAAACCATACATTTTTAAAATGATTTTATCCTACTTTTTGGGACATCGATGAGAATGACAATGCACGAAGTCGCAACCGAAAAAACAACGCGCCCAGATTCCCCATCTTTGAGCCTCTTTAGCACCACAACCGCGAAGTTGGGAGTTGTCAACTCACCCAAGTAACGTCCTTCGTTGTGGATCTCCAGCTGCCAGAACCCGAAAGGGTTCTCGCCCCACGAATGAACCGTCATGAACGGCCATTCCGTGAACCCGGCATGTGACGTGTCCTGAGGACGGAGTGCCAGCAGTGTCGATCGCGTGCCGGCAGATGAAGTCAGATAAATCTCCATGTCTCCCCGACGCGTCGCCCGCAACGTGATCTTCGCCTGTACGAGTCAAGCCGGATTGAGTCACAAACTCCGACGAAATCCGTCGGCCGTCAATCAGGCCAACGTTTCGAAACAGTTCTTCATGAAATCATCCAATACGGGGGACATTTCGAGGGAAATCCCCCACCCCCTCATGATTTTCGAAAAAAATAACAAGTCGCCGGAAAAACTTTTTTTTTCGATAGAAATCGGCGATGGTCAAGCCTGCATCAGTACTGAAAGCTTGCCCAAAAACTAGGTTAACTCATATCTGCCCACACGAAGCGCATGAATTTTTCATTTCTCCGGAATGATAATGCCATCTATTTCCTCACGGTACTGCTCTGTGGCTCCAGGACTTTCAAAATAAGAGAATTCGACATTCATTTCGTATTGGGCGACGGAGAGCCCGAGAAATCGAGGCTTGCTACATCCAAAGGAATTACAGCTTATCCGCGTCCAAAAACCATTATTCAATGCCGTCGCTCTTTGTTTCCCCCCGCTAAATATTTATTCCATTTCGCAGTGATTAAGAACCACGCGTGCAAAGGTAATCTTCTATGCTAGGCAACCTCACGATCCCTGACGAATTCATGATGAACAAATCTGCACGAGCGCAATTATTTTTCAGGGAAGAAAAAAAGGGAAAACGGCGGCACGAACATCAATCCTCTTCCGCTGATACAGTACTGTACTGTATTTCTCATCTTGAAATTTACTTTACCGTTCGAAATCAACATTCTAAAACTGAGATTTCAATCAAGAATAAGAACGGCGGTTTTGTAGTATCCGTTAAAACGAACTCGTAGGGCACTCACAAGAGAATTTCTTAGAACAATTTAATTATTAATACAGTATAGAAATTCAATGAAAAAGCATTGTGTATACTGATATATTTCGTCAAATTGCATGTTTGCAAAGTCAGAGCGAGTTTCTTTCGCAGAGCAGCGATGCATTCCACATTGACCAGTTACGGAAGTGCTACATGTTTGTATGCTTGTAAACTGAAGCTATTTACTGTTTCACGTCAGAATATATAGTAACAGAAAAAGTTGTATATATTTCCAAATGAGAGTTTTTGGGCATGATTAAAATCTCAAGTTTTAAATTCGTTCAGCTGATGGTTGAGAAAGGGCGCTTCGCTTTATTAACCAAGGAGATGCATTTTTTTTTGCTAAAGGAGTTTTAAAAACAGATTTGATATAGATATTTTTGTTCAGAAAGTGTGGAGTGTAAATCCAATACATTGCATAAGAGGATTATGCTTGAAAATTCTCAGTAAAGGGGCTTTCCTCTCCGTTTTTGTTCAAAAAGTGTGGATTGCAGATTTAAAGAATTGACTGAATACAGTAAGCCAAAAGAGTTCTCACCTGAACGTGTTCCAAATAATTTATATTTGGACAGTCGGATGGCTTGATTTCCAGCGCCAAATTCACTTGAGATTTGGCTGGGATTTTCTTGTTGAAATGGGTGGCCGGAATGTGGCAAGTTTGTTGCGGCGGGACTCTGCGCCACGTCCGAGACAATTTCACCATCGCGTAGGCGTCCATCATCCCGTACCCGAATGAATGACTCACTGCAAAAAATTAAAAACAATAAAATTACATGAGACAACTCGTAATAAGGAAAAGTTCTCAAGGGAAAAGTTTCGGCATCTCTGGATGCGCTCTTTGATTTTTTTTAACCTCCATAAGTTGATTGATTTTTTCGAGTCTGTGTCTGAAACATTTAATTAAAAACCTCCCCGATCCGAAGGCTCTCCTTTGAGTCAAATTTTCTGGATGCCTCTTGGTCAATATTTTATTGAAGCATGGAGGAGAAACGCAATAAAAATTTAACTTTTTGCGTTCCTAGAGGAAGTGAGGGATTATTTGGGCAAGTGAACCCTTGAAACAAAATCCAGCAACCCGTAAACTCATTTAAAAAGCAATTTAAGGCCCAGAATATTATCAAGTACAAATCTCTTCTCTCCCCCAACATAAATTCTTGTTTCCTCAACTCGAAAATCTCCCTAACGCGAATTTTTCTGCTGGTCCCTTGAAGTTCGACTTCAAGAGCTTCGACTGTAGAAAATACTGTATCAGATAAATGAGCAACCCATCCCGAATGGATTCGCACCCGGTATTGTGCAGGACATGGACGAAAATCAAGAAAGCCTCACCATTTCGCCCAACCCCGTTGACCTGCCAGTCAGGCGCGTTGAGGTTTTCCGGTCGCGCTGTGCGAACAACAATGTGCTGCAAATCTCGCCAAGTTAAATCATTGTTCGCCTCCAAGGACAAGGCACAAATTCCGGCAGCCAACGGAGCAGAAGCAGAAGTTCCCGTATGCGTCTGTGTGCACCCGTGATGCAAATCTGTCGTCACAACCTGGAACACAAGGAACACGCGCAAAAAAAAAAAAAAAAAAAAAATCCCGTAAAACAGCGAGTTCCAACATCGGTGGGTCTTGAAGGTATTCTCAGAAAACGGCATTTACGACGGAGCTCCTCAGAGTCTCAGACCTTCATTCCGGGTTTTCGTGCTGGAACTTCCAGTTTATACGTTCCTTGTCTTGGATAAAAGTAACTCCCATTTTGGATGCTTTCTATTTGATGTTTGTTTCCGCAGCGGAGATAGAAAATGAATCTCCCAACAGGAAGTATACGTTTTATTCCAAAAAATGAAAGAAAGAAAACAGGGAAATTTTACTGGAGCGCAAAATTAAAAGAAGTTGCCGCGTGAAACCTGCGCTTGAGCATGACCTACTTTCTCCGCATTGATACTGCATAAGGCGAGGTTAGTGTTTGCCTTTCTGTCCAAAATGCCGCCGACGCTGCGAAAGTTGCGAGACTTTTCGTTTTCCATGCAAATATTTTTTCTATTCCCATGTCGTTTTTTTATCGACGCGGGAATTCTTCGTCTTTTCTTCAAAAATATCAAATTTCCAACCAATCTCATGTGAACAACATTACGATTAGAGATATATAAATTTTCATTATTACGTAGGATATCCAGAAGATTATTTGATGCACAAATTCCGCCGGGGTTCAAGTGATTCGAGCACACGAATAATAACCTCAGAAAAACTGTTTTGTTGTGGTTAGAAATTCACAAAAGAGGAATAAATATGTTTAATTACAACTTGCGCATATAAAGGGAAACAAATAGAAGTGTCGTTCACAAAAATACCCGTACGATTTTCGGGAAATTTTCAATGAAAGAAGAAATCAGTCCACAAAAAGCTATCGGCAACCGGAGAAAAATATTCGGATTCAACGTCCTCTAAATCAAACGCTTCCACGCGAATTTTTTTTGGGGAACTAGAGCAAAACTTTTGTCATTAAAAAAATGGCACGACAAAAATTAATCCTCCATCAGCGTGCTCAAGCGCATATTACAAGTGGATTCTCGCTACAACGAAATTAAAGTGACCAAACAAAATTTCGTTCTGGAGAACCACTATATAACAAAGGGAGAAACCCATATGAAAAAAAAATCACTATATTGTCCAGAGAACAATGTTGTCAACAAGATCATTGCAGAGAGAGAGAGTCCACCTTTAATAACAATTTCAAATGAAAATTTCTGCTCTCACGAATTTGTGTTCGTTCATCAAATTTCTGCGCTAAAGGAAAAAAAAAACGACTTGAGCGTTCATTTTGGCGCCTGTACACTTTGCTTCATTCATTTAATTCTCAAATAAAAAAATGGACAGCACCCTTGAATAACTACAGTATAACAAAATTAAAATGGCAAGACTTTCCTCATATCCCAAGTGAATTTACGCAGAGGCAGAAAAAAAAAAAAAAACCAGAGGCAACTTGCCTGTCGTTCTGAAGTGGACCCACTGGAATACGTTGAAGCTAATGTTGAAGAGCAGGCCTCCGAGTACCAAGGCACGTCTCCGTGCTCCGACGCCGAGCTGATGCTCAACGTCCAGATGGAATTCGTGTAGCCGTCGCAATTACAGTTGTCATGCTCACGCCCACCATTTCCCGAAGCCCAAACGAATATTGACCCTTTCCCTTTGCGACCCTGCAGAAAGAAAAAGTAAAAATCTTGCATAAAACAATTACTAAATCGCGAGAAATTGGATCGAGTCTCGAGAGAAATAAACTCCTTCTACGACTCCTCGAAAATAAAGAAAATCCGGCGATTCCTAACATCTTCGAGCAGACAGTCAAGTACAGTAATTAAAGCAATCGTCGCAATTTCCCTGCAGAAGAATTGAGTTAAAATATTGCTTAAATTAATATTGAAATCGCGAGAACTTGAATCAAATCTCGAGAGAAACAAACTCCTTCTACGACTCCTCGAAAATGACAATGAAAATCCAGAGATTCTTCAGCATATTTTCCAGCAGACGGCAAAGTAAGCGACGAAGTTTCGCTTCACACTGAAAGGAATATCTACATTTCACGATTATCATCCGTTCCAAAAAGCGTTCTATCACGCGCATTTTCAGCTTGCTTGGACTCAATTACTGCGGATAGACAAGGAAATCACAAAGAAGCATCCATTTTTATTGACTTTCCATTGTCTTCCTCTCAAGAGTATAAATTTACAATGCTTTAATTTTTGTAGAGGATTAATATAGGGGTTTAAATCCAGAAACCCTTCCATTCCGGTAGAACAAAAAACGTTTAGTTTTTTAAACTTATTTATTTTACTCTGAATCAGCAGATCATGTGAAGTATAAAAAATATGTAGCATCGTAAAAAAGGAATTACTGTAAGGTCAAAATTTGAGATTTCATTTTTCAGGCCAAGAGAATCATCAGATAGACACGACTTCAACACGTTCGTATTGATTAGCACTACAGTGTAACTTCGATAACTCGAATCTACCTACGCCGAATTTGTTCAAGTCCATGACTAAATTCTTTTAGAAATAATGCATTAAAAAATCTCCTCAGCTCGAAGGCTAAACCTCCTCAACTTCATTTTTCTGGAGGTCTTTTGACTATTTTTTTATTCACATAGAAAAGAGAAAAAAATGTGTATTTTAAAAGGAAGTGAAAGACTAACTGGGCCCTAGCCTCAAGTTTTGCATCCCGTCAACTCTTTCAAGAAGCAAAGGAAGGCACAGAATATCGCCAATTAGAATGCCCTGGAATCCTGCTTTCATTTCCCTGAACAAAAATGTGTTTTCCTGAACCCCAAAACCTTCCTAACTCGAGTCTTTTTCCTGGTCCCTCCCTTCAAGCTTGACTTGTTCAGGTTTGACTGTACTGTACTGTACTTTCAAGACATGCAATTTAGGCACGCCATCTTCTCAATCAAGTATCACTTGAGATATGCACCCCTCATAAATTTTGCACTTCACCACGTTTTTTTTTTCTAGCCCAGAGGTCCTAGATTATTGCACGTTTTGATCCATATATTTTTATTATGTCCTCAGAGGCTCTGCGCAAGTGGCACGCAAGATTGTCCTCAATTCCACAGCAATCCCGTTTACCACCTGCCATACGAGGGTTGTCCCACTTGAGCGCGACCTTGGTTATTTCTAGATTATGTATGACTGTAAAAAAAATACTAATACAGCCGAAAATGTTGCCAAGTTCTAGAATTTTAATTTAGATTTTCAAAACAAATTTTCAATTCGCTGCATGCTGATCAGTAAAACCTTTCATCCATGCAGTAAATTGAATTTGTTTCATCCACAAAAAATCGCAGAACCTAGAAACCCAGAAAATCTCTAGAAATGACTAGGCCGCACCCAGGCGGTGGGACAACCCTCGTACATCCACGTAGAAATGCCTGAAAACCCTTGCTCTAGAACTCCCGGTATTTTTGTTTGACGAGGTCAGGAACTGCAGTGTACGAATGTACTTACCTGAGTGACCCCATCTATGAAGGCTTTGGTGGCGAGTGGCCCGGGTCCATCTACAGTTTTGCCATCATCGTCAGGTCCCCAAGACACGGAGTAGATGTCGATGTGATCTTGGTTCAACCGCAAGGACTTGGCCTCCACCGCGTCTGTCACTAATCCGTCCAGCATACGCACACCTACACGCACATAAGCAAAGGAGAGAGAGAGAGATTCAACGATCAAGCCTGGCTTGTAAACCACCGACGAGGCAAAACGCAGGACGCAATATCGACCCGTCCACCGGGTATATCAACAAATGGGTAGACATACCCAGAACATGCGGGTCCTGGCACAACACCAAAAGCATGTCCGGTCTGGAACAACTAATTAGATTCGAAAAAGAAATACGGGATCCAGCGAGAACCCCGACATACGGACGATTCGATTTACGGACATTTGAAGCTCTGCCCTCACACACGGGCAATGTCTCGAGATAGGGACACTTCGACAACATTTCCAGAAAAATGAATGCATTTTATTTTACAAAACTTTGATATCTCGAAGAAATTTAGCTTATTCACAGAAATTAAAAATAAATTTCATCATAAATTTACTCCAATTCACAATAATAAATCGTTTAATTTTGTGAATATTTCTTTCAGAGTTTTTCCAATCTTCTGTAAACAGTAAAGGAAAACTTGTGCTTGTTCTTCTCTGCTTTAGCTCCCTTTGATGCCAAAAGATTAGATTGTGTATGATTTTCTTCTGCGTACTAATTTAATGTACTGTATCTTGAAGTTGAGGAAAACAATTTTTATTCAATAATTGATGAACAGGAGAACCGATTAAATGTGTTTGCATTGAAGTCTATGGGAAAACTTGGTCCGACTATAGCGGACGCTCCGACATGGGGACAAAGTCCAGACAAGGAATACGTCCGCATCTCGGGGCCCCATTGTACAATGAGATTTTCGGAGTTGAAGACGAAACGAGGAAAGGAACCGATGTGAAAATTGAAGCCCGAAGGTAGAGCCGAGAAATCTTCTGGGAAATCAAGCTATCGCTCAGTCGGCTTCCATTTTCTTGAATTACTTATCAAACGTCGCGCGCCCCGGAAAATCGACCACACGCCTAGAGGAAAGGTTCGGGAAAATTGAAAAAAATATATATATAGGTCAGCTCGTGATTATTCCACCTTGCAGCAACGCCGAAAAGCGATCAATTTTCCGCAGTAAAAGCGGAAAATTTCTCTCTCGCAGCTCGGTCACCAGGGGGGAAAGCTAGAAAAAGTTTTCTTCACAGCATAAACCGCAACAGGTTTAAAAGCGTCGTGCTTGTGCTTAAAAACAAAGAGGTCAACTGCAAACGCTTTCATCGCATTCCTCAAGTACCGATTTCCCGAGGTTTTCGAAACCGCAGAAAAAAGCGTCAAGCGCGAAAGGGAAGAGTTGCTGGCAAACGAACTCGCGCTCCATAAAATAGAATCGCATGTCGACTCGCTAATAACCTCGCAAAATAACAGCAACAAAAAAGAGAAGATGAGAGCGCGAGAAATTTCACCCGCCGAAACACGAGCACCATAACGACGGTGCATTCTTTTCGAACGGGAACAACAAGCACCGCGATTTTCGGAGAACGCTTCGAAAGCGTCTCAGAAGAAACGAACTTTATCCTTCCCCCCCTTGAAAAAAAAGAGAATTTTTCTTCCTTCGAAGCGTCGTATGGCTTATTGGAAGAGAAGGCCCTATATTGTAAATTTCAAAATGAAGAAAAACTAAAGAATTACGGTTGGAATGTGTTTTTAATTTTTGAGAGCTGTGGAGTTCCCGTCTTGATCCGTCCTCTCATCACCGATCTAAAAAATTTCAGGCAGCAGAACAGCCTTCGTTGGTTTGAAATTCTTTCCATATAATTCTTCACTGTTGAAAATGCCAATCAAAAACAAGCCCTTGTATCACGCCGGCAGTTACACTAACGAAAACACCGCGGAAGCTGAGACTCGATTTATAAAATCGCTCGCAAGAAATAAAACATGATACATTTTTCGAATATATAAATCCAACAAAGCAGAAATACAGTAAAATGATGACGCGCTTGTCTTGTGCCTTTCATTTGGCAGTGGATAACCGTTGTTTTCAATTCCAGTAAAATGTCCTGATATTTGCACTTATACACACAGGATGTAATTTCACCTTGCATTCATCAGGGAATAGTTTTACGGAGGGGGTTATATTTACGGGGATTTTCGGAAAAATAAACAAGCTTTTGCAAAGATCAAATCTGGTTCCTGGAAAGGCGCTGCAGGAATACAGTGAGTTCCCGCACAACGAAAATGTTTAAGGAATAAAAACTTACTAACAGGAAGAAAATGTGAAAAATAAAATTGGCGAATAAAAACGACAAAATATTTTCAAAGTTTTGGACTAAAATATCTGAACTTGAAAAAGAATCGAGGTAAATGACAAAAGAGGACATAGTTTTGCCACTTCTTGTCTTTAAAATTCGTGAAGATTTTGGAAGTTCAGGGCACAAACTTGCCAGAATTACAACACTGCTCAATTCAACATTCCCAATGTCATTCTGTAAATTAAGATAAAATACTGTACAGTTTCGAAGGTTTATATTTTCTTTGTGGTTATCTGGGAAAAATTAAATAGCTTATAATGTGACTAGAAGGAAAATCGCGTTTGGCGTAACGAAACGCACACAGGAACGAATTATTTTCGTCATGCGGGGAACCCACTTTCCTACTGTCACCTTTCATTTGCTATAGGACATCAATACTGTATTTCAATACACGTTTGATTCCGTAATAAAAAATAAAAAAACTAGGAATACCAGATTTCTATTGAACATGGAAAACTTCGCAATAAACTCAAAGAAACTCCCGGGGAGGACAATCCGTTTTGTAGAGCGAGGCCGAGGACAGGTAGGTAGGTCATGGCAACAGAAGAGTTCGTTTAGTAAAAACTTCAAAGGGAATCGGATGTAAACACAACCTTGAGTGCTTGAACATCACCCAGCGACTACTGCAAGAGTCACGCTTCCTGAAGAGCACTCATCGTACCCTCTTCCAAAAAGCTCCGAAGTACGAAGGGATGGAAAAGCCAACTCGCTAGTACAAAACGGAACTTGGGGCAAGTATTCTTTAAAACCTGCTTCCTCTCAAAAATAAAATATTCAATCGCAAGGCTCAATAGATATTGCAACATCGTTCAATTTAAAAATGTCATTCTCTGTCGATCCAGCACAAGCAATCGATCGGCACATGCGGAGAAGCGCATCCGAATTCAGAGTGTTTGAAAAGGAAACAGAAAAACTGGTTCTTCGACGAAAATTCCAAGTACTGTAAAAGGAATTTTATTCACTATCAACACAAGCTTCTACGCTGAATTCAGCCTTGTTCGGAGAAACTACTTGACGCATCACCAAAAATGTATTTAAAATTTTACGCGGAATAAAATGAAACTTGAAAAAAATTCAGGTTCCTCTCCTGTGGCGTCTACAAATTTCCTGCGCATCGGAGAAATCGAATGGGTTTCAAAGTTGGATTAAAAAGAACACATCAATGCATTAATATTCATGTTATATACGTCACGAGGGTTTGATGATAAGGCCCTGAAGCTAGAAAACGGCGAGAGAAAACAAATCGACTTATTTCATTTTATATAATCAGTTTTAAATCCCCACATCATCCAATAAATTAATTCGTAAAACAGTACCACACTTCAAACAACCACAGAAGGAACGTAGAGGCAGATGGAACTTGGGAGGACTACATGTACAATTTAAATTTAATCGTGACTGCCAGTGACATCTATCCCCGATTCTTCATGGCCACGGGCAATTCATGGGCAACATCCGATTTACCATACTTTTGCGAGCACCATGAGCACCTTTTTCTGAATTACGAGGGGAAAAAAGAAGATGAACATTATGGGTGGGAAAAAAATTTTGTTTCAACAGTTCAAGTGGCCGTTATACACGATTCTAAAGGGAACATTTAACCAATTTTTATAATTTTGTTTTCAAGTGGAAAAATGCAAAATTCTTCAATTTACGTCTGACGCATTTTTTCGATTACTTAGCTGTACAACTTTTGTGTCAATGAAAATAAGGCGCAAGTCATACTCGGGGATAGATTTTAATCCAAATGTTAGGATGAGAAAAATCAGGTGCGTGGCACTCAAGTAAATACGCTATTATAAAAGTCTTGCTAAATAATAACGTTTTGAACACAGTTACTAGAAAATCAGGGTCACTTCAAAACTCATTCCACCGCAAGACTCGGCTCTGGGAAAAATCCTCGCCTATACTGTGCTTATTTCGAAACGAAAAAAAACCAAAACAATTGGACCATGCAGAAGGAAACAAGCAAGCTCGAAGAATAAGCAGAGCAAGCACAATCTAGGTCCTTCATTCGACCGTGATGGCCATTCCCGGCGACCCAAATACACGCTTTCGTCTTCCAGAAAAAAACAGCTGCGGAAAACAACAGGTGTCGAAGCGTGGTTTTCCCTACAACCGCAATCACCGCTTCGCACACACCGACCAAAAGCGGCCTTCGAACATCTCTTCCGACACCAGTGACACAAATCCGGATCCAAGCAGCTGATTGGATTCCCTTCGCCGCGTTGGTTCCCATTTCTATGCCCGAGCTATCAATACTGCACCGCTTTCGGCCTTCGGACTAAGGTGGAAATCAATGCGATTTCCGCACGCTTACCGCCCGAAAGCTTCCTCCGTCGGCTTTTCAGAAGACAAACAAAGCCCACGGCGGCGACTGAGAGGAAGGAAGGTGTTCCTCAGGTCCTGGAGTACCGAAATAGAGAGGCCAAGAACGTCGTTCCAACAACGAATGGGGGCATATAAAAAGTACTTCACGCCTTGAACAATGGCGCTCGTAGATTCGCCGAAAAATAAAATTATCCCAAACCGCCCGAGGGCAAACGTGACCAGCGAAGAAGGTAATTACCGCACTTCAACCTCGAAGAACGTCTTCACAAGACTCAACCCACTGTCAAGGATGAAACTTACCAAGTTCACTTCGACGTCCTTCGGTTAATTGATTTGTCGAACAAAATGAGTTGTTCAGAATGAGAGCTATTTAGCTTTCATTGATTCGAATACGAAGGACACTCGATTTCCATGTACGCATCTTGCACACGTAAGATCTACATTGAAGCCCACGTCAGCAATATACCAGACAAGTATGGACTCAAGGACACGATTCAAAAGATGGGAATTGAAGCTGTACTTTAACCTCTTCCCTATTATAATTTTCCTGAATTTAAATTGAACTGATTTTGGTTCGTCAGCGAAGTGATTTTTGCTCGAGAGAAAAAGTTCGTGAAACCAGAGAGGTTTTTTTCTTTCTTTTCGTAGAAGGAGGTTTTTTTTCAACAGGGACTGATTGTAGAGATGAGATGCTTCGCGTAATTAACTGGCAAGTATGCAAAGCATGGCCTTAATATAAGACCTAGAACCATTACTCCATTGTAAAAGAAATGAGGTCGCACGTATGAATGAAAAAAGGAATGCAGAGCACAGTAGATTTTTATAAGATTACTCTCGTCGACTTTTACGTTAGCAGCATTAGTCTGACATCACTGGAACTAATTAAAAGAACTTGTCTTCGCATTAATCCTCCGGAATGAACGAGCCAGAAATCCTGAAAAACGCCCGCCACGTGGACCGGATTAGCACGAGAATAAATCCGCGTCGGAATGACGACTGGAAACGACGGCGCGGGAACCAAAATCGCGGGAGAAAAATAGGATTTCACGAAATTTCCACATTCCTACCCCATGCCTCGGCGAAAGAGACCACATACTGAGAACAATGCAGTTATAAAATTTGGAACGACAAAATTGTATAGTCTCCCATAATTGACGGAAAATATTACTGTACAGTATATTGATTTCTCATGGGCAGCTTTTTAACATTTTTCCGTCACTTTAAAAACCCAGTCTTGGCACTGAAAATCTATCGCATTTGGATACATTGCACTGAGGACTTGGAATTCATCCGATTACTTGTTTCTCGATTGTTCATTGCGATGGCGAATCGTATCACTTTCGGCAGATGTAACTGGGAGATAAAAACTTCATCTTAGTTCGATAATGGTTCATAATTTTATTTTACTTCTCAATGTGCAGGAGCAATGTTACCGTGACACTTGAGGGTGATGGGATTCGAGATGGAATTATTAAAAAATGACATGAACCATGATTATTTTTACCTCTTCATGGTTTCAAATATTTTTTTTAACCCGCCGTGAAATGTTATCCACCTCTCTGGATGCTCTTCAAGGAATGTTTCATGCATTGATTTAAGACGCAGCAAAAACTGGTTATCTCTCAATGGACAACCTATACGCTCAACTCAGATGTGGTCAAGGTCCACATTGCAGAGCTGCAGAGAACTGGACAACTTTTGAGGTTCCAAATTTTCCCTTTTACGGAGAGGAAAAGTTTTAAATTTGATTCAGTTCTATGCATCGAATCACAAGCGGAGCGTTATAGAATTTTTGAACGGCGGAGAAACATTTTGAATTTTCAACCTTCAGATGAGCAGCAAAGTCGGGATTTTTGGCAGGCACGAGCATTTTGGTTCGACCAAAATTCACCAAAATGGCCCGGGGTTGCTAAGGCCTATCTTGAGGGTTTTGATGAATCTGCAATTTTTAATAGTGCTCCTATACTAGGAATGCAGGAAAAAACATTACCCAGTGAGGCATTCTTTTTTTTTCTTGAGCCAAAATTTTCTGCTGGAAGAAATATATAAATAAATAATAATATATTAAAAAATAATAATATATTAAAAAATAAATAAATCAGATTTTTTACCAACTCAGGCCTTGTTTCAAAATTATTTTTTCCCCCTTCTCAGTTCTCAACGGCACAACAACTCTGCCGCAGACAGTTTAAATTAATCTTTCAATATACCGTACATTGCGACTACTGGTGGCTGCCACATTGAAAATTATGGGAAAGGGACCGCGGGATGGATGAAGAGTCTCTCCGGGTCGAATATGGCCCGTGGGCCGTATGTTGGGCAGCACTGGTCTTCATCGTACGTATCAGAAGCAGGCCAGTGAGATCAGAACAGAAGCTGATGCGAAATGAATCGGATAGCTTCCTGCAGGAATACATTATTCCGTTGCAATTCCACTGGACACTCGTCTATGATTTCTTCTACTGAAAAGGCGGCGGAAATCCGCCTTCGTTGCGAAAGGACTGTCACAAAAAATAAGCAAAGGGGGAAGAAAACAATTATTTGTGAGGATCAGCAAGCCGGTCGAACGGATTCTCTGACTGCAGCGAGTCGCAATGAAAATCGACATCCCAAGTCTTTCGACGTCATGGCGAGTTACTGCAATCACGCACTGACCGAACGAAGCCTTTTTCATATTTACAGACGTTGCCGGGTCCTCGCTAGAACTTTTGATGGATTCTATATCCGAAGGGGGTCGTGGAAAAGGGNGGGACTGATTGTAGAGATGAGATGCTTCGCGTAATTAACTGGCAAGTATGCAAAGCATGCCCTTAATATAAGACCTAGAACCATTACTCCATTGTAAAAGAAATGAGGTCGCATATATGAATGAAAAAAGGAATGCGGAGCACAGTAGATTTTCGTAAGATTACTCTCGTCGACTTTTACGTTAGCAGCATTAGTCTGACATCACTGGAACTAATTAAAAGAACTTGTCTTCGCATTAATCCTCCGGAATGAACGAGCCAGAAATTCTGAAAAACGCCCGCCACGTGGACCGGATTAGCACGAGAATAAATCCGCGTCGGAATGACGACTGGAAACGACGGCGCGGGAACCAAAATCGCGGGAGAAAAATAGGATTTCACGAAATTTCCACATTCCTACCCCATGCCTCGGCGAAAGAGACCACATACCGAGAACAATGCAGTTTTAAAATTTGGAGCGACAAAATTGTATAGTCTCCCATAATTGACGGAAAATATTACTGCATCTTGATTTCTCATGAGCAGCTTTTTAACATTTTTCCGTCACTTTAAAAACCCAGTCTTGGCACTGAAAATCTATCGCATTTGAATACATTGCACTGAGGACTTGGAATTCATCCGATAACTTTTACCTCGATTGTTCATTGCGATGGCCAATCGTATCACTTTCGGCAGATGTAATAACTGGGAGATAAAAACTTCATCTTAATTCGATAATGGCTCATAATCTTATTTTACTTCTCGATGTGCAGGAGCAATGTTACCGTGGCACTTGAGGGGTGATGGGGTTCGAGATGGATTTATTAAAAAATGACATGAACCATGATTATATTTACCTCTTCATGGTTTCAAATATTTTTTTTAACCCGCCGTGAAATGTTATCCACCTCTCTGGATGCTCTTCAAGGAATGTTTCATGCATTGATTTAATACGCAGCAAAAACCATGAGTTATCTCTCAATGGACAACCTATACAATTAAGTGCCGCTCAACTCAGGTGTGATCAAGGTCCACATTGCAGAGCTGCAAAGAACTGGACAACTTTTGAGGTTCCAAATTTTCCCTTTTATGGAGAGGAAAAGTTTTAAATTTGATTCAGTGCTATGCATTGAATCACAAGCGGAGCGTTATAGAATTTTTGAACGGCGGAGAAACATTTTGAATTTTCAACCTTCAGATGAGCAGCAAAGTCGGGATTTTTGGCAGGCACGAGCATTTTGGTTCGACCAAAATGCCCCGGTTGCTAAGGCCTAACTTGAGGGTTTTGATGAATCTGCAATTTTTAATAGTGCTCCTATACTAGGAATGCAGGAAAAAACATTACCCAGTGAGGCATTCTTTTTTTTTTCTTGAGCCAAAATTTTCTGCTGGAAGAAAAATAAATAAATCAGATTTTTTACCAACTCAGGCCTTGTTTCAAAATTATTTTTTCCCCCTTCTCAGTTCTCATCGGCACAACAACTCCGCCGCAGACAGTTTAAATTAATCTTTCAATATACCATGCATTGCGAATATTGGTGGCTGCCACATTGAAAATTATGGGAAAGGGACCGCGGGATGGATGAAGAGTCTCTCCGGGTCGAATATGGCCCGTGGGCCGTATGTTGGGCAGCACTGGTCTTCATTCATGCATAGTCTTCGTCCGGTCACTCTAGTCTTGTCTTCGACTACGCTTTACTTAGCCTATCGAAGGACGTCCTTATGTAATAAAGCAACGTTAAGGTGACCTGTGAGCAGATACTAAAGAAGATGAGAAAAGGCGGCGGAAATCCGCCTTCGTTGCGAAAGGACTGTCACAAACAATAAGCAAAGGGGGGAAGAAAACAATTATTTGTGAGGATCAGCAAGCCGGTCGAACGGATTCTCTGACTGCAGCGAGTCGCAATGAAAATCGACATCCCAAGTCTCTCGACGTCATGGCGAGTTACTGCAATCACGCACTGACCGAACGAAGCCTTTTTCATATTTACAGACGTTGCCGGGTCCTCGCTAGAACTTTTGATGGATTCTATATCCGAAGGGGGTCGTGGAAAAGGGGTGGAAGATGGACGGATGCAGGAGTGGGAGGGGGATTTTCAGGATCTCGAGAGCTCCTTTGTCCGCCATCGGCTTCCGTTCCGCACCCACTACTAACTTGTAAAGGAAACCCGAGGCGACTCCCCGTGAAAATCAAACCAGCCCCGCAACGGCGTGATGAATTGGACCCAATTTACTTCCCGACCGAAAGGTTGCCATCCCAGAAAACCCCCCTGGGCGGGGGAGGATCCCAGACTGCAGACGAACCCGGCGGGATTTCATCTGCCCGTCGCTCCATCGGCGTCATTCATCGTCATCCGCGGCTTGAAATTAAACCCCAGCAGCTTTGTTCTCTTCCCGCGCCGAGGGAAGAAAAAATCCCGGGGAACCAAAGGCTCCCAAGGGGGGGTACACTACACGGACCCAGAAAAAGCAGCGACACACGTGTGGGAGCCACTTCGCCATCTTCACGCATCTCCCCCATGAAAAGATGAGCTTCGACGCACTTCAACTCAATGCACAGGAGCTCAAGAGCATCCCGTCAGCGGGGATACCATTGCCTTTGTCGAAAGGTTTATTGAGGGGGCCCTTCCCGGCAACAACAAACGCGGCCCTTTTCACTCACGTGCGCAAGAACCCGGTAAATAAGCGACTGAACAGGAATCGATAACCATCAACGGTGACAATGAAGGCGCTATCGGGGAATTATTATACACCTTTCATTCCTACCACTCCACATTTCCACGGAACTTTCAATTGACACACGAATGTCAAGTTGGACCAGCAGAACATTACTATCATTCTTTTCCTACTGCTCGGTGTCCAAAAAGTTTATATGCAGTGAGGTATGCGCAATCACGTCAGAAATTACGAACCATTGAGTGTGGACATGTTACCAAAGCCCCCTGAGGGATATTTTTCGCACTCACTGTAAAAAAAATTACATTGAAAAACGTAAAACTTCAATTATGGGGTATTATTTTAATGTTTTAATTGCACAGGTGGACTCAGTCACAGCGAAACCCAAGCAACCTGAAAATATTATTTGTAGAGAGCCCGTATAACATGAGGAGAGAACCCATCGGGACCAAAAAATATTTGTTATACAGAGAAAATCGTTCCAGACAAGATCGTCGCAGAGAGAGAGTTCACCTGTTTTACTTGACCCTTTTTGACATAAACTCAATTCCATTTCAGATACCGTATATCTTTAGATGAGCATCCGGAGATTGTTTTCCGCCATTTCCAAGATACTGTGCTGTACTTTGAAAAAACCACCAAATACTGTAAGTTCTTGGCAAAAACAACGAGGCAACAGAAGGTAATGATTATAGAAAGCTGGTATTTAAGTAGATCAGATTCAAATACAGCAGAATTCCAGTTGTCCAGACTCCTTTCAACCGGGCCCAAATTGCTATTCATGGAGAAGAAACAAACTTCCGTACTTCGTAAATTTTAATCACGCGCTTGAAAAAAAATAGAATAAGGATTCAAGGTAACGAAAATCGAGGCTTGTGGCAATTCAAGCCGAGTATCAAGGTATTTCATCCAGAACTCTAAATCAGTTTGTGCACGCCTTTCGAATATTTTATTTCCGCATTTTCCCGGGAAAATGGCATCCGGTCATTATAACAAGAAATCGGCGTACTTCATAATTCATCGCGAAAGACCAGAACGGATCATTACAATAAGAGAACAGACCTATCCAGAATTAAGGAAATTTAAAATTCAACCAAAATACGCATCGATACAAGGATATTGAAAAACTCACCTCCGACACGGGCATTGAAGGCGACCCCAACGGCGCAGATGGAATTGTTGCCAGTTGCTGCGACTTCGCCGGCGCACCGAGTCCCGTGCCGATTCGAATCGGCCATGTCGTATCGTGGCTCTGGGTCATCGTCGAATCCATTCACGTCGAAACTGGCTTTCGGATCCTGTGGAAAAAAAAAGGAGGAAAACTTGGATTGAAAGTTTCGCCAACTACCTTATTTACTCGAGTACCACGCGCCCTTGCGCAAGACACGCACCCTAAAATTGTGATAAAATCCTACCCCCGAGTAAGACGCGAACCCCATTTTCTGTGACTGAAAAACTACAACGTTTCAAAAGAAGAGACACCCGAATCCACACTTGAATTCATGAATCCAACCTGGATTCAATTAATTTCGAAGTGCTTTAATTTTCAAAACGTTCCAGTCAAAAATGTCCCATTACATTCACGTGTGACGTGCACCTAAACTTACATATTTCAAAAATTGTATTTCAGCTCATGACGCGCACCCTTTTTTCCCTCTCATTTTGAGAAAGTAAAGGTGCGCGTGGTATTGGGGTAAATACGGTACAGAAGCCATTTCCGCACAGCACTACAGGTAGAATCCTGCTACGAGAACTTGAGATGAAATTCGTTCCACTGAAAAATTCGTCAAATCAGTCTGTGGGATATTATTTTACCTTAAAGAATGACGCATTTTTTTTTACATATCAAAGGTCTGGAAATTCAAATTGAAGATTCTCTAATTAAGGAGAAACGTCTTTCTAAAAACGAGATCAGTGTCTTTCCTTCCTTTTTGAGGCTTCTTTCACGCATTAATTTCTAGGACACGGATGTGGCGCCGAAGTCTTGCGAACCATCGCCATAACTTCCGTAAGCCGAACGTTTTCATTCAGTACAGTATTTGATATTCAATTTGTTCTGGTCGCCAGGAAGTGAAAAATTTGCAGTGCCTGCTTGCGTGGGTGGAGAAAAGTCCGAAAAGATGAAACATTTCGGTAGATTTTCGCGAAGTGAAGGCATTCAATTTGACGATGAATCCGCACCACGAAAAAAAATGCAGGACATACTCCGAAGTACAGTACTGTACATCCTCCTCAGGTAAGACATACTTCCGGGTAGAATCAAACACTCCGCTCATTTCTTCACGCAGAAAGTTATGCTGATTTCACAGGCACAGCTTCTCACGACGGAATATGAAAGCAGGGGTGGAAAATATTCGTTGGATGCAGGTGGAGGAAAAAGAAAAGAAAAAAAGCTTCCATGGGACAGCGACGCGATAAATTCCCCGGGCTATAACATATGACCCCCCAATGTCGCGCTCAGCAGGAAACAAGTCTCGGTTCGCAGGAAGGAAACCCGACCCAGCATTAGTCACCCAGAACGCCACTGTAGTGAAAACAAAGAACTCGGCTTGCGGAAACAGAGGCGGAAGCCACCTGGAAACAACCAAGTACCGCAGGAAACGAAACCTCCGTCGTGTTAATGACGATGTCTTAGTTCCTCTTCGGGACATAGCGAAGACAATGTCAGTTGCTTTGGCGTATCTGGAGTAAATTCAAGCTTTCCAAAGCTGAGTGCAGTAATGTACTGTATTTCCGTCACCACATACTGTACTGCAGTTTAGTTGAGCGGTTCGAGAAACGGCGGATCACAGAGCAGCGTGCTCAAAACAGCACCCGCCCAAACATAATTTCCCCGAGTATCAAACAAAAACGAGGCAATTTTGCAGAAAGGACTATTCGGATGAAATGCTGCACAATCTAAAGATATTCACATTCAGAGCTTTACTGGATAAAATATAAATATTTTAATTCCCATGAATGACCAAGACGAATAAAATAACAGTTGAACCTCAATGGCTGAGCCTCTTTGAGTTGAATACCTCTCCATGTCGAACTTTTTTCTAGTCACTGAATTCCATCAGAAACGAAGCATCAACAAACGCCCTATTTGGAAGGCTTTCCTTATCAAACCTCCATGATTCGAATTTTCACGAGGTCTTTTGGCTATTATTTTGTTGACACAGAAAAAGAAAAAAATGATTGTACAAAGTAATACTCGCCTCGAAGTTCAGCATCTTGTCAACTCAATTTCAGAAGATATTCAAGGTCCAGAATATTCCTAATTGCAATTTTCTGTACAGATAATTATTATTTATTTCCCCTCACGATAATGCTTTTTTCCTAACTTGAATCCTCCCTAACTAAAAAAAATTGCGAGCGGATCTCTTGTAGTTTTACTCATAAAGGTTCGCCTGCGTGAATTGAGTGCCCCTTCAAAACATCATCTCATTCTGGTGCTTTTGTACACACGCATTATTTGCTGATCGAATCGTTCGTATTTTTGTATTTATCGACTGTCTTGGCACAGAATAAGTGTACGATGGGAAAAAATATGCAGGCCTTTGAAACTCCTCCCTTTGATCTGATCTGATCAAAACAGCGAACAGGCCAATTCATCTTCCGGTAACTTGAAGACTTTGATCTTTAAAAACGAAGGCAAAAATAAATCGATAAAATATTATCGCCATGATGCAGAGCATTCAAGTTTTCAGAAAAGAAAACTTTCCAGAGCTTTCGGATGAGTAGAAATAGCGCTAAAATCTAATTCAACGTGAATCATAATAAAAGAATACTCCATTAAAATTCCCTGGCAATAATGTTCGGCCTGTTGCGAATGTCTCCGGTTTTGACGCAAATTCTGCGTTCATAAACCTTATTAGGAAAGAGTCAGGTATGTACTCCGTATCAAATTACATTTTTTCAGGATGGGCATACCTTCGAAGTTTTTCAGCTGCTGTTTCGTAGCTAGATTTTTGAAAAGAACTTTGCTGGAATTACAGGAACGTTTAATTGATCATTTTGAGACACACTTTCCCCCGAAATCGATAAGAATGCGAAGGGAGCACGTAAGAACACAACTGACGATCTCTCCATTTAAAAAGAGCATTTATATAGGCCTTCTTTTCTTTTTTCACGTCTTGGAAACAAAACAGGATCATTAGAAACCAGAATAGAAGTTATTCAAAAAATGTTGCACATATGCAATGGATGGACAGCATGGCGTTCCTGAGGAAGTCAAAGACTTATTTTTTAAAATACTGTATTATCAGATATAACGCAACAAAATATTCAACTTGCGGACCTTATTTTTTGTACCTTTCCCCGTCTTTTCTCGAAGATTTTTGAAAAGACACCCGTGACGGCAATCGGCCAAAAAGAAACCAGACCCGCCCTGCCGTCGACACGCGGCGATTTCACCCAGATTCCTTTTTGGCACGGCGAGGTGTGAATAACGAGACAAACATTTCGCCCCGTTGAGAGGATGACGGAGAAGATGAACTTCTTTTCAAACATACACGAGGAGCTGCGAATTCGTCTCTAACGCGGGACACACAAAGAGATAGCTTGAGCACGTGAAAATCGCTTCGCTTCTTTGCATGGAACGTCTTCCAGAAAAAAGAATAAATCCGGTTATGCAAGGATCGCATTCACAAGCAGCCTTTTTTTTTTTTTTTTTTCCCCTGTGCAGAGCGATGTTAGGTGACTAGGACGATAGAAAATCCCAAATGTCTCTCCGTTCACTGCCGCGAACAATTTTCCTCGTGAAAAAAAAATGAATTGGCAAAGAATGATTAAACGTCATACAACATAATCATTTCACATACCCAAAAAATTACCAGTCGATATAGGTGGACCCTCTCTAAAACGATATTTTCTGTATAACGAATACTTTTACGGACCCAAAGGGTTCTCTCCTCATGTTATAATGATTTTCTACAACAAATTTCTTCCTGCAACTATTTTTTTAGTTGCTTGAATTTCGTTGTAGATAGTCCACCTGCATAATCGAGTAGATTTTTTCTCAGCTTGGAGGATAAATGCACAAATTAAAATGAAAATCGTAGCTACATATTCCGGTTTATTTGAACAATTATCATCACCAAAAGGTCGAGAGTTTCCAATCGTACAAGAACTTTTCTAGACCTCAGAATCCACTGAAAATTGTTTTACTCGTTTCTGAGTGCTCAATGATTCAAAAAATTGGAAATGTGTGGAGGAATCCTTACACTGATTTTCTCATAACGCCTGAGGGCCCCCAGAACCTTGGTCTTCAGACTTACTGGGAATGGCTTCAATTCAATTTAATAGCTTGGAAATTTTTGAAGGCTTCCAATACAGCAGATGGAACTTCATGGCTTTGCATCGAGTCGCGATGAGAAACGTCAAATGAAGAGTTCAAATAGTTGCTTCACTTCCTCAACTATAGAAGTGCAGCAACGTTGATGTCTCAGAAACGAGGAAATCAATGTAACACGGTCAAGAACGTCGAAAAAGCTTTTACCCAGAACTTGAAACTGCTTCCCCATAGGGTTATATTATTCGGTTAACGGACTTTTTTTAGAGGAAAAGCTACCCATTTGAATCCAAGGTCGGATCACAGAGGCAGCAACTCCGTATTTAAAAAAAAAAAATCCACAGACTGAGAAGCATATTGAGTAAAATAAATCCGAGGATTTTTAAACCTTAACGTACACAAAGTTTCTTTCATGAATAAACCCGAATAACCCATTGTGGAAGCCCGTAATCGCACTCAAAGAGACATGTAAAATATAAATAATTTGAATTTGATATGATTTGCACCCTCTCCTGCCAATCGAGAACAACCAGTGGCCTGCTTAAAACACACAACGCATGAAATCTTCAAGTTTCTCGACAACAAACATCACCAGCACACAGAAATACATTTTTTCAGTTACATTTTACAGTTATAATGCTGGATATTTAAAAATAATGAATCATTTCAAGCAATGGATAGCCAAAGGAATGCTGGTCCATTCATTTCCCAAAAAGAAAACTGCAGGGTCAAGGGTCCCTTGCCAACAATCCAGGATGATTGCTTCGCCGCTTCCCGCCTTAAAATAATTTTAAAATATTCCGTTTCAAGAATTGAACGAACCAGAATTCTGGGAATAACGCAATGCATGCTTTCTCTGAAGCACATCTAGTTCTGTCAACCCGAGATCATTCTTCGCGCGCATTCAAACCGCAGTACGGATTTTTAACTCACAAGTACTCCAGGAACACAAAAGGATTTCATGGGATTTTTCACGGCCTAGACAGACAAGACAGGCCGGTAAATCGTCCTGGCGTCACTGACAGTTCTTTTTCACAGGTTCTTTTGCAATTTCCTTTCGAAACCATGTTTCAAGCTCCGACGAGCCCGACAAGCTCCCGATTTTTTCGACGAACGGGTCAAAGGGAAATAAATGATTTTTTCCTTAGAAACGGGGTGTCAGGTTTCCGCGCAAAATACAGTATTCAGCAGGAATTTGAGGAATTTCTGAGTCAGTTGTCTTTGAAACAAAGAAAAAGAATCATTCTGGGCCTTCTCATAGATTTCTTCCGGCTATCTTCACACGCATTTCTGATGCGCCACTCCGAAATTTCCAAGTCACGATTTCGCGTAACGCCTAGGTTAGAAAGAACAGAAAACGGACCCATACCCTTTCACAATGCTGCTACAAATTGCTGGAAAAGTTTTCAATAAATGTGATGAATGACGCTAATTTTAAAAGAAAATAGTGGTCATTTTTTCGAAAAACCAGACAACCTTCGTACCCACGCCAGTTTTATCACCGGACTTAACCTTGCAGTACCAAACGCCTTGCAGAACAAGTTTGGTTTTACAAAAAAGACGAAACATTAGATAGGAATGCTGCTCATGGTCTCCACCAGACTTGGCAACAGCCTCCAGGCCAATGGATGATTCGTGTTTCACGGAAAACAGGAGAAAGTCAACGTCAGGAAAAAGGACTGAATCAATTACAATATTCAAATGCAGTGCAACTCCACCATTTTCCCACCTTGAAATATTGCATAAAAGTTCTTGAAAAATACCTCAAGTTCGATTATTCGTTAAAATTCTGCGGCGGCTTTTAGCCTTTTTTAAGCAGGCATTTCAACTTCTTTATGATTCGCACCAGGTGCTGCTTATCGTGAACAACCAGTTCTCGATAAGCAGCAGCCATGCTTACCCACACTCGAAACCCTGGTCACTTCACTAGATTATTTAAACTACCACACTCCTTCAAAAAATTTACCATACCACCTGCCAGGTGCTAGTATGCGTAACACTGGACAATTTTAAATATCCCACCGCTCAAAAATCCCTGCTCCAAGCTTTTTTACGAGCAAGAATAGTGAGTATAATCCAACTTGATCCTACTTCACCAACACACCACACAAGAACATTCTTTTGAGCGAGCAACGCGAAAAAAAAAACCAACAAGAAACTGTAAGTAGCAGACAAGGAAAAATGCCAACGCAAGCAGAAACTCGAGACAACAGACTGATTAAAGAAACTTCGAAGAAAAAAAAACGAAGGATTTGTTCGACGGAAAGAAAAGAAACGACAGCAAAGAATCTGCACACGGAGCTGAAAGCGAATGCAGAAAAGTAAGCATTCATTCAGTGCACTTCAATCTACTTTTCCCGTTTTTCTCCATCCGTTCAACGGAAATAAACTCATTCCTAAGGGCGAAAGTGAGACCCACTTCCGTGAAAATTTCCTTGTTTACCAGTCGTGACTCGAGCTTTGCAAAACGTGACCGAAATAGCCAAACTCAGGCGCTAATAAAATGCAAAGCGAGTCGTTCACATGAAACCCGCCTATTGCTTTCATCCAGAGCACGGTGATACTCCCAAGGAAAGCTTCTGCGTGGATAAGTGCAAAAATTACGCCGAATAATGACGAAACAGGGGGTTTTAGTGCACCCATCGAAAATAAAAGGTGCACCCAAGAACACTAGGGAAAAAGAAAGCAGGTTCACGCGGCGAATATTCACCATTCGAAGATAGATTTCAAGGAAGACGTCTTCCGAAATTCTGCTCTCTCTTTACGCTTCAAGAGAAAACACGATTTATCTCCTTACAAACGGAACTAAATCGATTACGATTTTCTTCAGCAGTAACCATATGCCATTGAAATGACACAGTATTTTTGCGTGACAGCAAGCAATGCGTTACACAGGGACTCAGATTCATCAGCGAGGGCACAAACACGGAATGGTTCTCTGCTCAGTGTCCACGAAAGACTTTCTTGAACAGTTTTCTTCTAGAAAAATAGCTCCACGTCAGACCTTTTACCGATTCTTAGGGGGTTGAAGGATTGAAAAAACGATGCGTGCTCAAGGACGGTTCTTATTCGTGTCACGTACGCATTCGAAACGCGAGCTTTACGAAGGGGTTAAAAATGTGAACAAGCGGGAAACGACTAAACAAACCCGGTTTTGTGAAGATCGATAGAGCTTCGCTGGGATTAAATTTACATAGTCATGATGCGGTCGGCCGAATTTTTAATAAAAGACTGGAAAAGCTATTTTCAGCGCGTTTCGTATTTAACGAACCTGCTGTGGCGTGCACCGCGAAGACGGATCATCCAAGTACGAACTCTCTAATTAAAGCAACACGAGATTAAGCATTAATTTTGGAAAAAATTCGGCGACGGAACAATTGTGCGCCTCACAAAAAAGCTCAATTCTCTTTGTTCAGAGGTTGTACAAACTCTTCCATGCTTTTTCATCCATCAGTTGCTCGCATCTCCGCGCGCTATTTTCGGATGCGCCTTTTTGGATAGTCTTGATACAGTACAGGTACAGTAATTACTCGCAGCTGATCATAACATCATCGAATAGCAATCTGGTGCCAGCACCCGGTTTGTGGACAAACGAAAAAATTCACAGCTTGATATATTCTTGATTTATTTTAAACTTTTTCAGCTGTGCAGAAAATCCGAAAAATAAGATTTGTGCCGATTTTTAAGCACGCAGAGCGACCCAGTTCTCGCGGTAAAATGATGAAAACCCATTCGAAAGTCACGCAAGGATAGAATTGAAGAGGGAAATCGCTGAAATCGCGGCTGACTATTTTTGTTGAATTTTGCATGGTGTCAGCAAAATGTGAATTGTATTCTTCTCCAACACGCAGATTGAGCCAAAATTACCTTCCCTCCGATCATCTGAAAAGGCAAGACGCGTAAATAGTTCTTTGTTGCTAAAAGAGTGAATTTCGCGTAAAAATTGAATAGCTCTGAAAATCCGAAACATTTGTCTTGGCACGTTCGGTTCTTCCAGTTCCTCCAGAGTCAGGCTAATTCACTCACATTTACACAACGGACTCCAAACACTGTCTGTTGAACTCTCGCGAAGTTCAACAGCGCATAGAAACTTCAAATCCGCGACGGTCACCTGAAAAATAAATGCTGGGATGGAAAATTTGGGAATTTTTTCCCTGCTTTCAAGAATTAGTTTTGCATTTGAATGAGAAGAAAAAGGAATCGCGGTGCATCGCAGGAAGAACGAGGGCAGCCTTTTCATGATACAACCAGGTTTATGAATCCTTTTTCATGAAGGGGAGCTCCTCTTTTTTTTTTTATCGGTCACCATGGCGAAAAATAAAGGAAGCCCAACGCGATGTTGACGAGAGTCGCGCAACATGGTGCGGAGTCAAGTGAGCGCCAAGCTCAACTGAGCGTAAGATCATGATCTGAAAGTTGTACTTGTTTGATTGCAAAGACAGCAATAAATCTTATGCTCATGAAAAAAAACAGCACACAAATCAGTACTTTTATTATACATATCAATGATGACAGTCTTTGCTTTAGCTGGAATTGGAAATAATTTGTGAAATATTTGCAGAGAGCAAAAAAAAGAAGCAAGTATCTTTTTCTTTTGTGGGCCAGAAAAACGTCAGGAGACCTACGGGAGATTAGTCAGATAAATTATGCCTTTAACAGAGCTCAAATGAAAGCTGTTGAGGAAATTTAAAACATTTTATAACAGAGTAATAAAACGTATTACAACAAACTCGCAAGACTCTGTGTACTTTCATTATACATACCAATGATGACAGTCTTTGCTTTAGCTGGAATTGGAAATAATTGGTGAAATATTTGCATAGAGCAAAAAAAAAAAGCAAGTATCCTTTTCTTTTGTGGGCCACAAAAACGTCAGGAAACTTACGGGAGATTAGTCAGATAAATTATGCCTTCAACAGAGCTGTTGAGAAAATTTAAAACGTTTTAAAACAAAGTAATAAAACGTATTACAACAAACTCCCAAGACTGACAAATCCACCATGATTTTTTACGATAATATTCATGGTTTTAGAACATTTAGGAGGAAATAATTTTTCGTGGGAAACATGTAATAACTTCTTCTACAATGAATTGGCATTTCTGACTCTTCTGAACGAAAGAATGAAAATTCAAGAAGTAAAGCACACCTCTTATTTTAAGCCTGCAAACAAATTGCTTCAAATATCTCAAGAATGCATTGATCTTACTGAAGTGCGAACTGAAACGCTAAATACATAATAAAGAAGCGCCCTGATTTTTATTTAGAACTCCATTCTCCATTGAATATAGCGATTGCTTTTCAAACATACCACCGGTACTTATTCGAAAGGAAGGAGTCATTTCCAAATTCTGAATAAATTAGAATATTACGAGAACATGATGCTTCATACTTTCTGCAACAATGAGTTTTATAAAAAAATATTGGTATTTGTAATTTTTAAATTAATTTGCAATGCTGCAAAAGTTGGAAATTCCCATTTTCGTGCCGAATACTGCAGTAAAAATTACTATGGCTCAAGCAAATATTCAGCGAAAATTATTTAAACTGAGATTAAGGATGTTAATTAACTTTGTACAGCACGGTTCCCATGAAGAAACTGCTGGGAGCCTGGCACAATTTTTAAAACAATTTTTAACGATATTTTTTTTACACAGGTGGACTCTCTCTCTACCAAAAAAGGGACCAGAAGAAATTTGTTTTTGTTTTAGAGAACCCCCATGAGACCAAACAAATCGTTAAACAGTACAGTGAAAATAGTTGCAGAGAAAGTCTTCCTGTTTGTAATGGAATTTTACCATGTACACAGAGATGCTCCACATGATGGCATTCAGTTTTCCCCGGCGCTCAGTTGCACGGCGCTGATTTGAGCGGTCACACTTACATACGGAGCTAAGGGGAAAAGTAATCTGCCACGACAATAGCAGCGATTCCGTTGTCCAAGCTCTACAGAGCATCTCAACAGCTAAGAATACGACCCAGAGTGAGGCAGAAAGAAAAAAAAATCTCGGGAGTCCACTGGAACAGTTTCTTCCTTTTATTCCATGGTTCCGATTCGAGGCGTCGCATCTCATCCTGACCCAGTTTTCTGTCGCATTGCCCACAGTGAGCTAGTAAATAATAAACCATTAGGCAACTCCGGTACAAGCCATTTCCCTAATGCCCTCGCTTAACATTCGGTCTCTTTCTGGCAAAGACACAAGAAATTCCTTCATTTGCTCTCCCAATGGGCAATATCCCATTGATGCATCCACGACCAGATTAGCCTTACAAACGACATTTCCTTTCGAGCCTTTAAATACTTCAGTCTGCACCCATCCCTTCGAATTTTGCCGGCGAGACTCATGAGGTTATTTAGATGCATGATTTTTTTTTTCTGCAAAAGCACGTCCCACTATCCCCTCGAGAAAAGATCCACTGGACCAAATTTTATCGTTTTCGCAGGAAAATATATCTTCCTAGTTCATGTCGTGGGATGCTTACAATAAAAAAATCGGATGACCGGGTTGAAAAACGCGAGGCAAGAAAAATGCAACCTATAAAACTGCACCAAGCAGGAAGCTCATCAAAATTTGAAGTTGAGTAAAATATTTCGCACAAGTGAATTCACTCAGCCGTGGAATATTCCGGGAAATCCGATATCATGTTATGACGCACAATAAATTTTTTCCCATTCAATGATCAAGATGTATGACGCTCGTACATTAAAACAAATTCGGTAGTTTTACGGTCGAAATTCAACTATGGACCAAGCAAAAATTCATCCAAAAATGCGCAGCATTTTGTTCGAAGAAATATCACGGAAGCTCTGATCTGCAAATTTCGGCATTAAAAAAAGAGGATGACATTGCACGTCCATGTTGGAGTAAAAACAGCAAGAAATTTTTGTGGATATTCGGATTGAGAAGTCAACTCATTCCCGTGTCGTAGTTCGAAGGTCTTTGGAGTAAATCTTCGATTTTTCACTTCACAGGACAAAAACTTGATTGAAGAACAGTAAATTGAAATTTTACAAAAGGTATGCAGTTATTATTTTCAGAATTTATATTTTCTCCATTGAAAGAAATGACAGACCGAAATACTTGACAGTACTTCTCAAAAATTATCGTTTGCGACAGACTCCTTTATTATTTAAAGTATTAAATCTAATCTGGAATGCATAAAATCATAGCATTTGGTTCCCGAGGCGGTTATTTTCTTAATACACATTTTTTTGCATAAAATGGCGCGCCACAGCGGAAATTTGCATACTCCACTGCCGGTCGTACCCCTGTAAGTACTCGGTACCCAGCAGGTGGTCGGTAAACACGGCGATGTCCGGAAAACGGTACAGAGCACCAAAAAAAGATCGAAAATCCCAGCCCCGCGTGACTTATCCACCTCACTGGGCTCCGACGGCATCGAGCCGAGTCCGAAGGGACTAAGGCTCGCGATTTCACACTGAATTCATTCACTCACTCGCTTTTCCAGGCGTCGGATGCGAATTGAATTATGACCCAGCCCACAGACTGCCATACTCCTCACTCAGGTCGTCGCAACTTGCGACAGGCGTAGGCTGATGTGATCCGATTCCAAGTCACAGTCCCGCAAAAAAAAGAAAAGAAAGGGGGGCTGCTACGGGATTTCGCAGGGGCGCCTCCGACAACGCTCGAATTAACACCCAGGGTGCTCGTCGACGGAATAGCATTCCATGCCATTCAAGTCGGAAAGGCCAATACGTTAACAGAAGACTCGCAGCAAAAAAATAAAAAGTAAAACAACTTTTCAAGCACTCTTTCGGCGCAAGGCGGGGAATACTCATGATAAACTCTCATGCAAGACGAACAACTTCGTACCCAAGGTTCATTTTCCTGCGACGTTCGATGTCCATGACCAGATACTTTTGTTCGCATAAGTTTGTTCTTGCATAAGTGTCACCTGAACACTGACAAACAGAACACCGGATTTACTCGTGTACCTCAAGTAAGACTCGCACCAGGGGTTTTCAGCTTGAAATTGGAATGAAATTCTATCCCCAGGTAAGACGGAAACCACATTTTCAATTACTGTACTCTAAAGCCACAAAACTCTATTTCAAAAATATGAATTTATACACGCATTGAACATGCATTTTTACAAATTTTAAATTTTTCCATGAAAGTGATTTTCTCTGTTGAACTTGGTCCAAAATTTCCGTAAAGAATGAAGCACACCTAATTTGCTAAAAATTTTGGAAAAATGCATATCTGTTTATGACATGCACCCCATTTTTTTTTCCTCTCAAATTTCAGGAAAAAGGTGCACGTGGTAATAAAGTAAATACAGTATTACTTATTTTTTCCAGGCACTGTACACCAGTGCTGCCCAGCATCCGTCCCGCAGTCCCTTCTCTATACTTATGAAGTTGGCATCAACCACTATTAAACATTTGCATCAAACGATCAATTTAAAAATTCCAAATGATACTCCACCCTTCAAAAATTCTATAAGGCAATGCTTGTGATTCAATGCATGGCAATGAATTGAATTTGAAACGTCATTTAAAAGGGGAAAATTCGGGATCTCAAAAATTATTGTCCATCTTTACCCGCAAGGACTCTCCATCTCTGCAATGAGGCCCTTGGCCACACCTGATTCGGGCATCACTACTGTACATTAATTATTTTAATGCGGTCAGAATACGTTTCGAGGAATTACTGCATGCAAGGCCCGGTTGAAACAAATTAGGACGGATTGGGATACTTTCTGGTCTGGATAACGAGTCAGGCGACACCTGTGTGACACACCCAGGAAACATGGCGACGAAAGAAGGAAAAAAAAAACTTTCATGCATATTGATTGCTTGTCAAGACGGGACAGCGTTTCTCCTTGCTTTCGAAAAAGCAGGAACCGAATTACGCGTGAACTCTAATGTCAACTTCGACCCGAAAGAAAGTCCTTCAGCGAGGATATTACCGAGGAGATAATGAATAAAGCAAAAGGTCACGCAGAAAGGGCGACGATGGATATCGAAGCGTGAAATGTCCGGCTCACGTTGTACCGAACGACCGACACTTTCCACACGACAACCAATCCGTTCCTATAGCTTCACAAGAAACTCGGTGTCGAAATTGAAACAAGCGTTTTCTTCTTGGACGAAAACTTTTGATTCCACTAAGCACGAACAGAGGCAATTGTTCGAGGCTCCCTCGATACGCAGACTCGTGTTGCATATATTTCAATGCTGATGGTGGTTTCTTCACATCCCAGGTAGAATTATGTTACAAAGAAACCCGAAAAAAAAAAATGTTTTTCGGTTCAACGCATTCAGAGAAACTGGTTGGATTCTAAGATTAGGAACCCCATAATGCCTGAGACAATAACAAAGGAAAAGTTACCGAAAAGGACTCCAAACCTCGGAATTCGTCATTTTTCTGATTTTTGTTCCTCCCTATTCGAGGCATTACAGTACTCCGAAAATCTGAATTATTGGCCAATAAAGTAAGTCCAAGACAAACTTTTTGCGCTCAGAAATTTTCTATAATTTAAAAAAGGGGATATGGCACATATTTTTCAGGAAAAACGTTTCTCATTCATCACCGAATCTTCGTTCAAAATAATCAGTTCTCTTTAATGTCAAGAAATAAATTTCGGAATTATTTCCGAATCTGCGGTGTTTTTCAGTGCTACATTACAACCCGCTATAACGGGCCTGAAACTTAAGATTAATATTTTTTCAGAATCAAGGTAAAAAGCACTGTAAAAGGGGACATGGCACATACCTTGCAGGAAATACGTTTCTCCTTTTATCACATAATCTTCGTTTGAAATAATCAGTTCTCCCCAAGTTCAAGAAATAAGGTTCGGAGTTATTTCCGATTCCACGGTGTTTTCGAGTGCTGCAGTACAACCCACTACGAAGTTATTTTACTCGCGAAAGGAGCCTGAAACTTTAGAAATTGAAGACACATGTTCCCGAATCGAAACGAAGGAAAACGCGGGAATGCTGAAAAATGCAGCTTCTCGAACTCATCCGCAGAGTTTGTTCCCGACAGTTAACGCTGACAAGAAACAACGATGCCGCAAAAACTCGTGACACTCACGTAATTCCTTTTGATGTCCGGATGGTCCTTCTCCAGCCCGTCGTCCAATATCGTGACCACAATGCCCTGACCCGTGAGGTTCTCCGCCCAAGCCTTCTTCACGTTCATGTCGCGTCCGTTGCCACGGTTCTGTCACAAAGATCGCAGACAAATAACACAAAATGACGATTAATACTTGCTTCGGTCTTAGTGGAATGCATTTTCTTTTTTTTCTTTATAGCGCGGTAAGAAAACCATTTCTTTCGTTTTGGAATGGTGCTCGTAGGAACCGGATTGAGGGCCAACGCCGTGAGCCACGAGGTACGGTATCACATCACTGTACTTTATGCTCCACAACGGTTTCTCTAGTACAGTAGATGAAGGTGAAAGGAAAAATCAGAACAGGTCTCCCATCAGCTTTTCCCTCAATACTTGAACATATCTGCAGGGTAAAGTAGCAAATTTTTGCTCAAATATCCAGCGGCAAAGATATATCGACTTCGAGAAGCTGAATTCAGACTAAAATGCAGGGTATATTTCCTACTCCGTTTCGTCGACTATCCCGAATTAGACTGCCACTTCAATGCCCTCAGGTTATAATTAATTTCAATGAAACTATTGATGTGATACCGGATACATTATCACACTACTGCCAGGGAATCTTTCTGAAGGCAGTTTATTGTATAGGCACTTGCATTAAAATTTTTGAGGAGACGTGGCAGTAATTTCGACAATATTCAAAATGGGTACGAAAGGGTGACGCTCCATCGATAAACATGTTTTAAAAATAGGTCGGTACGAATCCCGGTTCGAATATAATATGACGCTCAAACAAGCTTTCTCCCGAATAATCTAATTCGGCATTAAAAAAAATTTAATTGAAGAGAAATCGCTGAATGAAGTTCGCGAAAACCCCTCCTGGGAGAGAATTCCGTTCCGCAGCTCATTCCGACCCCCGGCAGCCACTGAAAAACCGATTTAAATTCAGCACGTTACTCATTTCCCTGCTACTGCCATGTCTTCAACAAAATGAGAAAAGTTTTAAACAACCTATTCGTCTCGGTCTTCCTCTTTCTTTCCGCAAAATGAACCCAGCATTTCCCAGCTTCCCCCTTTCCATTGCCTGGCACTGCAGAAAATTTGCTAAAAAACCACAACACCGGAGACCGAAACATCGAAAAACTACCGATTACACAACCACGATGAAAACAAAATGTTGATGAAGCGCATCATTGTGTCCTTCAACGGCTTCATTGAGTACTCAAGCCTTTGCCAAAATTTCAGTGAATCCGAAAGTAAGACCCCGTCACGTGAAGGATTCCCTCACGGAAAACAAAAGCGGAAAAATAGGTCACCGAAAACAACAGCGGGAATCCTGGTTTTAATAATAAAAAGAAGAAAGCACACCAGGAGGCAAATTTCACAGGCGACAAGAAAGAAACAGCAGGAGACGCAACTGAAAAGATATCGTGAATATTGAAGGACTCCAGAAGATTAAATTAGAGAATACAGTATAATTAATAAAAAAAAAATTCAAAAGAACTCACACCGCATATTTGAAAGCCAACTACAGTGCAACCAACTCTTGCAGCACGAAAAAAATTGAATAACCGTGGGATCCTGATGAGATAATCGCAAGAGAACGAGACAGACACAAACCACGAAACGCCTCAATTGCGAAGGGGCTCGGAATACGACATTATTCTCCAGGAAGTCGTTCTCCTGAAGCTGATGTCAAAACCATCTGGTACTCAGGATACCAGATTAAATAATCATCGGACAACCACGGGACTGAATAAACCATCCACTTTCCATAAATGGAATAGCCGTACAAAAAAAAAACGCGGTTTTGTATTCACAGCATGCATCAGTACTCGGGGAAATATTTTCATCGCAATACGTTCCGCGACCATGACAAGGACCAAAGCACTCAAGATGAATGCTGGAATATCGATGAAACTAAAGGAAAAACGAAATGATAAACTGGAAACGAAGAGCATGATCGCAAGACAGGAAGAGCATTCATCTTCAACTGCCATGGACGGCAAGATCCTAATCCCCGCAAACATCCACTTCAGCATTCACAATTTCACATCTGACGAAATTTCAAATGCAGTACCATCACACGGAATCTTTACGACCAAGCAAACATGACCGACGGCACTGAATAACGCAATATTCGCTGAAAATTAACGAATGCATTGCCGTCATAATGAAGTACTGTACTGTGCTTCAATTTTTCATGAACTACGGAAGCATCTATAATTTTGAATCAACCAAACAAATAGAAACTTCACTGCACTTACAGAATGAAGGTAGACAATTTTCTTACGATAGCACACTCCATGACAGTGGATATTTTACCTGCTCTTGATAAAAAATGTTCTAGAGCCATATTTACAGAGTTAAATACTGTACACGGAGCTTCCTCCACATCAAATTTTTCGCCACGACCATTTGTAGCACGAAATCGATCGAGTGAAATACTATCACAGTTTAAAAAAAAATCAATTTAAAGTCGGAACAAGCTCGTAAAATCTCAGGAAAAGTGGTTCTCGCGTCTGTGACCGAGCAATAATGTAATCTTTCAGAAAATGGGAACTCGTTACTTATGACTGACGGTCCTTGTACTTCATACAGTACTGTATTTACATACATTACGAATTTTCACTGCACAATTCCTGTACCGAAACACAGTACAGTTGAACTTCGATAACTCGAATGCATCCCTATTTCGATTTTTTTTAACGTCCCTGTCTGAATACCTATAGAAGCAATCCATTAAAGCCTTCCTCACTCAATGGCTTTACTCCTCAAACCTCCTTAACTGGAATTTTACGGATGTCTTTTGGCTATTTTTTTTAATGACACACGAAAGGGATAAGCAATAAAATGTAAGTAATGTGTTTTGAAAGGAAATGAAAGATTAATTGGGTAAATAAACCCATGCCTTCAAGTTCAGCATCATCTCTACCCATTTAAGGCCCGGAATATCACCAATAAAATGTTCCCTCCAACGCAAATGCGTGTTTCCCCTAACTCGAAATCTCAACTCAAAGCTTTTTTTCAGGTCCCTTGAACTTCCACTTTCAAGTGTTTCGACTATACCATACACAGTATTTCCGGTCTTTCAGCATGTGCAGTTTCGAGGCTCAAATAATCGTGGCAAGCTTGAAAATGCTTCGCTGGGTCAACCTCCAGGGAACAATGCGACGGAAGGTCTTTAGTCACAGCAAGAAGGATACGGGCGAAATAGTGTCCCCCGACGGCACGCGGAAAAGTGTCAGGCGCCCGTGCGGTGGCACGTCACCGCCCATGGATATGAATGAACGGGAAAAGCCATTGCCTCCTTGCATCCCCCCCTCAGCTGAATTTCCCGGTCAGCAGGAACCCGTCATCAATCCCGCTAAAAAGCGGAACATGTTCCGGGAAAATCCCCGGAACATCTTTTTTTCCCCCCCTGCAGTTACATTAATATATATTTTATACATACATACTGTATAACGCATTCGTTGATTTACAGAGGGCAACGCCCTAGTTTCGGCATAAGCAGAGCAGTCCAAGACTCGTTTTTCCCCGCCGCTTTCGCTGATAGCTTAGAAGCGTGAAAGCATGCATGGTTTTGCCCATGCTAGGGGTAGCAAACCTGATGGGACATCCTTCGAGGGTACATGACTGCACTTGGCAGACCACATTTGATTTCCAGACTTTTCTAGCCGCGCTGCATCCATACATGCTTCGCAATTCACTTGCGGGACACCGTATGCACGACACGAGACGGAAATTCATCGATTTTCATAAAGCGTGCACAAAAAGTTGCTGCTCACGAGTTAATCAAGAGAAGCTTTCAGAATAGTGGTTTCACGCAAAATATTGCGGTTTATTTCGCAGAATACGTTCAGTTCACGCACAAGTGCTTCATGAAAGAATGTTCCGGCAGTTTACGAGGGTAATGTTCTCGGAATACAAATTGAAACGGCATAAAATTAAGCTGAAACATACTTATTCTTCAGAGAGAAAAAAATTGGCACAAAAAAAATTAGCCCTGTTTTACAAATTTAAAAGAAATTTTTGCAAAAGTCAGCCTGGCAGCTTGCTGATATTCACTTGAAGATGAGGCGTCTGTAACACTTTTTTCGTGTAACCCAGCTTTCCCTTCAAGATTATTGAAATTTACTAAGCATCAATTCCAAGGGTTGCCGCCATCAATTGATTATTGATTCAGCCACTTTCACCCATAGCCGCCTAAACAGCCTTCACATTCTCATCTCAAGGCAGTGAATGAAAATGGCGGAGTTACATTGGAGAAAACCCTTGGAATTAATGTTACTTGCATTTTAAGAATTCTGCATAAGCTGGGCTGCGCCAAAAAATCTGCGAGATGGGCGCCTCACCTAGGTGATGAGCAGAAAGTTGCCAGGGTGACTTTTGCAACAACAACAAAAAAGACAAGAAATGCGTCCAACACGGCTGAATTTTTTCCATGTAACGAAGAATGTTTTTTTTCTGAATGATTGTTTTGCATCTCAGTCATACGCCATTTCAATTTATATTCCAAGAACTTTTGTTAGACCCCCGTACATGTCAAGAGATCTAAACTTTATCTCTGCACAGTAACTTTGCGAAACACCCTATGCATGATAAGCATACCGAACCCATAATTTCAAGACACATTTGAAGTGAATTATAGGTTTTAGAGACTCAGCGGAACGCTGAATAGTTTCTCGAGGCAGCCTTCCGCTATCCAGCGGGGAAACAGCACAGAGAATACCTCTTCAAGATCCGCCAACACTCGGCACCATAAATAGGCTCAACATGGAGAATGGTAACCAATACTTGAACTGCCTTTTCAAGCGATTGCAAACTCTTTCGTTGCTTGCACAAGAAACGTAAGGGGGGTTTCGGGGAACCTTGATCCACAGATTGCAAGGTAGGAGGTAAAAGAACTCGACCACACTATCAGTGCGTATCTGTGGGCAAATTCCTTGAAAATTTTAATTTAAAAAAAGAGTCGGCGCGCGGAAACCTAAATTAACTCTACCTCCCGGGAACTGTACATTTCTCGCCGCTCTTGACTTGCCCTGTTTGTCTGTCAAGTTGACTCAGAATCCTAGATACACAAGAGGGTCCATCATGAATTTCTTAGGGCTTCACCGCGTGCGTGAGTACCCTGGTACAGTTGACCAGGTCGTCTAAAAATTTTCGAATTGCGGAGGGAAATAAAGGGGAACAATTAGAAAACGGGGGTTATTATCTCTTATAAAACCCCGAATTTGAAAAGAGAAAGAAATTCAGGGCGGTAATTTGACGATCAGATGCAGAAATTTCCGAAAATAAATAAATCCTAACCCAGGCATTGATAAGCATTGTATGGTTACATGTATTGTACATGAAATCTTCAGAAATGCTGGCAGGTTACAAAGTACTCGTAAATTAAAATTTTGTAGCAATGAAGCGGTTGGTATCTCACTATAAAAAATTAGTCAGAAAGAAATAACACCGTGGCCATCGGGCAGGGGAAAAATCGTGGCATAAAATAATTTGTTACGAGATTCTCTACTGCAAACATAAACCAACGGTTTCGAAAGGTAATGCTTTCATAAAATGTTGTTTGTCATCCATATTCGATAAGAAAGGTTTTGTCATAGGAAAATGCATGAGTTCCATCTAAACGAGTACTTCCCTCATTCTTCCCACGGTGGAACAATCGTTCGACATGTTTGGAATGAAATGAATGTCATTGGGCACCGACGTGCTGAGAACGATTCTACTCAACATTCATTTTAAAAATAAAAATACTCTTCGCCATTATTTCACAAAAATGCATTTTGACAATTTGATGTTTCTCTAAGAAATAGAGCTTTTTCCGGGTACAAAAATTCAAAATAAATCTTTTCGTGAATTCAATTCACCCCCTAATCCAAAACAGCATAATTTCGTCCTCCACTTTTCGGCTGTTTTTCACAAACTCTATATTACTGTACAGTGTAAGTGCTTCTTTTTGTTGGTTTATTGGACTCTTTTGCTTGAAAAAAGGCTGCTAATGTTCAATTTTCTTTGGAATGCATATGTTCTGCATCTTAAAGTTAAGAAATATATTTTAGGGAATTCTTTGCAGGACTCCTGCCAATTTTCAGCCAAGTGATTTTAAATGTTCCCATTGATGTACAGTACTCGGGAAAATATGATCCAACACGCGCACGTTCCAACTTACGGACACTGTCCAAAATTGTAACTAATTTACTCGGATCTTTCATGAACCAGCATGTCATTTAAAATTCCTAGGGCGAGATATTTTGCGGGAAGTCTTCAAAAACAAGCGCGAGACAAAACCGGAACACCGCGGAGAAAAATAGACGAGGGGAGGGGTTGGACAAATTTGGCTACACGGAACTGCTTCCGGGTCCCCGACGCAGATGGATTTCCAATACAAACCCCCGGCATAGTTTCCGCGGCGTCGGCGACTCAATATTTTCCAGCGACGTCAGCAAAGCGGACGAGGACTCCGATATTCGACCCGCGTTCCGCAAAGGAGTAATCAGGCTCGAAAGGAAATCTCTGAAATGCACGACTGCGCCTTCGCTATCGACTAAATCGCGGAAACAACGTTGACTGGTCGTGCGCGAACGAAAAAAAATGAAAAAATACATATATATATATACAAGGAAAAAAAAACGAAAGAAAGAAAAAACAAACCGATGGTCTTCCCGGGTCAGCAAACCGGAAACAAAGCGATACGAATCTCGTCTGTATTTGGCAAACAACGAATTCCGCGATTCACGCACGAAATCCCGCTGTTTCAGCTAACCTCATCATGCCCCTTCTTATCCTTCCAAACTACGTAATCCAATTGTCGGACCATACAACATGAAAGACGAATAGATACCATCGCTAAGCGTCAGCAGTCACGTTAAGAATGCGACATAACTAGCAAAGAACCACTGGCAACTCCGTGTTTCCAGCATAAGGTTAATAAACGTACTGCATATAAATGACAGTTTTTCTGAAAACAGGGCATTCCGATCAGTGCCAACTGAAAAGCTTTGGATAACAAATAAATCATGCGGCAAAATGCAGAGAGGATGTACAGAGATTGATTCTTATGTTCTCAGAATAACTTGGAATTGGAATTAAAGAAATAATCTTGACAATCTTCTCTGTAAGAATGCCGATACGGCTCTAACATCTCGAGGTTATTCAAATTCAAGCAGAAAGTAAAATTCAGCTCGAAGACGATACCGAAGTCTTCGAAGTTTAAGGAAGCAATCCCAATCTTTCAAAGAGATTCTCACAATACTATTCCGAACAGTCAGAATAATGTCAGTTTGCGTATATTTTCTCAAAACAAGGGACACAGACGAGAAAACTTCGCCATCATTCAGATTTAACGAAATATAACTTGCTCTTCTGAAAGAACATAACTGTTTGAATCATGGGAAACCGTATACCCAAAAGTCACAGAATAAATGTTCTTCTTTATGTGTCCTCAGCTGCAATTCTGAAGAGATAAAAGGAAATCAATACCGATACCACTGCCTCTGCAAACAAGGCACTAAACCATGGAAGTCTAGTCATCGTTCAAGTTCAGCTGGAGAGGAATCGCTTCTGTGACAGTAGAAAATGCATCGGATCACCCGAAATAACAGTAAAAAAAAAAGGGAGGAAAAAACACAGGAAGAGAAATACGATTTTATGATCCCGCCACAAAACCCAATGATAACGTCTCCGTGCGATATTCACGAAGCTGGGATTGCTTTCGCGAAGTAACGAAAGCGGTTACGCATCTGCGGATGACAAACTGCTCCAGAAAGTAAAATGATGGCTTCCGGGGGTTTGTTCTCGTGCTTAACGAAAAATAACTATGCCACGTCTCGGAAAACATCACTGATAGATCCGATTCTGAGGCGGTTGCAGCTTCGAGGCATCCGACACCGCAGAACTCAGTCCAAAGTCAACATCCGACGGCTCCGAAACGACGGAGAAAAATCTACAACTCACAGAACGTAGAAGGTGGTGGAAATTGAAAGCAAACAAAGGAGCAAAAACCGCATTCCTGGCCAAGAAACACCATTACGGAAATTCGTTCTTCGGGCTCGAGCGAAGAAAAAGAAAGCCTCCGCTGAATAATCGGAGCAGTAGTGACAGAGGGACGACTCCCAAGATTTCGGGGGAAAATCCGAATCGAATCTACACGCAACTGGGTTGAATTTCGCTCGCCCCGACTTTTGCCTCGAGGTGTCGATCTTCATTCCTTCCGCTTCGGCTGTGACCTGACAAGTTCCACGCTTCACGCCAAGTGCTCTTCGGGAAACGGAATACGAGGTCGGGGACGGAAATAATTGTGGATTTGACGCTCTCTGCTTTCGCTGATACCGACGAGGTTCAAACACAAAATACAGTCGAAACTCTTCCAGTTAAACTTCAGGGGACCAGCAAAAGAAAACCAAGTTAGGGAGGTTCTGAGATCGGTATACAATCATTTTTGTTGAAGGAGGCGGGGGGATTAAAAAGATTGCAGGATATTGTGAATGGTATTAATTCCGGGCGTGAAATTGCATCTTGAATGAGTTGACAGGATGTTGTAGTTGGAAACACGGGCTTCATTCACCCAATTCGTCTTTCACTTCCTTTGAAAACCCATCGTTATATTTATATTGCTCTCCTTTTTCCTGTGTCAATAAAAAAATAGCCAAAAGGCTTCCAGAAAATTCGAGTTCTGGGGATTTTAGGGCCAAGTTCAGTTTTAGGGAGGTTTTACGGCATCTTTTCAACGGTGAAACAGACACGGAAGCACAAAATTTAGACAGAGCAATTTTCGACTCGGAAATTTTCGAGTTACCGAGAATCAACTGTACCGGGTTTAACTGGATTTTTCTCCAAGTTGAGTACTGCACTCGACCCGGAAATTGAGTACCTCTGTCTGTAGATGACACAGGAAAATCATTTCGGTTCATCCTGTCCACCTCATGTTTGCAACCCGCGTAATAATCATAAGGACAAAGCACCCAGAAAAAAAATATATTTCCGTCAAAGTTCATTTTGTCTTCGGTGTTGTTTTGTGGCGATCAAAGAGCAACTGAGTAAATGAAAAATAAAAATAGTGCGGGCATTCACAATTTTTTTTGTCCGCAAAAACCAGAAAGCCTCATTGTTTTCAATTTTCTGAATCGAAATTTCGAGGGAAAAAATCATTGTCGTAACCAGTCATGAGAATAATCATACGCCGAAGGAACGCGGTTTTCGGGGGTTCATTAGCAAAGCTCAAAATGTTCCATCACATGACTGTAGAAATAATTATTTGTCATTAAAAATCCGTCAGATCATGAAATACCAGACGGATCAGTCACCAGTGCTTAATTCCCAGTACTGTACAGTAGTTGAATTCCTAACAAAAATTCGTGTACCTTTCGGATTCACTCTTTTGTTCCGCGTCCCAACATTCTTACACCCGTCCCCTCTGACCATGATTTCATACTGGTTGTCATTTTCCGAACATCGCAATAGATCTAATGAATCTAACATAGGTTTGGACCGGTGCCCAAGAAAATCCTTCTTTATCGAACGCGGATTTCCCCTGAAACTCCGTCTTTCAAACAGAACTGAACTTTCCCATGAGACAAACCATGACTCTACGGCGACAGCTGCAGGTCATGAACAATATTCCGCGGCCAGTGAAGCGGAAAACATAGGAGAAAATATAAATGAATCAACACACTGCTCAAGAATTCAGTACTGCGAATCAATCATGCATATACATTCTTTTCACAAAACCTTAATGATTTCCAAAGAACGCGATTTTTTCAACAAACCACCTTCACTTCTTCATTCTCGCTTCAAAAGTCAATGCAATAAGACACACTCTTCAACTGAATACTCGCACTTCGAACATCATTGCGGAGGAAAGCAAAAAAAAAAAAAAGTTTGCACACAGTCCTTTGCGCCCATTTCATCTGATTAGTAGTTTGTCGAAGAGAAGATCAACGTACCGTTGGCAGGATTAGCGAAAGTCTTCAGACGTGAGTACACTCCACCAAGAAGTACGAATAATACCCTACATGCACCCAGGGATATTGGTCTTCATTTGCATACAAATTAAAAACCCAGACGGAAGGAAGTGTCTTCCTTTGCCATTACGTTACTTGGAAACCCCACAGCCTTGGTTATCAGCATGAAAAAGCTTGGCCCATGATATCACATTTTCTGGCCATTTCGAGATGATACTATTTACTCGTCAATACGTTTTCAAGATGATTTCAAAAGCCGATAGTGGAATCACCAATCATCAACTATTTTGCACTTTTCAGGCTTCAAATAGAGGGCAGAAAAATGCCGGAAACGCCGCTTTCGTTGGAAACTGGTTCATGAGGTAAATAAACAAGGTTCTCCAAAATATTGGAATAGTTTGCAAACGTTGAGGCTATTTCTGGAGGCTGTACTTCGAGCTACAATTCATGGTCAGGAAAAGAATAAAATAAAGCTCATTCCAGGTTTTCCGTTCACCTGAATGCTATAAAGAATTACATCATCTCTGTTTCCCTCATCGCCTGGAACATTTCTTAGCTAAGAAACCGAATGCACCAACGAAGCGGCGAAAATTTCCTTCGCAATTGATGAGTGCCAAATTATTTTGTTTCGCAGCATTTATTATGATTGCATATTCATGATATTCCTAATACGGAATTTACAAACCGCAAAACGAATACGTTAAACTCCCTTCAATGAAATGCTGCTTGATTTCTAACTTCCCAGTAAATTTGAAATTCTAGAATAACGAAAAAAATATCCCGAAGTAGCATCCCCCTCGAAACTCTAAATTTGATGCATACCGGAATGTTTTCTTCCGAAACTCCAGTCTCGCAAAGGAAACCATTTCCCACACCATCCACATTTCCTCAACAACAAAAAATGTAAACCTCAAAACGGAGCACACAAAAAATCAGCAAGCTCAAATCAGAGTTGGCACAACAGGAACACCACCAGAGTACCACCCCATTATCTCGGCTTGCGCAAAAAGTAATTTCGCATACTATACTACAGTAATTGTACAAACACAAATGACCACGATAGCCATCATCATTGAACAAACTGAAACCTTGCCCAAGGGTGGGGAAGAAAATGAACACGTCGTTTATTTGATGACGACCTGCATTGGCCGCGGAAAAGCACAGCGAGTGCGGAAAAAATTCCCATGAAACTTACGCAACTCGAAAAGCCTCGCAAATATTACTTTGTCGTATACTTCTGTTGACAAAACATGCACATTCTAAAAAAAAAAAATTAGGTGAACTGAGGAAGAAGAAAATTGATAAGAAATGTGATGCATTCTGGCGACATAATTCTTGTTTACGGCGTGCTTTCGACTGACTCTGCCCAGAACCGACGATAGCGACAAAATATGGCAGGGAACGTTACTGACGGACAGATACGAGGAAAACAGAGAAACTCTGCTCAAAGAAAATAAAAAATGGGGAACAACATTTTTATTTTTTCCCCGACTTGCAATACCTTCTAACGCACCCACCGAAGTTATTTCCGGCAGCTTTCCTCTGCTCCCGATCAGTTACGGGTACATGGATACCCGTATAACTGACAGTGCTCCAAACAATTTTTCGCGCCGACCGACAGCCAACTCCGTCTTCCACTTTTATGGTTTCAGAGAGACGAGGTTCAAACGTCGTTACGGGTCTCAATTGCAGGAAGCTGAAAACCTCCGAAATATCGTATCCTCAAAATTACAGCAATCTTTCAGAGACTCCGTACTTCAATAAATGCGAACACACCAAGAGAAAACGACTCGTTGACGAAATATCGGAAATTTCAAAGAAATAAAATCATTGTAAACTTGCTTTTATTTCCAAGATTTTCGAAGACTTCGTGTTAGCTGAAGTTAAATAGATTTTTTGCGACAATAAAAAATTCACGGCAACCTCATTCCTCCAAACCAATTACAGTGCAAGCCATTGACTATTCGTGTAATAGTTCTTCTACCGTAGAATCTCCTCATAACAAATGATCGATTAAAACGAATGATTTTTTTAGGTCCCTGCCCAATGGCCACAATTTGAAATGAGTTACTTGAGGAATTTTTCGTTCCGAGGGTTTCTTCACTGGTCCCAATGCCTTTGCTGTGACGAGATTTTACTGTATTTTACGTTGAAAAGTCAACGAGATAACAACAGAAAAAGTTTAATTTAAGATGAAACTGGATTCACGGATTTTCATAGCCTTGATATAATCTTACAGCGTTAGCAACAATCAACAACCCTTTGAACACCAAAATCAAAATTCCTTTTGAGCGGGATTTTTGACCTTCAAGTTTCCAAAACGCGGCAATTTGCGAATACTATCTGCAGTGCTAGGTCCCCAGATCCATCAGCGATATTTTCAATACAGCCTTGATAAATTTATAGCATCACTTGCAAATTTTCAAATTATTGGAGAAAAACGAGGCCAGGTGACTTGGTACAAGGAGTGGAATGTCACAGTTCTGCCGAAGACGCGAGAGAAATGTGTCAGGACGGTCTCGGAATTCTCGAATTTTCAACTTTGCAGTCAGTCCGGCAGAAGCACGGGATCAATCACGTTTTTGCCAAACATTCCCGCCAGATACTCGGGGCACTGCCCCAGGCAAGGCAAACTACGCTTTTGAAACTTTTATTCCCGAGGATGAGAAAAAGTTGAGACGGGTCTCGCGACGAAATGATGATTTCGCCCGAAGGCCCGACGACGGAGAATTCAATATTGAGCGAAGTTGCGAAACCCGCCGTGTTCCCCCCTGAAAAAAAAAAAAAAAAATACACCGACGAGTGCACCGTCCTGATCACAGCTGGCATGAAAAGGCGACACATAGGTTCATATCGCCCCTAATATCTCATCACACACACAGAGAGAGACTAGTTTCTTCCTTTCCTAGTCCATTTTCCCCCTCTCCTGTCAACTTCATCGGTTGCTCTGCTCCACTGGCATCGTTTCAACGTATCGTCACTTCCAATAGTGACAGTGGGGGAAGCGAATCCCAGGACGGGGTCAGTGGAACCCACAGAACCTACCTTGTCAGCGGGGCTCACGGAAACTTGCGGAACTTTTGAACCCATTTAATCCCACACGTCGCTGCAGATCATATTTCTGCAGGAGCACAGCTCAAGACAATCCAGTCTCCCCGAAAACATTTCCGCGAGAAACTGCCGCAGGATTACGTTAAATCTTTCTAATTTCAGGGAAATGGGAACATTCCAAAGGCGCAGTATGAAAAATTGTATTCCATTCAGGCATTTTCAACTCGTCTAGAAAGCAAGCACGGCTTAGTATTACGGTATACTGTATTCATCATTTTCTGTGCTTAGAAAGATAAATGAGCTAGCTTTTAAAGATTAATCGTGACGAGGTGTAGAAAACAAAGGCGGAAACGGCGCCAAACGGAGAAAACAGAAGAAGCCAACAGAAAATCAAGCAATTCAAGTACTGGACCAATGGCCTACTGTTCAACAAACTTGCTTAAAATTGTAAACTAAATAATTTATGACTAGTTTTCGTGCATTCACTTTCTCACAGTTTTAATATTGATAGTTCCTCTTTTCCTGTTCAATCGAAAACAAATGCTTTTTTAGATGCTTCAGAAGATTCCAAACACCGTTGCTTCCATCTGCACTCAAATGAAAGCACCGAAAGTACGATTAAATGCGATTTATGAAATGAAGGAAAAATGAAAACGAGTCCCTTTCCGGAAAAAAAATCGGCCACCCAGATTCAACCTCGTGATTGACCCAGCGTAGAAATAAAGCGACAAAAAGAATATTTGAATCAGTGCAACGCGAAATTGGATTACAAATGTTTCAAAAACGGAAACACAAAGCCCTGCACGCCATCATCACGTCCCGAAGAAAAGAGAGCCCCAGAATGTTCATGCAATTTATCTCAAAAACTTCTGAATACCCACGCTCGTGGATGAACACGAATCCCCCCTCACCGCAGATGAGAACTATTTTCAGAAAAGCAGAAAAAAGTGGAGAGGAGCAACAAGGGACGCACTTCGAGAGGGGGGGGGGAGATGAACTCATTTCTTGCGGAAGCAGAGCTTCAGGTCCAGCTGTCCTCGTTCCGGAAGCAATGAGTCAGTGAAATCCTCGCGCGCTCATTTCATCCACCTCATGCTCGTGACGTAACAAGGTAATCAATTTTCCGAGTCCAGAAACGAGAAAAAAATGCTTCATTGACATTAAATATAATTAAAGGAATCAACAATGGATCCTCCCGAAACACGGGATGACGCAGGAGTTTGCGCACACCTCTATGATCACAGAAAAGCTCATTTTGCACGGCTATGCAGTTGAATCGCGAAAATTCGAACCTACCTCAGTCGAATTTTTTCGAAGTCCCTGTCTGAATTCCTTCGGAAATAATGCATTTAAAACCTCCCTGAATCGAAGGTTTTTCCACAACTCAAAATTTCTGGAGGCCTTTTGGCTTTTGTTCGTGACACAGGAGAGACAAGAGGGAAGCAATAAAAATGTAACGATGCGTTTTCAAAGGAAATAAAAGACGAATTGGATAAATGAAGCCCCTGTCCCCAATTTCAACACCCTGTCAACGCATTTAGAGAAAATTCAAGAGTAGAATATAACCGATTACAATTTCCTGCAATTGCTTTTTCTTTCCCTCAACACAAACGCTTGTTTTTGCAACTCGAAACCCTCCGAAGTCGAATTCGTTTTGCTGGTCCCTTGAAGTCCGAATTGAAGAGGTTCAACTGTAATTAAAGGCAAAACAACGCATGTAAGGATTCAAACCCGAATTTTTCTCCATGAGCTCTAATGCTAATAAGTTTTTTTTATTCCTCCTTCGCGCGCTGAAAAATAGAAGCTCAAATTCAGACAAGGAATAAAAAAAAACGATTTTTAGCATAAAAAGCTGAATTTGGAAAAACTCAATTGGCATTACGCTGCATCAGCTAGGCGAACAAAAGGAATAGAAACTACCTCGGAAACTTCTATGACGCAAGAGTTCCTGACACATCAGGGAAAAATCCCCGGGATAGAGGTTTCAAACAGGCGAAGAGAGTCATTCATGTTTTTCTTTGTTCGACGACGGAATCACTCACTGCAAGCAGGAAGAGGTGCGGCACTTGCAGAAAAACCAATCCCATTCATTCCACACCCCTTTTAGCGCGTAATCCCCCACAGGGAACCCAGGAGCTGCATCAATCATTCCCTTCGAAACAGACCGTGCTCCCACAGAAAAAGGAAAAAAAGCTGCACTTCATCGTGAAGATCGAGAGTGCTAAGCTGTGATTTCAATTCGTGAACAGGGGGTTTTTGGAGGAAATCCGTCCGAAGTGATTTGGACAAAACCAAAAACATCGACGACTCAGTCCATGGAGAAGTAATCCAATGACACTCATCGAATGATCCTGATGGTCAAATTTTTCTCTAATGCATTGCGAATAATCGCTACAGTTGGGAAACAAAAAAAACTCAGGAGAGGAAATGACACGCAGGGATGAAAAAGTGCGGGACACGCGATTTTATGGATTCACCACGAGTCCTCATACTTTCTCGTGCAGACAAAAAAAAACGAAGATCAAGCGATTGCGATCCTATTGAAAGCAACTCGAGAGGATAACCAATACGGATGATAACAGTCTTGCTCGCGATTAGTATGAGAGAAATATTTATCTTGATGCATCGCATGCCCTGTCTTCCCCATGCCAGCGACAATTCCGCAAGACTGAGTCACGTCTGCAGAGTGTTTCTGCTACTCGTGCCCGGGATCCAGCTCATCACATGGGACACGGAAATGACGTGGAATAATTCCGGAATACTTGTCATCACCCCTACAGACTTGCATAGTATCTTTGTGAGTTTGCCTTCAGTCCCTAGAGTGTCGTTCATTAGGCTGCGAGTATTGCTCTTCCTTGATGGTTGCAGCATTGCAGGTTTTCAAATTAAGTGGGGCTCACGCGAAGTTCCGGAAAAGTGAAGTAGGTCTTCGCAAAACGAAACCAATAATTTCCGGGATGCGTTCCGTCATGCCGAGTTTTTTTTTTTTTTATGCGGAATGGGATTTCTCTTCAGCTTTTATTACACTTGAACCTCGAACCTCTCAATTTCGAATATTTGTCAAATCCCTGTCTGAATTCCCATAGAAACAAAGCATTAGAAACCTCCCCAGCTCTAAGCAATTATCCCAGAACATCATTTTCTAGAGGTCCTTCGGCGATTTTTCTTAGGGGCGCAGGAAATAGAAAAGCAACAAAAATGTAACTTGATACGTGCTGAAAGAAATTAAAAGACTAATTGGGCAAATAAACCCTTGCCTCAAAGGTCAGCGTCCTAGCTGTCAACTCATTCAAGTAGCGAGTCAAGGCCTAGAATATCACAAATTACAATCTCATGTGATTCTTCCTTCTGTCCATCAAGGAAAATGCTTGTTTCCCTTCAAAGAAGATCCCTCTGATTTTTCTCGTGATAAAAGTCGCCAGGATCGTGCAATCGTTCAAATTTGTATTTTTATTTCCCTTTTTTGTCTACATGACTCGCGATCATTTTATACGGTAATACTTCGAAATATTGATTGTTTGGAAGATCAGTAACATCCATCGAACTGCTTTGCTAAAATAAATCGTCCATGATTCGCCAGATAACTCTTGATTTTGATGCCAGATTGAAATTGAGGCCTTTCTCCCGCATGAATTTTATGGAGAATCTGAAATTGGACGTTTAGAATCCCAAGGATCTAAAAATCAATTGGTGCTTTTTTTGTCTTCTAATTTCTTTGGGGATCTTGACCGCATTCTGAACTTCAAGTCATCGGTTGCTCTGATTTCGGATCACTCCGCAAAATTTATGAATTAACGTAATGCACCGGGATACAAAGGCGGGCAGCAGAAAAATCCGCAAAAACCTCGAAGGTTCATACAGGCAGATTTGAACCCTCTTTCCTCAATTCCTAACCTGAAGGCTTCTCTTAATTTTCTGTTCAGTCCGAAGCTTTCAAACCGAGGTTTATAATAAATGGTGAATTAAGTCGAGTTGAATTTCCTTCGTGGCTGTGGATGGAAACAGCTGTGCTCATTGGTGTTCAACCAGTTTCGGAGTGCTTTAAAAATGAAATGGTTCGAAAGAAAGATGAGGTACTAAGAGACCAAGGTCCAACTCATGCAACTGGGGCCAAGTGTGCCCTATTACATAATTGTAAAATGCTTGCTGCTTACTGTATTCTCATTTGATAAGTTAAAACAGAAAACAGTTTCGGGAAACGAATATTTTATCAGCAATAGATACTTGAACTTGGAAATTTTATCAAAACAGCTACAGTAATCCAAAATCTGCAATGCTTGCACTTGTACTAGAGTATTCGTCATTTAGCTCGAGAATGGTTTCTCGTGATATTATCGATGAAACACCGTAAGCTGATTTTTGAAACGTTTTTATATCAGGCGAAGAACAACGTATCACACAGGACATCGATTTCATGTTTGAAGACACTGAGTTTTCCTTGCATTGACTGAAAATGAAGTAAAGCTGAATTGATAAAAAATGGTGTGCTGAATTTGAAACTTAAAATAAGTACCCACGCAACGAAAAACCCACATGACAAATTTTTTTAATGCGAAAAGGAACTCATGGAATGGAAATGTTTTGCATCCAATAATTTTTCTTCCCTACTACGATTTTCTCTACGCAGTATAATGTATTTTTGCTTGGTCCCATAGGATTCTCTACCCATATTATACAAATTCTCCACAACGAAACTCTCTCTCCAACGACATTTTTATTTAGTCTTTGAATTTCGTTGTAGAGAGAGTCCACCTGTATATATATATTCATTATTTATAGGACAGACTGTGTGTTACTGAGATAGATCGCTGTGGAAGGTGAAATCCAAGACAAATGTGAATCCGAGGTCGCCCGCTCAATCACACAAAAAAAAGAGAAGATTGCTACGCAACGTCACGAGGCAAGAAGCGATCGGTATCAGGCTAACAAGCCCAGGTAACATAATTTACTAGCTCGCTTTCACGAGATTGCAAAATGATGTTGATTAAATTGACGAGACACACACACACACACACACACACAAAAAAGGCAAATAGATCATCCATCGACTCGAGGGTGGGGAGAAAAAAAAACACAAGAGGAAGGAGGAAATCTCGCCGCGAGTCGCACCAGTGCCTCGACATTCTCAAAGAGGGCGAAGAATCAGAAGATCAATCGCCATTGATTTTCGATTCCCGGCGCTTTCGCGTTGCCCAACATCGATGCGCATTACGGAAGCCGATTTGTTGGTCTCGCTTTTATAACCGTAAGTTACAACAGCCTGCATTATTGCGGCCAACTACTCGCACGCAAAGCGTTTCCTCCCTCGTGCTTGCATACGAACGGATTTCCGGGCTGTTCAATCCCGCGTTGTGCAAAGAATCGCAATTCCTGGCCCACTTCACGATAGCTCCGAAAGAGAAAGGCTGCGCCATAATCTTTGAAGATGCGACAATAAAGTTCGAATACTTCCGAGGAGACATGAGTTACGAGAATGCGTTCCATTAAAGGCTTCCTCCGCGTCCTTCCTCACCAATTGTTCCATTTCAAGTATGATTCAGTATAAGTCGCTCAAAAGTGTGGGCGAAAATGGCACTTTTTTCAGATGTATTCCGGAACACAATTCGGCATGAACGAAAAAAACAGACTCCGTAATTTCATGACGATTGCTGGGGTTACCTTTATTGCGAGGGCATAAAACGCCACCTTTTTTCCACGAAATTTCTCGAGTCTTACACTTTCATAGGCCGCAATTTCCCATAAAACATAAAATGTTTCAAGGATGTTACACAGGTATACCTTCAAAAAGCTCTGCTCAAAATCGAAGTGCAGTCTAAGTTTGCACAAGTATGACAGCTTATTTACGCCAGTTACTGGAAAGGTAAGGTTTGCGGCTTGTTTTTCGGAACCTTCGAGACATATTAGCTTAAATAAACTAGATGTACAAGACGTTTCTCCTCCCAAAAATTCGAATTCAGCATAAAATAATTTATTGTAAAGTACTGTACTTCGCATCGAAAAATTCAAGACTTCGCAGCATATCGAGAATGTCAACGCGGTAAAGGTCAAGAGCAACTTCAGCACATAACAAAAAGACCAAGCCCAGCAAGAAAAAAGAATCTTCGTCCGGAAAATAAAATGCAATCGTCCTACGACGTAAACTTGGTTTTCCAACACGGCAATTTAAATGACATTTTCTGCGGAAAAAAACCGAAAATTTGCTCGAACAAACCATTCTATAACGGCATGAACACGATAGATAGAAATACCGTAGACCGTTTCGTGCCACAACAGCGAACTAGATCCGAGCGCTACTTATCCGACGACGTATTTCATTTCATATAGGTATTCCGAATACCTGAAAGGAAAAACATCCTCCAGCAGAAGAACGCATGACATCCTTTCATATAAACGTCAAGGAACTTTCTTGAAACCTTTCGCACTAGAACGATTCTTTCGGACAACGGAAGAAAAGATAGAAGAACGCATTTACGCAGCTCAATATTTCACGCTGCTGCTATAGCTGAAAAAACGTCTCTCCTTCATACTTATGGGAATTCGTCGTCACAGAGAATGAATGCTCTTCTACTTTAGCCATCGTTATATTGCAATCTTTGGAACGTTTCCCTACTTATTCACCGCAGATCGATCCCGGCCATTACATTCGAAAGCGTTAAAAGTTGACAGATTTCGACGTTTCCAAGAATGCAATTCTTGGCATACGGGTGCTACAAATGTCCGGCAAATAATTTCTCAAGTTCCGTAAGGCGACAAAAAACTTCATATTTTCGAGCAGAAACTTTCCAGGGCGTCGTTAAGAAAGTAACTCTCAACCACAGATGGAATTCGGACCAAAGAAAAATACAAAACGCCAGTTGATCGTCGCGCGTTCAGCATCCATCCCAGACTTTCCGAAACGATCGTCAGGTGTTTAAATTCCCGCCTGTGCACACAGAAGGCCATAATTATAAGGAAAGCCTCCTGCAAGTACTAAAACGAATCCCAAGCGTCAAAAGTAGAGTAAGAAGACCAAAAGTCACGGGAAATTCTCAGGAGAGACGACGTGCTCAGGTGAGAGTGACCGACAAGGTGACCTGAAAGTTCTGTCAGGAAACTTCAGAATAGCTTTCGGGAGAATTAAATAGGACGACAGTGGGCAAAAAAGAGTAACGACACCAATTGCATGAACAAAAATGAGCGTCAGAAAAAAATTATTACACTACAGTAAAATATTTAAATTTAAAATTGAAAAAATCTGATGGGATGGTTTTAAAATAGCGTTATCGCCTGGGTTATTAGACGCTCTCCTCGCAATGCGCGTCAAAAATTGAGTTTACCTTCCTCTTTTCGAGCAGCCATGGTAGTCATGAAATAGAATTGCTGCTGGAGCCTTAAAATTAAAAATTAAAAGGTAATTTAATCCGTTCCCTTTCAATATCCCTTCAAGGCGGTAACGACTCCAGGAGCAAACAAATCGATCTTCTCATTTTTTTCTTTCCTCCCAGCAATCCGAATTTTCTCACCTTTCGGATCATAAGATAGTTAAAATCATAGAGAAAGCTAAAAATAAAAGCCATTCCGATGTTAAGCAGGCTATCAAAACGGAAAAAATCGCAGCTCAGTCTTCTTGTTCCGTTTGCGAGAGCAGAAAATGAACACCCGAAGTATACACGTCCACGACCGGCGCATAATGAGCCCAAAAAATCGGCTCGCAAAATACAGCTGCCCAGGTCACGTAAAGCCATGGGCTGTCACAGGACCCATGACAAAGTGTGGTTTTTACACGTATTACAGAGGACCATGATGACAGGAGCCTACATTACCAGCGACTCGCTACGCATTCCCAAAGGCAGATTTTTCTTTGGGGTCTGACACGGGAACAAAGGAAGAATCGTGTGTAGCTTAGCAGGGGTGAGGAAGGAAAAGAACCCCTCAGCAACCCCAGTCTTGCACTCGGATACCAGTATTACGGTCGAACCTCTTCGAATCGAATTTCCAGGGACCAGAAAAAAATCGAGTTATGGAGGTTTCGAGTTAAAAACAGGCTTCCTTGTTGGAAGAAATGAGGAATAATTACAGGAAATTGGTACTGGTCATATTCTGGGCCATAAATTGCTTCTTTAATGATTTGACAGGATGTTGAAGTTGGAGGCATGGGGTTGTTAGCCTCAATTAATCTTACACTTCTTTTCAAAGCTCATCAAGTTACAGTTTTGATTACTTTCTCTGTAGGGTGTGAGGGTGTCAATAAAATAATGGCCAAAAGGTCTCCGAAAAATATGAGTTATGGAGGTTTTTAATGCGTTGTTTGAAAAAAAAATTCAGGCGGGGACTTGAACAGAAAATTCAACAAAGGGAGATCTTAACTTCGAGGGGTTTCAGTTATCAAGTTTCAACTTCATCCGCTTGGAAGTTGTCACATATTACAGGCAATTTACCAGAAATTCTTCTGTACGGTTCTAAATCAGAGTTGAAGAGTTTCGAGCCGTAACTTTGATTTTTAGGAATTAATCTAAGATTTGGAATTAAACAATTCAGATTTGAATTAGGAATTTAAACAGTAATTGGTCGGTGCGCAAACCAGCCAGGGATTCTCTCACAACTTTTCTTTCCAGAAAAATGTATAACACACACATACAAAAATTCACAATAAAACCAGACGCCCAAAATCTTCAACAAGTCAAATAAATTTCCCGAATTTTGAAAACGCAAAATTAGCCAGGCAGCATGTTTCCATGCCAGCGGAAAATTCCCCACATCTTCGGCCTGAAATTCTGGATTTAAAAATCTTCCGGGGCGACGAATAAGCATCAAATATACCTCGCATCATCGCTCTGCTAGAGAATTGCGTTGTTGCCATCAAAGAGCCCAAGTTCGAGCTCAAAGTTCATCATTTTCGCGGAAGGACGTACACGTGTACAGGGGGGAAAAGCATTGATGAGATTTGCGAGGACGCCGTTGTCGCGAATGGATTCACATTCAACCAGAAGCCTGTTACGCGCAAAGCTGGTAATGCATCACGGGGGGTCTTCGTTAATCAGCCCAGAATCAGAAGTAATGAAGCCAACAAGAGCCGCATTGTGTAACCCCCGAACTTGCTATTGGGATTAATCCCACAACAGAACTGGGGTACTGCGATGCGCTGAAAGTAAAACGCGACAGTCTGATCCCCTCGTTTCCCTACGAAAAAAAAAAAAACAGCAGGTCTTCCATCGATTTCTTTTCCGAAAATTTGCAAGAGCGGGTTAAATTTCAACTTTAAATGGGCAGAGGAAAATCAGGAATTACAAAGGGATTGTATCGAATGTTTCCCATGCGGAAAATGCACTACCGCAAGTACTTTACAATGCAACCTTTCGGAATCCTCAATCTGAAAAAGATGTTACTTTAGCTTATAGACTGTTTCGAATAAATTTTCCAAGTCGAAAATTCCATTCTACGCGGAATATCAGGAAAAAGCCTGAAATAATTTGTCCTCGGAACAATTAAATATGAGGAAGAAGCATGACATACCCGTATTTCCTACGAATACTGAATATCAGCAATATGTGGGAATGCGAGGAGAATGACCCTGTCTGGCCCTTTAATTTTAAGTGCTCTTTCAGAGGACCAGCTATTCTTATTTTCATCATATTTATATTTTTAAAATCCCAGGTATTCATCTTGGTGTTCGTACACAGGCATTCCAGCTGGTAGCAACTCTTGTTACTTCAACTTTTCAGGGCTTCTTCTCGGGCTTGAGTTCATATTTAGATCGGCGTATGAGAAAAGTGCTGGAGTTTATTCAACAAATAGGTCTCATTTCGAAGGAAACACGGTATTTTTCCTGCTGAAGTATTCCCCAGGACCATTCCCCAAATCTTGTCAAGCCTCAGCGAGTCCGTGGAGGAATCCAAGTTTCTCACGGAAAATTCCTGGGTAAGAATCAACACCTGGTAACCACGGAATTAAACGACTTCTGCCGAACAGCTTCAGGAAAGAATCAGGTTATGAACAGTTGGATATACAGAAAGAAAAAATAATATCACAAATGCTCAAGAGGGAAAAATCATTTCGAATCTGAATCAACGACCGCAGGAAATTTATATGAAACCTTCAGAGAGTTTGAGGAAGCAAGGTAATGCTAAATCATCCTGGAAATAAAAACAATGAAAGCAGATGTACATCGCACATATTTCTTGCAAGGAATGACGTCTTAGCGATACGCGAAGAATTCGTTGATAGCAATTCGGCAGAAGAATTTTTTTCCAACACAAAAAGCTGCGAAGTTTTCGGAGAATGTCAAATATGAAATGAGCTATCGATATACAGTGCCGAACAAGTCTGCTATGATTTATTTCGGTATATTTTCCAAAGAAAATAAATATGTTACGTCCTTGTATCGGATATTTCCCCCGAAAAACATAACTTTTGGCGGACACTAATTTTTGGGTAACTAATTTTAGTCAGCCCTTCAAGTTTCGATAGCTCCGATTCTTGAAGTACCGAATGACGCCAAAACTTCGCATTTCTGCAACGAGTGCCGAGTTGACTTCAATTCAACAGACTTCAGTTAGTTTCATGACTGTAAAACCCAACATTTTTCGTGGATTCGATTACAAAACGTCATCCCAAATAATAATTTAAAAAAAAAACCTTAAACTTCTCCGGGCAATGAACGCTGCTGAGAAATGTGAATACGACCTTGGTCACCCAGCACAAAGCAAATAATTCAACCGCAAACTCAGCTATGCATCTTAAAACACAAGTCATAGCGCCAAGTCACGAACAGGGGACTTGAATGAAGTCTTCACAGACCTTGGGTTTCCCATAGCCAGAGCTCATCAATTCATCAGAGCGCATTACAAATAAACATGGTCCCTTCTCAAGGAAGACCTGTTGATCCCGGTGCGTGACATGAACAATCGCTTCGCTTCAGTACTTTACGAGTACGACTCAATCGCCAGCTGAGTCAATGCCGTGGCTGACAACAAGTAACTTCATGGGGTGCAACAAGGTCATCCCGCTGCTAGAAGGATGCCACAAGAAGGGCCTTTTTCAAATTGAACGCTTTCGAAACCTATGTAGAACCCGTACAAAAGTCAGCGACCTAAAAGAGCGACCAAATGTCGCCGAAATCAGTGCCTCGCACTTTTTTTTCCCCCTAAAGAGAAGAAAAAATGAAGTACAGCATACGACTTGTCAGAATGCAGATTATAAACGAGATGAAACAGATATTCTTTCAGATTTCATGAAATGATGAAAAGGTTTGAAAAATAGTCATAGCAGCTGGAAAAAATCAACATACCAATACTGTAAGAAGATGGTACACACAGGTATGCACTCATAAAGAACGAAAGCACGAGGGAAAAAAGAAGTTTTACCAGTGAAAAAAAAAACTGAATTCGCCATATTCAGTAATTTTTCCCGCGACACAGCTGGCTTTCACTTCAGTAGAAAAAAACCACTCGCTGGACGAATTTAACTTGGCTATCACTGGCTCCAAAATGTCAAAGTGGAAATAAAACTGACAATCCTCATCAAAATCCAACAAAATTAAACGACGAGAGATCATAGTACACCCGTTTACAGCGCGGAAGATCCAAAAATTGAATGGAGGGGGTACAGAACAAAGCGAACAATCAGATCATTGGGAGTTCAGGCAATTTAACGCAAGCATGATCAGAAATGCATGAGATGAACTTTTTTGCAAGTTCGCTGACTCGGATGATGCGAAGGTGAAGGCAGGAAGATATTATTCTCGCAATGCATCAACCCTTAAAACAACCAACAAGAAATGTTGTGCATCACTGCGAGAAAGCCGACGTCAAACCATTTATCACGACGCTCTGAATAAAAGAAGCAAAATCGATAGTGAGGGGTCAGTATAGGAAAACCGCAGCTTTTTCTCGCAGAAGCACACGATTTTTCTTCTGCCACTACATTTGATACGGGATCTAGACCAACGATAAACCCATCACAAAACAAAATTTACATACCTTACGCAAGTCATCAAAGCCAGAAAACCGCGGAACATTGAATTTTACGATCCTTTGTTGAGATTTTCCCGGAAAAGTTTCCTAATTGAGTCGCGTAAACAGCGCACGGCTCAAGTCGGAAGCTTGATGGATCGTGGGCAAAGAACAAAAGCCGCTTTCCTCATGTTGACTTGATCGCAAAGAATAAAAATTATCCTTCATAGCGCGTTTTTTTTTTAATTGAAAAAAGGGGAAGAATTCTTGACGTTGCCGTCAGAAGATGATGGATTTCGGACAGAAATGTTTTTTCTTGCCCTCTGTCTCAACGGTGAGGCAATCTCGACGCAGTTAAAAAGCATTAGAAAATATGGCCGAGAGCTGCAATGCTGATGTAACGATGGATTTGGAGATTCTACGCAAAAGAGGAGCGTTGCACATGATAGCAGCTTTTTTCTCCCGAAATGATACATCAAACGCGTATCCAATGAGACTGATGTACAAGAGAAATCCTCAACAGATCACTTTCCGGGCAAACCTAACGTCGGAAGGCCAAGTTGAAACATTTGCTCGCTAAGACGAATGCATTCATCATTCCGCTTTCATCACCTCTCCGATCTATAAGCAAGGGACCAGATGCGATGGCACGGCTTGTCAAAAACATTGCAATCTCCGTTACTCATATACAAATTAGTTTTGCGCTCTTCTCTCCTTGAAAACTTTGCTAACGCGATGAAATTCAGATCTTCAAAAAGCATCGCTGTCCAGAAAAGCATGAAATTTTCGCGAAAACTGTATAAGACATTCTCTTGCTTCACAGAAAATGGGCAGAACGCGTTAAAATACTGTATATGGCGCCTCAATGCCACAAATTGCTAACTGGAGGTGCAAAAGGGTCCTCCATTAAAATCACGAATATTCCTTCCTATCTCGTTTTAAATTGACCACGACTTCTTCGACGGACAAGGGTAGACATTCGTTTCTTCCGCGTTAAAAAAAACAAAACAAGAAAATACACCCTCATGCCCCATTTTTCTTGCTCAATAATAGCTTAAGATGTGGCCTAAAGTTTCAATTTCAATTTCGTGAGAAATCTTTGCTTTTGTGGCCTTTGAGGACGTAATTTACAATGGGCCCCGAGATCTGGACGTAATTTATGCTTGACCCGTGTCCCTATGTCGGAGCGTCAGCAGTTCGGATCACTTCTTCCCTTAGACTTCAATGGAAATGATTTAATTAGTTCTTTTGTTGATAAAATTTGTTGATAAATTTATTGACAAAAATTTGTTGATTTGTTGATAAAAAATGGAACAAGTTTCCCAAAACTCAAATAAAATAATTTTGCTCGACTTGAAGATAAAGAAAATAACAGTGCAAAGAAAACCCCACATAATTGGATCTTTTGGCAAGAAAAGGAGCCCAAAAAGCAAGCCATAGTGTTTCTATACTGCGCTCAGATGATGGGAAATAACTCCGAAAAGAGCACAAAATTAGCCTGTTCTGGATTATTGCAGTGAATTTATAACGAAACGTATATTTAATTTTTATGAATATAAAACGCTCAATTTATTCAAGAGATATCAAAATTTGGAAAAGTAAAATTTTTCCATTCGTCAAGAAATGTTGGTCAAGTGTCTTTATCTCGCGTCATTGTCTGGATGTCGGGGCAGACTTAAAGTTATCGAGTTTCCCTAATTCCAATCGTCCGTATGTCGGGGCCCATTGCATTCAGATAGGTATTAGAGCTCTACAGGGACCATAGACACATAGTGTCAAGAAGTTCTTACCGCCCCTTCTACTTTTTCCGCAGGCTCTAAGAGTACGTTTGAAAAGGGTTAAAGCCGAGACGTTTTTATTATTATTTAACCCTAAGCGAGACCTTAGCTGCGCATCTTCTTATACAGTATTCGCGATAAAATGGAAATAGCTCATTTATTCACGTGTTGCGCTCATATCATTTCGTCCCGAAGCCGGGTTGAAAGAATACTCGATGAGAAAAACACACGCCAACGGCTTCTCCAACGAAGATAGACTCACCAGATACCACATGTGGGACCACTGGGGGTCGTTGAAGTTCATTTCAAGGAGTTTCGTGCGCTCAGTGTCGTAATTCTTGCTACTCGCTGCGCTTCTCATTATGGGTCTGACTATCATCAGGACGACCCCGAAACCGTGTCGTAAGGCGAAGTGAGCAAAAAAGCGGTGAACAACAAGTCGGGTAGCGTGGACCTTTCTCTGTTATGACATCAGACACGAACAGGCGTTACAAAAAAAAGCCGACAATTAACCTTGGCACGAAAACAAGGGCCACACAAGTAGTACTGAACAACGTGCGAAATCGTGAGAACGCGCTGCAATTTTCACGAGATTTGAGCTACGTTTTCAGGACGTTCTCGCTGTGCGCGCGGAAACTTTTTGAAAAAATAATCATTCTTCTTTTCTGGAAAACTCCAAAAAAATCTTGAAAGAAAGTTTGACTGGTCCTATTGGTAAAAAAAAAGGCTTCAACTAAACCATCTCGTCATAATTTTTTTTCCTTGGTCCCGGCAATTTCTCCAGAAGAATTAATTTTACAAAAATTTCGCTCAAAATTGTTCACCGATAATCTCAATCTAACCAATTTTCGCCTCGATTATGCATGCATGAGCTATAGGAATTTTAATAATTGGCAAAAATGGAAAATCTGCACTCTTAATGACCATAAAAACTGTACTCCGCAACATTCTTGTGCAGAAAATTTAGCATCATTGCAGAAAGTATGAAGTATGATACTCTCGATCAAAATTATATCGATTTTTTTAGAACTTATATGAATGGCTATTTTTTTTCAAATAAGCAGTATGTTTGAAAGAATACTGCTCAATTTCAGGGAACTTACAGTTGTTAATAACTAAATACTCTCGTTGCACATGCATTTTTGTACGCTCCAATTTATACTGCAGTAAGATCAGGGCATCAAGCAAGGGAAGATGGAATAAGATAATTGTATTAATACTATTAAACCTATTCATTTTTTTCTCTATCACTTCTGCAAAAAGAGTTGGAAATGGAATTTATAGAAATTTTTCAAATATCTAATTTGTGAATACTATAAAGCAATTATTATTTGTTTCCCACATATTTTCGTCTTGAATATTCCAAAAACCATGAATCTCATAATAACGAATTTTCTCACAGGTCCCAGGTGGTTCATTATGCCGAGATTTTACTGTAATACTCATGAGGTTTTCCGAAAACACTGCCATGTGCTGTAAATAAGCGATACAATGAAAAATTTTGAAAAGCCCCGTCCCACAACACAAGCCGACTAGACAGAACATTAATGTTTTTCCTGCTTCTAAGAATGATCTTCTCGGCGGCAGGAAAATAAGCAGAGTTGTTCCACCTCAACAGCGAAAAGGTCCTTACTGCCTATAGGGGCTACTTTGCCCCGTTGTCCGCTTTTGAACCTTACCAATCCCGTTCTTTTTATTGGACTAGTTTGGCGGGAATTTATTTTATAGCCTTTTCCTCCCAACGACGTTCATCCCCTTCTTCTCAAGCAGTCAGAAAAAAAAAATCCTCCGCAAGTCTTGGACGAGTCAAAGTTCGCTGGATTACGGGGCTCTCGTTCGCTTCACGTGTCGCCCTTTGTGGGCTCTGTGAACCACAGTTCTGCTGCGAGCAGGTACTATTAAAGCTCACTGTGGCATCTTCCAATAGCAATTCCCGTCACTGTATCACATCCGGATGAACGACCAGCAGGAATAACTCCAGATTTCTTTTTTTTACAGCTTTCCCCCTCTCTCGAATACTCTAGATCGATTATCTTGCCCTCATGCACATTAGGGCATACAATGGCTACTTTATTTCCAAAAGGACCCGTGCATGTTCCAAATACAGTAAAGCCTCGTTAAATCGAAGCCATTAGGACCAGTTGAAGACACTTCGTTGTGAAGAAAGAATTCGTTCTTTTTACTCGAGAGGAACTCTTTTAATATTATAGCTATTGGGCAGCGACCTAGACTTCGTTGTCACCGATTATTCGTTATAACGAGATTCTACTGTAATTTAATGTGACGGGTGCCTTTCGCAATTCATGCCGTCGATTGAAACGGTGTCAGATGAAAAGCAATCTTTGCAGACGTGCACCAACCACAAGTTTCCCAGGAAAAAATACCACGTTCTCACAGAAATTTCTTTCTAAAAAATGAATAAAACCTAGGGCTAGCACTCATAGCATGGCACAAAAGCAAAAAGAGGAATAAGGTCAGATTTAAAATACATTTCTAAAAATGTATCAATGAGAAGCCAAATCTGCACTGAAACCCTGATGCCCGTAAACCATTGCACCATGGATAATGCGCTAACTGAAACTTCAATTTGTATGAACAAATATTGTTAGAGTAGTTCTGAATAAATGTCTCACCCCGGCTTTAATGACCTACAATGCTTTAATTAATTGCGTTAATAAGGTGCTAACCCAGTATAAGAGTTTATTTATTCCATGTCATGTTCTATCTTGTTTCTCGGAGATTACGCTCGACAATTTGGGGAGCATCCCAGTTAGCTGAACACGTCCTGCCCTCAAGAAAGCAGGTCATCTTCCTGAATTCCAAATGACATCATGTCATGTCACGGGAAGTCGGCGAATGAGGAACACAGCCCGCCCGCGTCAATTAATGAACTTCCCTTTCCCTGGAATAAAATTAGCAGGCTGCCAGCGGAGGTTACTCGAAATAAGCGAAAATTTCCGTCTTCGAAAGCAGGGAAGTTCGTCCCTAATTGCTAAATAAGACGGAAGGACAATTTTCCGAGCATTTTTCTTTTCATGGAGGCACAGTACTCATTCTTTTCAGGCACGCCAAAAAAAAAATTCCAGCAAAATGTCTGAGAAAATTACCTTGTTGGGTCATTGCAATAAGAAGCGCTAACTAATTTACTCAAATATACTGTAAGCATTCCTCAAGAAAAAAAGATCAAATAAATATTTCATTTTACGACGCTGCCTTCAAAAAGTTACGTCCGATCATATCAACAATACTATTCGGCAAACATTCTTCAGGCAGAATTTCCGCGGATTTCATCTATGGTGATGAAGAATTCCGGAAAATGAAGAATGCTATGCAGGTTAATGAAACATACGGTGCAAACAAAACCTCTACGGATTCTTTTCACGGAGCTCGAACACGCCTAGACATCGTCACTTTCGACAGTGACGATGACAGATTGGTTTCTACAGAAAGCAACGGAATCGTGACCCGACGCTAACGATGTGTGCCGACAACACATGATTATTACCTTCAACCCTGATTCACTACTCATCCCTTCACTTCGCTTTTGATTTCAATGAAAGCAAATTTTTAAATGGTCCGAAAATCCGGAAAAAAATGAGAAGTAAATCGAAAAAAATTCGTCCTTTCAATATTAAATTCGTATCAAGTCATCAATCAGAACTTGTTAAATATAATTCGCCTCGTGTTCGTCTACTTAGATTCCACAGCCGGGAAGTGGGAAATGTTTTATTCGTCCTTGAAAATCTGAAATCCCTTCAAAACACACATGGGCTAACTTCCTGGACACCTTTTTCCAGATCTAGAATACAGGTACAGTATAACTCCAGAGGTAGGTCTTGAATTTCCTGCGACTCATGTTTCTGCAAAATGAAAATCCGAATCTATCATGAGCCACAATTGAATTTAAGAAGTCAGACTGCTTTTCACATTCATTCGAAATTCGCTTCATCGGGATTTTAATGGCTTCATTTTTTGGAGTCAGGACGCACGCTGAAATTCGCATCTCCGGGAGACGGAAGAGAATTTTTCTGAAAAGATATTACTTCGAAAGAAACACCATATATCCGTCTCATTAAACTTTCATCGCGACGCAACCAACTGAGAAATTTTGCGTCGAAACACAGGCAGAACTCCAATGAATAACGGAGTCCTGTTTAAAGATTGATCTCCTGTTCTATCCATGGGAAGGCATCGACGCGAAGAGTAATACCCAGACTGATAGTAGTCCTGCTGGGGCTTTGGCACAGCATTCCGCTTCACTCGTTTTTTCGCCACTTGTTGTTCAGCCCATCGCACCTGGAAAGAGACAATACTGTAGTAACACGAACAGGCGTTACAAAAAAACCCGACAATTAACCTTGGCACGAAAACAAGGGCCACACAAGTAGTACTGAACAACGTGCGAAGAAATTCGCGTATCGTGAGAACGCGCTGCAATTTTCACGAGATTTACGTTTTCAGGACGTTCTCGCTGTGCGCGCGAAACTTTTGAAAAATAATCATTCTTCTTTTCTGGAAAACTCCAAAAAAATCTTGAAAAGAAAGTTTGACTGGTCCTATTGGTAAAAAAAAAAGGCTTCAACTAAACCATCTCGTCATAATTTTTTTTCCTTGGTCCCGGCAATTTCTCCAGAAGAATTAATTTTACAAAAAATTTCGCTTAAAATTGTTCACCGATAATCTCAATCTAACCAATTTTCGCCTCGATTATGCGTGCACGAGCCATAGGAATTTTAATAATTGGCAAAAATGGGAAAATCTGCACTGTTAATGACCATAAAAACTATACTCCGCAACATTCTTGTACAGAAAATTTAGCATCATTGCAGAAAGCATGAAGCATGATACTCTCGATCAAAATTATATCGATTTTTTTAGAACTTACACGAATGGCTAATTGTTACAAATAAGCAGTATGTTCGAAAGAATACTGCTCAATTTCAGGGAACTTACAGTTGTTAATAACTAAATACTCTCGTTGCACATGCATTTTTGTACGCTCCAATTTATACTTCAGTAAGATCAGTGCATCAAGCAAGGGAAGATGGAATAAGATAATTGTATTAATACTATTAAACCTATTCATTTTTTTCTGTATCACTTCTGCAAGAAGATTTGGAAATGGAATTTATAGAAATTTTTCAAATAAATAATTTGTGAATACTGTGAAGCAATTATTATTTGTTTCCCACAAATTTTCGTCCTGAATATTCCAAAAACCATGAATCTCATGATGACGAATTTTCTCACAGGTCCCTGGGAGTTCATTACGCCGAGATTTTACTGCAATACTCATGAGGTTGTACGCAAACACTGCCATGTGCTGCAAATAAGCGATACAATAAAAAGTTTGAAAAGCCCCGTCCCACAACACAAGCCGACTAGACAGAACATTGATGTTTTTCCTGCTTCTAGGAATGATCTTCTCGGCGGCAGGAAAATAAGCAGAGTTGTTCCACCTCAACAGCGAAAGCCAGGAATGACGGATATCCCCGATGAAACGGGGCAACAGGCGAAAACTTGGAATGGTTAGGGCAAGAAAAATAACCTGATCAAACCGCCCTTAAATAAAATATCGGAAAAGGAGGGTTGCTGCAAGTTCCCCTTCTTCTCAAGCAGTCAGAAAAAAAAAATCCTCCGCAACAGAACCTGCTCAGTTTCAAGCGACCTAATGCCCCGAGAGCAAGCGAAGTGCACAGCGGGAAACACCCGAGACACTTGGTGTCAAGACGACGCTCGTCCATGATAATTTCGAGTGACACCGTAGAAGAAATAGCAATTCCCGTCACTGTATCACATCCGGATGAACGACCAGCAGGAATAACTCCAGATTTCTTTTTTTACAGCTTTCCCCCTCTCTCGAATACTCTAGATCGATTATCTTGCCCTCATGCACATTAGGGCAAACAATGGCTACTTTATTTCCAAAAGGACCCTTGCATGTTACAAATACAGTAAAGCCTCGTTAAATCGAAGCCATTAGGACCAGTTGAAGACACTTCGTTGTGAAGAAAGAATTCGTTATTTTTACTCGAGAGGAACTCTTTTAATATTATAGCTATTGGGCAGCGACCTAGACTTCGCTGTCACCGATTATTCGTTATAACGAGATTCTACTGTAATTTAATGTGACGGGTGCCTTTCGCAATTCATGCCGTCGATTGAAACGGTGTCAGATGAAAAGCAATCTTCACAGACGTGCACCAACCACAAGTTTCCCAGGAAAAAATACCACGTTCTCACAGAAATTTCTTTCTAAAAAATGAATAAAACCTAGGGCTAGCACTCATAGCATGACACAAAAGCAAAAAGAGGAATAAGGTCAGATTTAAAATACAATTCTAAAAATGCATCAACGAGAAGCCAAATCTACACTGAAACCCTGACGCCCGTAAATCATTGCACCGTTGATAATGCGCTAACTGAAACTTCAATTTGTATGAACAAATATTCAATCTCATCAAGACTTATTTACAGAGTGGGGCCGAAATTACTGGATGTTACGAAATTAATTAACGCAATTATTCCACGATTGGGTCATATTCTCAAATAAATAAGGTACAGTACAAGATAGAACAAACTCGGAGATTACGCTCGACAATTTGGGGAGCATCCCAGTTAGCTGAACACGTCCTGCCCTCAAGAAAGCAGGTCATCTTCCTGAATTCCAAATGACATCATGTCATGTCACGGGAAGTCGGCGAATGAGGAACACAGCCCGCCCGCGTCAATTAATGAACTTCCCTTTCCCTGGAATAAAATTAGCAGGCTGCCAGCGGAGGTTACTCGAAATAAGCGAAAATTTCCGTCTTCGAAAGCAGGGAAGTTCGTCCCTAATTGCTAAATAAGACGGAAGGACAATTTTCCGAGCATTTTTCTTTTCATGGAGGCACAGTACTCATTCTTTTCAGGCACGCCAAAAAAAAAATTCCAGCAAAATGTCTGAGAAAATTACCTTGTTGGGTCATTGCAATAAGAAGCGCTAACTAATTTACTCAAATATACTGTAAGCATTCCTCAAGAAAAAAAGATCAAATAAATATTTCATTTTACGACGCTGCCTTCAAAAAGTTACGTCCGATCATATCAACAATACTATTCGGCAAACATTCTTCAGGCAGAATTTCCGCGGATTTCATCTATGGTGATGAAGAATTCCGGAAAATGAAGAATGCTATGCAGGTTAATGAAACATACGGTGCAAACAAAACCTCTACGGATTCTTTTCACGGAGCTCGAACACGCCTAGACATCGTCACTTTCGACAGTGACGATGACAGATTGGTTTCTACAGAAAGCAACGGAATCGTGACCCGACGCTAACGATGTGTGCCGACAACACATGATTATTACCTTCAACCCTGATTCACTACTCATCCCTTCACTACGCTTTTGATTTCAATGAAAGCAAATTTTTTTAATGGTCCGAAAATCCGGAAAAAATGAGAAGCAAATCGAAAAAATTCGTCCTCTTAATATGAAATTCGTATCAAGTCATCAATCAGAACTTGTTAAATATAATTCGCCTCGTGTTCGCCTCCTTCGATTCTACAGCCGGGAAGTGTGAAATGTTTTACTCATCCCTGAAAATCTGAAATACGTTCAAAACACACATGGGCTAACTTCCTGGACACCCTTTTCCAGATCTAGAATACAGGTACAGTATAACTCCAGAGGTAGGTCTTGAATTTCCTGCGACTCATGCTCCTGCAAAATGAAAATCCGACTCTCTCATGAGCCACAATTTAATTTAAAAAGTCAGGCTGCTTTTCACATTCATTCGAAATTCACTTCATCGGGATTTTAATGGCTTCATTTTTTGGCGTCAGGACTCACGCTGAAATTCGCATCTCCGGGAGACGGAAGATACTTTTTCTGAAAAGATATTACTGTACTTCGAAAGAAACACCATATATCCCGTCTCATTAAACTTTCATCGCGACGCAACCAACTGAGAAATTTTGCGTCGAAACACAGGCAGAACTCCAATGAATAACGGAGTCCTGTTTAAAGATTGATCTCCTGTTCTATCCATGGGAAGGCAGGTCTTGACGATTATGAAAGCTGCATCGCGTCAGCTGCAGCCGACACGGGATTCAGTCATATTTCAGCGATTCCTTCTGCATACGAAATTCATAGTGAATCTGGAACCTCTCTCTCGGCACCACGAGGATTTGTCCCGACAGAAAATGACAACTAAGAGCATGATAATTATCGTTCAATGAGCTCGAACCAAGGAAGGCGGTAGCTCATAAATTATGTACCCCATCACGGCAACGTGCTGCTTCCTGAAATTATCAGGAAACGAAGTGAACAGAACCTGATGTTCGACAGTCAGGAAGATCGAGTACTGCACTCGAATATACACGAATGAAGAGAAATATCTCCCAAGAAAGAATAAAAATCTAGGAAATCCAAGGCAGGAAACGCGAATGTTCGCATAAAATACTGCTGGGAACGAAATTACGTTCTTGAAGCACAGGACACTTACGGTCGTCCCTCCCAATCGAATCACGTAATGACTCGCAGCTCCATCACACACCGCCTGCATTTGACTGCATAGAGTCTAGTAACAAAAAATTTTCAACATAATTACAGTTCCGGTCTGGGCTAATGGGTGGTAATCCTGGGTCAGGCTCCTCACGGACCAAGAATCTCCATGAAGTCACCCGCAGCCATGCGGAGATTCTAAAAAATGTTTTTCGTCTCTGAGCGCTTATCAGATTCTGAGACGCAACGCGTCGCTACAATTTAAACGAAAAATATACAAAAAGTGAAGTGAATAGTACAATGCCCCCATTCCTGTAGCATACGGGCCAACGACTCGGTTCAAATATTCAGTCAGTGCATCGTGAAATGAGTCCGATTCAGATCACTGAACATCCGGGGATGTTCTAGGCCTAAAAATGTGCAGAAAATTGACAACAAAATGTCGAAAAAGAGATTGACAAAATTGTATCGAATTGTCACAGGAAAAATCGGTGTCAAGTTTTATTCACGTAACCGATACGGGCGACACTTCGTATTGTTCACGAGTTTCACTCAGAAAGTACCAGCTCTTGTTGGAAGTTGAACTTTTATTGTGACAGTGTATTCAGTGCTCGAGCAGTTCTGTAACTTGTCTCCTGAAATTTTGTGAGAGCGTCTAGAACAAGTTTCCGTACATAAACAAACAGCAGTCTAGTTTGAAAACAATGCCAGCACAACAAAACTCAAGAAAAATATCGAAAATCAGTGATGCGGTATTTCATATTTTTCTGCTTTCAGTTTCCAGAAGAGCTGTCCGGTCACGCTCCGACTTCAACGCAAAAATTATGCAGACGGATGACAGATCAGTATTGAGAACGGGTCACTCCGGAAATGCATCCGAAAACTTGGCGATGGCGAAAAACTGGCCAGATTTCCCGCTCGCCATTTCAAGCAGGCCTGGGACCAATGAAGAAGGACAGTTTGACACTTGGTATTCGTTCCGTTCCCTTTCACCGAAAGGCAAAAATATAAAAGGGTAGGGGTGTGAGAGCATTTGCGTGGCCCGTATCTGCTGTATCAGGCAAAGAAAAGCGTGTGCAGTCACCTCCAGATACATTTCAACCAACAACTGAGGCTCCTAAGGCACATCACCTCAAAGCGGTATTTTTATTCAGTTCAAAGTGCTGCACGCTAACAATCCATCGAAGGTTTCTCGCTTCAGCACCACGAGGCGAGGAGGCCACAAATGCCACGAAGTGCTCGCTGATAAAAACCCCTCGGAGGAGCAATTCGGAATTTTATTTTACTTCTTAGAGTTTTCAGCAATGAAATTCAGCAGCCCAGCGTGAGTTAGGCGTTGAAAGAGCACCGCTGTAACCGGATGACATCTTCACCCTGCTCAGTCATTCGGAATCCAGGGCAAGGTCATGTAACGACGCTTTATGAACTTTTTTTTTAATATGTCGGCTTCAGGCTTGAATTCGATACAGCGATGGAATCAGAAACCAACGCAATTACAAAACATGAAATTAGTGCATACGATTTCAAGCCTTCGGTTGTAGCTATTCTGGATTTAAAAATTCAGCTTCTACATGACGGAATGTTCACTTTCATTTCGGCATTCATGCTCATTCAATCGTCAGTAAAAGAGTGCCGTCATTTGACTCAGAAAAATTTCTGCGAAACATTCATGGATTTTAGGAATCGCTTTCTGCATGTTCCCAACGCAAAAATGCTCCCTTAAAATGCGACCTCATTCCTTGTATCGAAAAAGTGCACCACGGCATACGTTGAAGGTACTGTATTTTCGAATCGGCGAACAAGGAAACTTCGGCAAAATTTCCACATTTTATAAAATCACGAAACCTCGAATGCTCAGAGGTTAAAAAAATTGAGTAAAATCTTGAAAACACTTCAAAACTTCAACTACGGTATTTAGAAAAAAAATGGCCCTGAACTCTCAAGAGCTGAACAAAACTCAATTAAATATTCAGGCCCAACTTTCAAAACATACCTTATTGATACTAACCAGGAGTTGCTTCCGGCACGTGGACATTCTGTGCTTGGGTTTACTTAGTAGGCAGGTCACATTTTCAGGGAAAGGCGACATTTGTTTTCGTTATAAGAATCAAGAATTCCCCGGGAACTATCGTTTGACAACTCACGCATGAATCTTTCTGCAGAAAACCCACAGGCGGAAGTAGGAGGAAAGAAACTCTCGCGATCCTCTGGGTCACACCCGAAGCGCCCTGGGACTTTTGTAACCTGATGCGCAGGAAGAAAACCACTAAGATGACCTCACCTAGTGACCCGAACTTTAATCCTGTACCACAATAAATCTTGTCGGGAAGGAATGCATTCGTGGCACGCGATAAACCGGACTTGTTATGGATGAACAACTAAGTGACGCGACGACAACCGGAAACGATGTAGTCATTCCCGATACAGCTACGAACGGTTCAGAACAACATGCGGAACATTCGGGTCAGGTATTTAGAATAACTAATTTTTTTTCCCGATGCTGTACGGGATTCACGAAGTACAGTACAATCGCCAAGTAACGAATAGAAAGTGCTTGAAAGTTTTTGTTTTCATCAGCAGCTGGTCAGAAACGATTTCTTTTTTTCATAGTTCGATGACAGAATGTCCCAGTGCAGTAATTTCGCGAACAGAAGAAGGTTCATCACAGTGGAGAATTTTCTTGGACTCGAGTCGCCAGCTTGGAGCGATTCGAGTACCTCAATTCGGACACCCAAGCTTTAGATTCAAAAGTTCTCCAACTGAAGTTGGTATTTCACACGTGAATGTTCTTATGTTTCAAGCGGTATTCTTGAAGGAATTTTATTCTTCCAGCTGGATTCAGATACGAAATATGATTTGGTGATGTGAATGGAAGGTCCAGATGCTCGACGTATTGCGAAAGAGAGATGGCTCAATGACACTTTTATGGCATTTCAACACGCGGGGATTTTGACACTTACTCACAGTTGGAACGAAGTACGCGAACGTACCGTAATTTCGGAAGTAGGAACCCAACCAATTCCTTTTCCACCAGGTTTCCATTTTCAAACCAGCAGATCGAGTAAGTGAACAAATTTCCCCAAACTTGTCACCATGCTCACACAGGCACCTACTCCTTGATTAAGTGAGGTACAAGCTTCATTTTCTCCGTGTCAGCATTCAAGGTTCACACAATTTTTTCACATCCCTCTCCGAGCATATCCATTAGACAGATTCAGGCCCATAAAAAAATTCACTAAATGACTGTTTCCAGAAAAAAATTCACAGTATATGAGCATTCACAAAAATCTTGATCGTTCTTAAAGGATGATGATCACAGGGCAATTACTGATTTAAAAAATGATAAGGTGTTCTGTCTGTTCCCAGATATATTTTTAAAGGAGTGAACAATTCTGATTTTTGAAGATAAATCATACAAAGCTAACTATTCATTCTGGTCCTCAATTAATTCGGAGAGTACTTTTTATTGAATTGAGAGAACCCTGTGTCTTTTCAAAGTTCAATTCTCGTGGAGTGGAATGTTGGAAAGAAGAAAAGAAGGTGCTGGAAAGAAGAAAAGAAGGTGCTGGACAGAAGAAAAGAATCTTCTCAAGATATGCTCATGATGATTCGAAAAAGTGCTTCGTTTTAACGAACGCCTGATTAAAACAAAAACAGCATCTCGAGGGCGTGTCTGAACAGCCACTTCCGCACTCAAGTGGTCGTCCTCAAAAATTGGCGACCGACATCGTCCACCACGTGCACGTCAGGATCTCGGACCTCGTTCAGAATCTCTAGTGCAAATTCCGCTTCCTTATGACGCTATGCCTGGGAATGTCCATCACGCCACGCGCAACGCATTAAACAAGTGTGCATCACCTGGGGGACCACATAATTGCCTATTTATCGGGGGGGGGGGGGACTTTTTCGGGGCTTTCCTTCGGATTGAAAACGATGGGTTCGAGGCAGATGCAGGTCCCTCTTTTTCATACGAAACGTGAATTACCAGGAAAGCGCGAATCTTCGGAGGATCAGATCACGCGGTAGGAACACGCCTGTGCGCATAAAAAAAAAGAAAATTCCACGTCTATTCGCAAACATCATGGAGACCAAAGTAAGAAAGGCAGTTACCCTTGTACCCATTCCCTTTCCCATCCACGCGTGGCTTTGGAGTGACGGTTACGGAACTTAAAAATACTGTATAATGATAAGTCTTCGGGCTACGTAGAGCTTAGAAAATGGATTCGCATCTCCTGCGGTTCGAATTTTTTCGTTTGCTGCAAGAGTGAAAATTGACTTAAAATTGAATACTTGAGGGATGAAATTTCCTTGAATTCGTGCGGGACACTTTTTTCATGAGCAATTTTTAAATCTTACCTACGTCTTCAACGAGTCTCCATAGAGAAAAATAGCCAGGACTGGTACAGTCTGGTTGGTTGTCAATGTTCCAGATTACGACACGCTACAGGAAGCATGGCTGCTGTTTGGGAAAGAAATTCTCTTTGTTCTCCTGAATGCCTGAGCTCAAAACCACGGTTAAAAACAGTGAACAGTGGTTCGGAAAGATTTACAATGAAGGAATGCGTTTCTGTGGTAAGCTTTTCAGAAAGAAATTCTGAGTTTGAACACTAGAGATACCTTTTTTTTTTTTTAATTCCGAAGTACTGTAAAGTCTAAAAAAAAAAGATTTCTTTTCATTGTTTTCCATTTTGCAATTTCTGAGGTTCTTACTGAAAATGAATACTCCTCCACCAAAACGTCTTTTTAGGTTTAAAGTCATTTACGTTTGATCAACTAACAGGATTAACAAATGCCGATGAGGAAACGTTGATCATTTATTGCCAGGATGTCTTATGAAATGCACAGACTCCTCTTGTAAAAGATAAGCTATTGATGAACAGTACATTCCCTGCAACATTGTTTTAAACGGAACCAAACCAACAAATTGGTAACAATAAAGTGTCCTCACACCTAGTATCAAATTGAATGCATGCAGAAAGTTCAGGACCGCACACAGACAGAAAAAAGCATGATGTAGGAATTCAGATTTCAGAAGTATGAAACCATTAAGCACAATGAATGGCATTTCTAACCTGTTTCAGGACACACTACAATATATGACGGCGACATGAAACAATTTAGTTTGAATTCCAAATGCATTGCCCTTACTGAAATTTGTCTACAATCAAGGAATACCAAACTCTGAATTAAGTACCAAACTTATGTACAGTGCAGGATTTCGATTTTTTAAAATTACGCGAGTTTTCAACTGTAACTTGATTCAACATTTTGGAAGAAGTCGGAAGCTCTCGTCGTAATACGCTGTTCAATCGATCAAATTTTACCCAAAATGACGGACCTTGTCGACCATCCACTTCGTGACCCGAGCTGAAAGTGTGACACTCGGACACGATCGACGCCCATCCAATTACGCAATAGATCAACAATTCCGTCCCCATCACGAGTCAAAATTGTTAGCTGAAGGGAGGGAAAGGGGCTTTTTTCCCAGCCACGAATTCGCCACGCCTCGGGAGAATTTCCCAAACTACGACCGTAACGAATGTAAGTGAAGCCCGCAGTTCTCAATTCGTTGCTCCCCGAATACGCAAAAAATTCGTTTTTCGAGTTCTCATCAATGGTAAATCATTCAGTCACCCCTGAAAGCATTTCAGGTTTGCAACTTTTGAAACACCCGATCGACAGCAACATTCGCAACGTTACCTAAATCTCAGCAAAATCTTGGCTGATTCGGTTACACAATGCCTAATCAATTTTCACGCCAAACTTTTAAGCCTATGTCTAAAAAAGGGATTGCACTTTTGAAATTACAAAATGGAATCCGATTCATCCGGCACTAATCTGACCTCTTCCGGACAGTGATCGTAAATTTCTTACCAATTCGAATCGAACACAAGACGGAATATTCCTGACAATCCGCAAGACTTACAAAATTTATGATTACATGCATTTTATAATGCCATGCACCCACGGGGAATAAATACTGAATTATGCAGACGATTACTTTTCCCAAATACAATCCTAACCTCAGATTCTCAACAGCCACTCTGCTGTTACGCCTTCGGAGTTGAAGGACAGCATTAACAAATTTATGCATCCTTAAAAATGTTGATGTAATTGAATTCGTGAGAATAAATGACATCGTCGACGGAATTTCGAATGAACATCCAAGCGTATTAATGTGAATTTCAAAGACAACGGAGCCCCGTGGGAATTCATTATATGAAGACCAAGACTGGAAAACAAGAGGGAAAATCAACGTGGCAGAAGCTCCCCGATATCATCGACATTCGAACCCATAACTTCTCAATTCATTCATGTATTATGCATCCACGCTGCAAATGTCACGCAATGTGTGAATTCCACCAGAAGGAATAACCGTAATTAGGATACCGACAATGGAGCATGTAACTTTCAAGAACTTCCCAGCAAGTTTCCAACAAATATAATCAACCCCATGCTACTTTGTCATTACGTTAAGAAAACAACGACGGAAGCTTCTCCGCAAACCAAATTTACAAGTACGAAGTAGAATATTATTCACGGTCGAAAAAGTTGAAGGATTCCCGACGCGTTTCCGGCAGGTACACGCTCCCGGAAAGGGTATTATTTGATGCATGCGTCAAAATGTTTCACAGAATACACGTCACGAGACGAAGTTGCTCATGACGAAGAAGAAAAATTATCGAGAGAGAAGATTCCTCGGATAATTCCCACCACCCACATGCGAAAAAGAAAACAAAACGATAGTGACGTAAGATGGAAATGCGTTGAGCAATTTTTCCAAAAAAGGCGATTTCGATAATTTTTCGTCGAAAGAAATACTTCTTTCGAAACAGCTTTTTCTTCAACGGATTGAATGTAACGCCCAACTTTATCATCGACGCAGAAAACCCCCCATGAAGTAAAAAACACAGAATGCATCACATCTGCATTTTGTCAAACATCCTCGTTTGTCGTTTTTACCGATTACGACAACTTCAAAATCTGCTTATTCTGAGAAACGAATTCTAGTGAGTTCATCCCAATCCATATATTTAAAGAGACTATAAGAATACGACACTATAAAAATTACACCTTTATTTTTAATGCATATTTTTATATTGTTGATACGCATACTGATTTCCCACAAACAAAATTGATAATATAGTCAAACCATGATGAGCCGCCACTAATTGTTTGTGAGGTTTGTGGCGGTTTAAAGCGGGTTGGTGGTTTATCGAAAAGGCTAAAATATTAAAATTAAATGTCATAGGAAAAACAATTCTTATTCTTCTAAAAAGTAATCAAAATAATCCTGGAATAGGTAAATTATATATTCTTATGCTCCCAAAAAGTAAATTATGCCACCCCTTTGTTTGTGTTCGTTCCTAATTGGAAACTTTTCCCAGACACTTAAATCTTGTTGGCGGGCTATCGAAAACAAAATTAATTGGCGGAAGGATATTTCAGCCTTTAATACTTTCGGCGGGTGGCGTTTTAACGGGGTTTCCAGTGCTTTTATCATACGGGAAATTAAAAAAAAAAAAATAATTGGCGGTTGCCGTGGCGGCTTTTCGGGAGGGGGGTCTTAACGGGGTTTGAATGTAATTTAAAAAGGAAACTGGGCCTCCAGAAAATGCTACATTCATTCAACTCGTTCAATTACAGTATAATAAAGTTTTGGCAGAATATACCGCACTACGGTTTAGCCGAAACATACGTCTTTTTTTTTCCCGCTGACATTTACGAGGTAATGCTGTTCTTCCCGATGGGCTTGTAACTGTCACATATCCATTAAAGTATAACTTCATCGGAATAGAAAGGAAAAATAAAAAAGGAGCTTTACTCGGGTCAAATAGGCACAATCCTCTTTGGGAAGCGAGCGAGCGAGTAGGTCACCAGGGATTTTTTTTTCTTTCCCCTGGCGTATCAGGCCTGCTGCATCAGGGAACAAACGGAAACCCGTCCCAGCCGGGCCCGCATTAAGATTTCATCAGTCTCAACTTTTTCAATTTCCTTTCTCCCAATTCTTCGCTCAACCAGTAGCAACGGTGATTCCCCGGAACAAGACTTCCCCAAACCCCCCTTTCTTCTCCTTCCTTCACGGTGAGTGCTTCCGGCAACAAGTGTTCCGGTCGTTCGACACGACTCAGCACCTTGTAGAACTTGGGCTTCACTTCCGAGGGCCCACATCATTTGCTGAAAGCTTTTTCAGGCTCCCTGCGTTAAAAAAAGAAATAACACGAACATATGCCAAAAATGCTACATATCTGGAATTGAAACTCGCGTTCGTTCACAAGCACTCCGTATGTAAGAGGAGCCATTGATTCTGGGACACACAATTTTTCTCGGTCTTCAAACATGAAACAAGTTTGCCTATGGATAATTTAAACGAAAAATGCATTGCACTGAATTTGGTTTTTTTTTTCCGACACGGTGAATCAAATGATTCAAAGAGAAAACTATATACACTGGATCATATCGAATCGAAATGAGACCCGTCACATTATTTTCGCTCTGATTTTCAGGCAAAACCATTTTCGAAAAATATTACCATTGCTAAAATTTTCCTTAAAAAAATAGTTACTCCAATAAAAAAGGTATCGAATTAATTCAGACATTTGCATCCGGGATCGTCGTACAGTATTGTATATTCGTGCCTGCCTATGCTTCAAACGCATTTCATTAGTGGAATGAAACTCGTTAATAGAGAGATCAAAATCACTTTAATGGTTGACTATTTTTAGAAGACCCAATTTCTCTCCCTCTCTCTCTTTCTTCAAAAGCGGGGAAAAGTAGTCACACATTTGCTTCCATTCAGTAATGATGATTATCCATCTTCGGAACCCGCAGAAATCTCTCAAGAACAAGTCGAGCAATGCCGACCATCACATCACATCACATCCGGACAGCGACTGTGGGATAGTCACATTCTTGGACGCTGCGAAGTCCATCCAGAGGAATTCGGAGCAATCAAGGCACAGTAACCACTTGTGAGAGTCGTGCGATGGGACCCAACGCGAGCTTGATGACCTGGTACAGGGAAACCCAGGCCTACGAATGCACTACCTTTTCAATCTCTATGGAAAATCTCGGGGCAGGTATATGCGTTGCTCCCGATTCCAATCATCAAAGATGGACACGAAGCAAATGAATCATTGCTGCAATCGAGTGCCCACTCCTTGCAATCCATGAATGTAAAAGACGAAAATTTTATCGAAAATGTAGGTAATGCTTACGGGTAATCAAGATAACCCTGAACAAGACCATCACGAGCATACACGTGCGAACCGAATGTGAATAAAAAATACGCTCACGAAAAATAATCTGAATACACGCTAATCCTAAAAATACCACCGAATTGATGTACCCAATCCTCAAGGACAACGAAGGTTCAAAAATAACTCAGGATTTTTCGATAAAAAACATGATTACTTCAGATCACAAAACGAAGTCACACGCTGAGTTCACATGAAAACTTTGAATTCACGTACAAAAATATCGTAAATGAAAAATCCAAATATCATTAAATATGCGCTTCGAAATACAGTAACTCATCTTTCCAAATTGGCGCACGTCCCTTCGAAAGCATTGAACTAATGCAAAACACCCACGCGGTATTTCTTCACGATCGAACAAGCAAGTCTGAAATTGCATGTACAAATATAAAACAACCTTTGCTGTTCGGAAAAAAAAACACTCACTACACTTTTACGAGCTCAGCATAAGGTTATCATTTTCGCGCTCCATTTGCTGCGAAGATTGTTCGGCGAAAATCGCAATTTTCTGTGCATAATTTCCGCGAACTGAAGTTCGGGAGAAAGAGCACGATTATCGAAGCGTCCCGATAAAATCACGGCGGAAGATGCATACTATTTATACTCTCAATTCACCCAGGCGGAAGGAGCACATTCTTCAGCCTCCAAAATTCGTGCTTCTCTACTTCTAATAATAACATAAATCACTAGATTTATCAGGAATCATCGCTTCGCTGCCAGTCTGAAAATAGCTCGCCAGAAAAGCCCATGCTCTGCTTTCTGGAAGGTCGTTCAATTTCGGACCAGAGACTTGAAAACAAATGAACGTCTCACGAAAGCCAGTACATTTCACACCAATCAGAAATCAAGGCAGTACACCTCGTTTCATGGTAGTGCATAGGAGTTATCTTGAACAGCGTGTTATATACAGTAAAGAAAGCATTGCTGTGAGGCGGATAAAAATAAAAGGCATCACGCGGTAATATCGACACTGGTCTATTTTGGATCTTTTCGCACGAAAGCTGCGAGATGGCATCACGAGAAAAGGTCAATGGAAGTGCCACGAACGACAGATTCAATGAATGCCGACGACAGAAACGAAGATGGAATCTCAAAGAATCCTCAATCCCAGGATGCGAGTATTCCGCATAAAAAAAATATTTATTCCGCTTACCGTTTTTTGAGCGTGAAGAAAAAGAACGTTTCACGACCCGTGACCCGTCAAATCGATCCAACGGCCTGAAATCTGCTAAGTCATTCCGACCCAAGGAATAAGGTCACGTCGGGAATTAGTGCCAACTCCGGGCCCGGAACCGCAAATGACGCAGCGTGTGTCACGGATTAACGAACTTCGCTGTAGTTAAAAATTTCGGTCAGGAAATGGAACGCGGCTCTGCGAATTTTATGTACCGTCCCGAAATTGAATTTTTTTAAAAACTGTATAGACGAAAGTCAAAAGGAATCAACGTTGAGCATCAAGTTTCTTTCCTCGCGGACCGGAAGAATCATCCGAGCTAATATGTCGCAGGGAGGCCAAGGCGCATAAAAATGGTTTCTCGCGACATTTCCCGGTGCAGCTTAGCGACTCCCAGTAAAAAATAAAATAAAAAACACTCCCCAACAAAAAAGTGACATCTGGGACAGAGGAATAATGGATCCCATTAAATGCTGATGAACTTCGAAGAGGCACCCGGCGTTGGCTTCCGTCGAGGCCATAACCATATTTCATCCAACACTTATTCCATCTCCACCAGCCTTTTTTCCATCGTCCTCCAAACTCAAGCTCGAGGAAATCGTTACTATGATTTGCATTAGCCGAAGAGAGGGAAGGGGAAATCAGGGGCTAAGGACATAAAGGGAACAAACTTCACATTAAACGACGCTACAACAGAAGCAGGGTACTCTTAATGAGCAAAAAACTGCACGTGGGACTCGGGACTCAGATCCACGGGCGCATTCGAGTCGCGAAAGAAGGTATAATGCTGTTCGTTTGCAACGAACTCGTGCATCAAAAGAAGTGCAACTATCTTCTTGTCTATTTTTTCCTTCGGTTTTTCGTTAAAAAATGATTTAATTTCGTTGATCCCTTGCTTGTTCCATTTATGAAATATGAAAAGGCAGTTGAGCACGACCCAAAAAAGCTCGTCTCGAGATCATAGGTATACAAAACCGAGAGTGGATGAAAATATAGGAGCCAAAATGATCTAACTCATAGAAATTAAAACAGATTTCGTCATTTCGCCCATAGTGAAACATTCTCAACAACAGTTGAAAAAATTTACTAACGTGAAAAACCCGAAAAATCTTTCCCATAGCAGTAAATCTAAATGGGAACCCAACAAATGTACGATTCGACTTAACAACACAGGAAACTTCAAAAAATATTCCTTGGCATCTGGACAACGTCTCGAGACACAGACACCTTTTCAACAATCCTGAAGGAATATAAAATATCAAAGAAATATTTTTGGAAATTTTCACATTTGTTGAAAAACTTGGGCTATTTATATTCACAAAAAGTAATGAAGTATTTCATTATAGAATTACTCTGATTTATATTCAAAAACTGGCTAATTTTGTGCTTCTTCAATTCAGAGTTTTTTTCCCCCCCCCCCATCATGTGCGCACATTAACTGTAGCTAGACTTGCTCTTGTTCGTTTCTTTCTTCTGATGCCAAAAGATCAAATACTCTGGTTTTCTTCTGCGTAATTATTTTCTGCATTTTGAAGTAGAGAAAATACTGTAGTTCAATTTTTGGGGACTTTATTCCTAATTTTTGGTTAACAGGAAAACCAATTAAATCGGTTTTCAATGAAGTCAAAGCAAAAACGTGATCTGATATGCGGATATTCGGAAATAGAGACAAGGTCCAAGCAATGATTACGTCCGCATCTCGGGGTCCCACTGTAACAGGAATACTTCATGAGTTAATGTTACCCTATTCCGCACTTCTGCTATTTTTGACTTGCGTTGTTCTTGACAGGTTGTTCTGAGGAGCATTCAATTTTTCACTCAGTTATCGTGAAGAGAAATTTCCATGCGTCGCAGTCTCGTAAAAAACACAACTTCAAACGAAGCCCGTCAGTCGAAAGGACTCGACCTTCTGTAGACAGAAATTTCTGGCGGTACTTTGCGTTATTCCCGGGATAAACAATGAGCTTATCAAGTCAAACGGATTGTTCATGCCTTGCTTGTGAACTCCACTCCCGTCAGTCGAAAGGACTCGACCTTCTGTAGACAGAAATTTCTGGCGGTACTTTGCGTTATTCCCGGGATAAACAATGAGCTTATCAAGTCAAACGGATTGTTCATGCCTTGCTTGTGAACTCCACGATAACAAGTGGAGTATCTTTGTAGATCGCAAAGCAAACTGCTCCGAAGAAGCTTATCACGGACCTAGACATGAAGTCGCCGAAGTCGTGCTATCAACAAGCTTGATTCTGGCTCGACGCGCGATAAAAACCTACGCAACATTCCCGTGATTGCAAAGCCGAATTTTCGGTGAAAGAAATTGTAAGATGAAGTGCCAGGAACACGCTTTCCACATTTCAACACTAAGGCTTTTCTGGGCGGCAACGTTTGACCTATGAACAACTCTGAATGGAACGCGACTTTCGATCTCTTGAGCGCTCTGGATCGCCAGCCTCGACAAAAATCAAATACGGACTTGAAAAGATTATCAAATCAATTATTGAAATGAAAGGGTACCTAGATTTCAGATATTTTCGTCGACAGTCAAGGAGAACGTTCACCGCAGAATGCGATAACGGGGAAACAATGTCGAAATAATTGAAGGCAACGGAGATCCAAAGCACGTTTTTTTAAATGTTTTAATTTAACAACGATGAACATACGGACCTCAAGTAATGACCATTACGTCACTCAACAATCGATTTATTACACCAGAATTGCTTGTAAATCATTCGAAATAGAAGGGTGGCTCGGCCGCATAGCAACATGAAAATACTTCATAGGAAACTGTCCAGTATTTATAAAAATTAGAAGCTACGATCTTGTGGAAGAATCCTTTGGCAATTGCTTCACATGAGGATTGCGACCTAAATTATTTGGTCAGATCATGAACGACAGAAAAGAAAAATCGGTTACATTTTAAACAATCTTGTTTTCCTGTAAAATCCACATGAACTGATGTTTTTAAAGCTTATTCTATGAATTTTAGGTGCTACTGAATATAGTACCAGAAACATGTTTCACAGCTTCTACATAATGATGTCCACGAAGCTTCGTAACAGTTTCAAATCAAGTGGGACCCCGACATACGGACGCCACGTCATCTTGACGATTTGTTTCGGTAACACTTGAAACCATGAAAAAAAAACCTGCCCCAACATCTGTTAAATATATCAATATACGGACACTTTTCAGACATTTCTAGAAAAGTGAAACTTTACTTTCTTAATTTTGATACAAGTACTGTACTGTATATCTTGGACAAATGTAGCACTAATTCATAATAAAAAAAAACAAAGTTCTTGCTTCTTTTCCAAAGATTTTTCCATACTGTTCGTACTGTATACATGGATTTGTTCGTATTCTTTGCTTCTTAAACTCCTTCCGTTGCCAAAAGATCAAATGTTGTGTGTTTTTTTCTTTTGCACAGTTATTTTTCTGTATTCTCAAGTTGAGAAGACAAGTTTATTCAATTTTTGGGGACTTGACTCCTAGTTTTCGAAGGACAGGAGAATCAATCAAATATGTTTCCATTGAAGTCTAGGGGAAAATGTGATCCTATACACAGATGCTCATACATAGGGACATGGTTCAAGCATATGAAAGGGTACCTAGATTTCAGATATTTTCGTCGACAGTCAAGGAGAACGTTCACCGCAGAATGCGATAACGGGGAAACAATGTCGAAATAATTGAAGGCAACGGAGATCCAAAGCACGTTTTTTTTAATGTTTTAATTTAACAACGATGAACATATGGACCTCAAGTAATGACCATCACGTCACTCAACAATCGATTTATTACACCAGAATTGCTTGTAAATCATTCGAAATAGAAGGGTGGCTCGGCCGTATAGCAAAATGAAAATACTTCATAGGAAACTGTCCAATATTTATAAAACTTAGAAGTTACGATCTTGCGGAAGAATCCTTTGGCAATAGCTTAACATGAGGATTGCGACCTAAATTATTTGGTCAGATCATGAACGACAGAAAAGAAAAATCGGTTACATTTTAAACAATCTCGTTTTCCTGTAAAATCCACATGAAATTATGTTTTTAAAACTTATTCTATGAATTTTAGGTGCTACTGAATATAGTACCAGAAAAATGTTTCACAGCTTCTACATAATGATGTCCACAAAGCTTCGTAACAGTTTCAAATAAAGTGGGACCCCGACATACGGACGCCACGTCATCTTGACGATTTGACTGGGTAACACTTGAAACCATGAAAAAAACCTGCCCCAACATCTGTACAAAATCTCAATATACGGACACTTTTCAGACATTTCTAGAAAATTGAAATTTTGTTTTCTCAAGTTTGATACAAGTATATCTTGTACAAATGTCATTATAAAGTGGCACTAATTCATAATAAAAAAAACTAACTTCTTGCTTCTTTTCTAGAGATTTTTCCATATGTTTCGCACTGTATACTGTAGATGGATTTGTTCGTATTCTTTGCTTCTTAAACTCCTCCCGTTGCCAAAAGATCAGATGTTGTGTGTTTTTCTTTTGTGAAGTTATTTTTCTGCATCCTGAAGTTGAGAAGACAAGTTTATTAAATTTTTGGGGACTTGACTCCTAGTTTTCGAAGGACAGGAGAATCAATCAAATATGTTTCCATTGAAGTCTAGGGGAAAATGTGATCCTATACACAGATGCTCATACATAGGGACATGGTTCAAGCACCAATTCTGTCTGCATTTCGGGGCCCCACTGTAAATTGAATAATTGATGAAAAACTTGGTACACATTTGTTTCTTGCCTTTCGGAAAAGAAAGATACATTATATAATCCTCCAGCAAAAGAAGATGACATACTCGGTGCCACCCATGCAAACACTCATTACAACCTGCAACACACGGCCCAAAAAATGGGTAGGGTGCACCAACTGCGGGAGCCAACATTTCTCGACTAAGCATCGTGGATTCCTTTCGTCATCAGGCGCCAGAAAGCCTAATGAACTGTGCAACAATTCCAACTCAGAAGGGACAACTTGTTATGCGTTTTCCCACAGCAGTCGGTTGATCGTAAATCAATTGAAAACGAAGCCCCGGAATCCCACCACAGTTAGCGCAATAATCCGAGAGCAGACCAGTGGGGAACCTCGCATCTCCACAAAATGGAGGATCTGCCGGCAGAATTAAACTGCTTTCAAGCCCAGTAAATTCACAAGAGCGGAATTTTAGTTCTCAGGGAACTTCCAATTAGGCAGAACGACCTAAGCGGATCGGGAGGGAAGCACGACGATAACATCCGCAAAAGCCCGCGGCCAGAGAAGTACTGTAAATGGTTCATCGAAAAACGTCATGTGCAGTTTTAGGAACATGATGAAACTAAATGAGCTGTTATAATGAGTGCTATACCGCATCTCATTGTGGGGAAACTGCCAACCCAAAGCATCAGGGAAAAATGAGATTTTCTATGGACTCCGTGGTGAGAAACAGAAAAAATGAAAAATTGTCATGACCAAGCAACCACTTCTCTCGTAGCATATAAACTCAACTTGAAATTTCAAGTTCTACAAACTAGATTTCCCGCAAGCAAAAACCAGCCCCAAGACACTCTTCTCATTCCAAACTAAATCTTCCTGGCCAATAGAAGTTGTTGAAAAATCGAAAATGAGAAAATTAACGAAGCACTCGACCCACAAGCTCGCAAACCATGGAATCGTCCACTCGTGTGTTCTAAAATAACCGAAAAAAGATAATTCGTTCTGGTGTGTGAAATACTGGTTTGAGTTGAGTTGATTTTTATTTTTATTTTTAGGACAAAATTGAAACTAATTTATTTAGGAACTTCCTTACGAGACAGTTCAAGTCCTGTCCCAGTCTGATTTGTGTTCCGAAATGTCTTTGATTTTTTGTGGATGTCTTCGGAGTACACAACACAATTCCACAAAAATATATAAATAGCTAACTGATTATTTTCCCATGTATTCAGGGCTTTGGGAATGACTGCATGTATCGTCTTTCTAAACGAATGATCACAGAGGCATTCCTGCAATTCGTAAGGACTCGTAGAGTTTGAGAATCAACTGCTTTCGGCAACGAAATTAAATCAAATCAAATTACGACAAGCAACGACAGCACAATTCTCCAACATGAAAAGTGGTGCGACCTGCGGAAGAATGGAATAAGACGGCGGGGCATCGCGATGGACATCAATTCAAAATGTGTCTCCCCTCATGAAAAAACGGAAGTTCGCAGACCTCTGTTCCCACTTCATGCGCCTAGGGTTCCGTGAATCGCATTTGCACATGAGTAAAAAATAATAGAAATAAACGCTGAAGCACTTGGAAGCAGACGCGCCAAAAAAGAAAAGATACCCGGTTTCGTTGCGGATTGCTTGTTCCTGTCACCCTCGGATAACTTCCGCCGCCTCTTCCTCCCCCCTGGAAGTCACTCGACCACCCGCAGGCTAAACTCGCAGAGTTCAGCGACTCAGGTTCAGGAAAAATCCGGGCGAAGATTGCAGCGGATCACGGCATGTGGGGTGGAATGGGGGGATCCCCCGACGCGGAAAACCGAACCGGATTGCGTGAAGCGTGACCGGGCCTTTTTCGCCAAATGCAGCGGGAAGTGATTAGCGCACTGCGTGATTCTTCTCCTAGAGCGAGCCGAGGCAAAGCTCGCTCAAAGAGCTGACCAGACAGACAGCGAGAACCCCCCGACAGCAACCAGACAAACGTATCATCTACCAGAGCGATTCAATTCCAGAAATACTCGAGGGAACAAATTTCAACAAGAAAGATAAATTCGGAAATTTATGTACCACTCGTTCATGCCTCTAGCGGATAATCGGGAGAAAAAAATGAAAAGACACCGGATGCTAAATTTACTTGAGGGCTTCGTATTTATAAAAAATGCTGGCAATCGTTTTCCCGGGAAGATGTCCTGCAAAACTCGGAGGTGATGACATTTATGCGATCGTACTTGGGGCAAGGAAAATATCCTCCTGGAAGTACATTTCTTCGCGATTAACCAGCTTACTTACCAGTAGTCAGATCAAATACTGTATTGCATGTCTGCTGCGCTACGACGACGTTCGGGCTTTAATTTTAAGCACATGTGCCAGATCCATAAACTTACCAGCAAAAAATCTCGATGATCTCCTTATAAAATACCATAATCAAAATTTTGCCTCGGTACTACAGTACTCCAAGGAAATTAAGTAATTTGCCAAGGTAATTTTATCGTTGATGAGTAAGATTCCCGAGGAGGTTCTCAACAGTATTCGGAAATCGTGAAGGCCCTGAAAACGTACATTACGAGAGAAAAAAAAAAGCTTGAGCGAGACGAATGCTTGAAAGCAAAATCAATCGTACTTGACGCACTTCTTCAACAGCGAAAAAAAAAGAATGTCCTCAGGCTCGATAACAAAGACCTTTAAATGTTACGTAATTGAAACAAAGCAGGCAAACGAGGGCAAAAAACGCACGTCACGACCTTCGTGAGGAACTTCGAGGATATTCAGTGAACGTGATCATTCCCCACTTTTCATCCCGACGACAGTCAAAAGAAGCACTGCAATTGTTGAACCAGATTCAGCACACGTAACATTCGTTAGTGAACAAACAAATGGTCAGTTGCGCAGCTTGACCTCGGGTTCCCCAGACGTAACCAGTGAGCGAACAAAATTAGAATGCTCAATGATGCCCTGATCCCTCATCCGCCCAGCGACCCTCGAACCCAAGTTAATTTGACTAAAAATTTTCGGGAGACCCCACACTACAGTACACTTCACAGTCTGTCAAAAATAGCACACCAATAATAAAAAAAAAACCTAACATCACGTGACAGCTTCAGAAAGAATTCAAGCAAGGCGTCGGGACTTTGAAAGGCCGCCCTCTTCAAAATGAATCGTGGAATTCCGCAACACATCATGTCATGGAAAATTCAACGTCCGACCAACGCTAAATCGTGGCATTAAAAGCCACTAAATGTTTCAGTAAATTCAGTATATCGGTGCGATGGATGCAAGAGCAAGATTTAAAACTCTCGAGCTCCGCAACATGTTTCGAATTACAGTACTGGACCTGGGAAGTCCTCAATCTGGGTTGAAGTTTACGGGTTCCACGCTGTCCTAGCGTAGATAAATATACTACGCTTCGTATCGCGCCGGAACTCGGTTCGTCGGACAGCTGCGATACTTCAAAAAACTCGCACCTAAGAATACTGTAGAGGAAAACTCTTACAGGTATTCAAATCCTGCACCGACTTCCCAAAAAAACGAGAAAAAGGCAGCGAGCCGCACGACGTCGGCGATTTTTATAAAAAAAAAAAACTGTCCTCGTTTGTTTACACAACTTACCACATGGGTTGAGTTATCATAATAGCGAAGGCTTTCAGGCTTAGCTAATCTCTTGCTACACCGCGGAGACGAAAAGTGGTCCGGGTTCAATTTCGGACCACGGACCAGAACGTAATCGTGTTCCCGAGTCGTTTGATTCAAGCAACGTGACGAATTCGTCGCTTTAACCCCAGAACCGCCCCGGACGTTTCGGGACGAATGATTCCCTTCTCCCAGGGGAGAAAGAAGTCGAGTTCACGCAGTTTGAAACAGGAAACCCTTCCGTGCTTTTCCGGTTCATGCCCCTGAAAAAAATTCGGCGATTCTGACTTTTTAGCGCTTGACGTTCGAACTACTGGAATTCAGAGCAACTTCAAATAAATCGGCGAGATGGGTTCTGCAGAGATGAAACATTGATCGTTTTCTGGCCATCAACGGCAATTTCAGACACGGTAAAAAAAAGGGCTGCTTCACATTTTAACCTGGATAACTCGAACCTCTCCAAGTTTAATACCTCCCTCTTCCGAATTTTTTCAAGTCCCTGTCTGAATTTCCTTTTTTTTAATGTATTAAAAGCCGCACTAACTCAAAAGCTTTTCCTCTCAGCTCTTCGCAAGTCGAATTCGTGAGGCCTTTTGGCTATCATTTTCTTGACGCAGGAAAGAGAAAATCAATAAAAAACGGATTTTGATGTGTTTTGAAAGGAAGTGAAAGACTGAATTGGGCAAAGGCACCCCTACCCTTGTCTCCAAGTTCAGCATCCTGTCGATTCAATTAAGAAGCAATTTAAGGCTCAGTATATAACCAATTGCAATTTCCTGTAAATCCCCTTCCTTTTCTAAAAAAAAAACTCGTTTGCTGGTCCCCTCAAGTTCGACTTGAAGAGGTTTGATTGCACTTACATTCCAACCCATGCGTAGCATATGCAGTAAACGTGTCGTACGTCATGTTTCCACTGTGACCCATTCCGAGAATAACCCCAGCACAATTTTTTTTGGTACTTGAACAAACTCAAACCAAATCCAAAAAAACCCGAACAAACATCCATTAGATCCACCAAGTATAATAATTTCAAGTTCATAAATAATTGTAAAATATACAGTTTTTTAAAGGAACAAAGACATATTCCATGCCTTGTGGTTGACATAACACTGGGATGGAAATTTTTTTATTTTAAAGCAGAAGCACTTTGAAAACCTTGCCCAAGGAAATTCTTGTCTTTTCTCGTCATTTTTGTACATAATTCACACACTCGAAGCTGATCATTTTTAGATGAATTTATTATCACAGCAGTTTTTGCTACGTAACTAGTCTCACAACCCGCATTCATATCCGATTTTTGTGCCAGGAAGAGGCATTGCACGTCGATTGCTTTTCTGGACGTCTTCAAGAACTAAGGAAGCCAAATCAAGATGGCTCGCCAGTGTTCTTGAGACAAAGCATGTGAATAAAATAAGGGATATAAAAACTCAGACAAAGTAATTTTCCTGACGTTAGATAAGGAGACACAACAGCTGGTGTAGTCAGATTGCAGAGGGAAGATGTTGTCAGGGACAGGAGTGAGAAAACAAAGTTTTTTCGTTGACCTCTAGGTCGCATTGTGGCGATTCGGCCAACACACCACGCAGAACCCTGAAACATAGTCTCAATTCGAAATTGCGCGTGTCCCAGAACCAGCCAGAACAACGCTTGTGAAAAAATCTCCATCAGTCAAAAATAACACACTTACAGATTCAGAGGGGAATGTCAATTTATGGCGATACGCTAAAACATCTGAAAGAGAAAACGAATTAACCACAATTGCAGCTCAGATTCGTTTGACCGGAAATAAATTAAATGTAGAATATTCTTCATCATGCAGTAAACTCTCGTTACAACAAATACCTTTACAACAAATTTTTCAGTACTGCATAATAAACTTTTTTCCAAGTCCTGACAGAAATCCTATCGGGTACATGTTACAAAAATCGCACTACAAGAAAGTTGCAAATTACAGTACAACAAACTTTTTTGAGGAACATGTTACGATTTCTTCTTGAAAAATCACTGATGAAGGCAGGCACTGCCTCAAATTTCCCATTAAAATGTGACTGTGACTGGTTCTTGGAACAGACGGTGGAATCGAGGACAAAAAGTCTTCAAAATTCACCTGAATATCCTCTCTCGCAAAAAATGTTTTAGGTTAGGAATGATGGTGGGGGATCACAATTGGATGAAAAATAATTAACGCAGCAAAGCTCATGTTAAAGGGGTTTTTTGTATGCTTGAGAAACCCTCTGGCGATATGAAAATTTTAAGCAACTTTGGAATGTCCATCATTACAAATCTTTGCAGAATTCCTTGGAAAATTTTAAAAGTCAAGAAAAAGTGCTGGTGTTCACGAGTTATTTGGAGCAAAAGTTTTTATCAACAATTAAATCTCTTTTTGAAGATCACAGTTTTTGAACACTGAAAAACATCTGAATAGGCCAAAAAGGAAGATATTAAATATGTGCTGGTCCAATTTGAAGAAAATCTTCCTATCAGTCAATAATTTTCAAAATCTCTTTATAACAAATCATTCGTTATGACAAACTTTTTCTCAAGTCCACAGAAGTTTGTTAGAACGAAATTTTACTAGAACAGTAACTCGATTCTCGACCGTAAGTTGATCAATCACGTATTCATCTACATCAAGAAATGCGGCTGCTGCAAGTGCTCATAAAAATGCAAATCATAACAAGTGTATGTCGTAACATTTACTCGTACAGGATCTCCTTTTACAGCACCGAAAAACGCGAACGACTCAACCCACGCAGTTTATAATTGTTTCTTAAACGCCCAAATCAACGAGCGGAAACTTTTTGGCCCCATTCATGCAAGACTTTCACCAGACAGAAAACGCGTGATTTGTTGACGTTATCGATGATAATCACAGACAACCCGAGGGCATTTAATTATTCCGAGCCAGTTCCTAGAATGGCACTGAAAATATCATCCAGCAAGAATCGGGATTCGTCAGTAACGATTGCGGTTATGTGTAATTTTTCATCAATGCGCACTATTCGTAAAACCAAGATACAACCACGGGATTTTTTTCGGTTCGATGGCATGATTTTCCTTTAATGGCCAGCAAGAAGGACATCAGGAGTACTTGAGTGGTACAAAAGCGCAATTGTTTCTTGAACGACCAAATCAACAAGCAGAAACTCTAGGTCATATGCATGCAAGACTTTCACAAGACAGAAAACACGTGATTTGTTAACGTTATCGATTATAATCAGTGACAGCCTCGGGGCATTCAATAATTCCAATCCAGTCTCTGGAGAGACATTTAAAATAACATTTAGATGCGAGACAAGAATCGGGTTGGTCAACATAGCGATTAGGTGTAATTTTTCAACAATGTACATATTCGTACAATAAATTCAAGAAAGAACAACGAAATGTGTTTCTGGTTCTGCTCCATGGCAAGCAAGAAGGACATCAGGAGTACTTGCGTGGTGCAAACGCGTAATTGTTTCTTGAAGGCCCAAATCAACAAGCAGAAACTCTTTGTCCTATGCAAGCAAGACTTTCACAAGACAGAAAACACGTGATTTGTTAACGTTATCGATGATAATCACTGACAGCCCCAGGGCATTCCATCATTCCGAGCCAGTCCGTAGAATGGCACTCGAAATATTCAGATGCGAGAGACAAGAATCGGGTTTGTCAATATGGCGACTGCGGTTATAGGTGTGATTTTTCATCCCTGCGCACTATTCATACAATCAAGATACAACAACGGGATACTTTTCTTATTCTAGCGATGGCGTGATTTTCTTTCAATGGCAAGCAAGAAGGACATGGGGAGTACTTGAGTGCAAAAGCCCAGTACAGTACTACTACGACACGTCCACGTGGGAGCAGCTGACCTCGGATTTTCCTAGCTTTTACTCAACCGAGATGCCTGTGACAAAATCCGCCTACGTCATCCGGTCTCATCCGTCACCACGCGTCGGTCCGACCAGTACAAGAACAACCCGTGCACAATCGCTTACACAACTTGTTGATTAACCCTCGTGAACCAAATAAGAATGGTTCGTCAGTACTACACAAAAATTCGATGGAAGTTAAAAATAAAAAAGATATGAATCTTCAGATATCTTTATCACAACTACGAAAAAAAAAACTATAAAAAATGCGAAAGGAAATTAGGGAGTACCGCGGGAGTCCGCACGCAATCCACGCCACCAAATAAGGGAGAACAGCACATTCTCACAGCTACGAAGAATAACAGCTGAGATTCGTCATCCATCCTTCGCTCTTTCTTCGATGAGAAAAAGAATAGAAACATAGTGACGAAAAAAAAAAACTCGGAACTTGATTCAATTTTATTCCCGCAAGAATATTTTCTTACGCATTTTAACCGCAAGCTCGAAGCGTTTGAAACGGAGATCATCGTAAATCCTAAATTATACTGAGCGCATGTTAGTACAGTACTGTACTTCCAAGTCAAAATATTCACAGAAACAGGGTTTGTGAGTTTTTCTTATCACTGTACTGAATCTAGTACCGGAATTTAGACGGGCTAGAATCGAAATTTTTCTTCAGCAAGCTTCTGCGGGAAGTGATCAACGTGTTCCATACATCTGAATTGTTAAATTCATTACGCAGGGTCATGTGAGAGTAAATTTCACATCAACAAAAATTGTTGAACCGGGATATATTTGGATCATACAGTATCTTAATATCCTTCAAGAGCGGTTTCCGAAAAACGAATCGATGGAAACAATCTCAACGGGGAAAAATCGAAGTTTTGGTTCTGCGTATTTCACGCATTTAAATTTGAATCAGCGAATAAAAATTACTGGCTAAAATACTGTATTTGCTACATATACGTTGGGAATCAAAAGGACGGATAAACCTAGGTGGCTCAGCAACGTCCTGAATTGGCACAGGAATGGATGCAGATGTAGGTCAAAGCGGTGCAGATTTTCCATGAGAAAGTTATGACTGTTTATTTACTGTGAGCTGTTCAGTTGCTGCAGATTCATCCAGTCATTAGTTCAGATTCAGCTTTGGCTTACTTTAAAGATTTTCCAAAATGTTTATAGTCACAGATCAATGCAAGATAATTAATGATTCAGATACAGTGTCTCTAAAGAAACAAATGCATATTATTTATAACTTTACATCACGATCAAAGTCAATCGCTCAGAATTATGGGCAATAAAATAAACTACGGATCGGCATCAGGGAAACATTTGGAAAACCAGAAGTCCCGAGGACTGAACTGAATGTAAACATTACGATCAAGAACTCCAGATGGATCTCGAATGGTTACCATTGACGCGTGGAAATCTTCAGGACGTGCGCGAACAGGAAGTTCTCCATTCGTCACGTTGCAGAGGCGATAAAAACCGCGTGGTTCCAACAAAAACAAAAGAAAAACTACATCGCAAATCTTCACACAGCAACAAAAAAAGTTTCCAACCCGGCAGAAAGCACGAGGTTTCAACTCCACATTCAATGATTCAAAATTCAGCAAGATTCCTCGACGTTCACTCGCGAGGGTACGTAAATTCGAGGCGTGCATTTGAAAATTGTGTAAGAGCCCCGTATCGAGGGAATTTCTCGTTGGTTCGCTTTTCTTTCTTTGTTTTTTTTTTCTTCCAAGGAACCATAACTTTTCTTTCTTTGTTTCTTCTAGGGAACCATATATTTTTTTTCTCCTGGCGAAACAGCACGAGCCGAACGTGACAATGAAAGTCGCGCCGAGAGCCTTCAATCGCCACGCGCCGCACATGCGCCGACCGCACTTCGGCAGTAAACGTCAGGCTTCAGGCGGCTCTTGGCAACAAACGCTTTACTGTACAGTATCTTCAAAAGCAACATCCGCCGACAGATAAAGCAGGGTAAGGTAACAACGCCATAGACTTGAAGCATGACATTGCAACGAAGGCTCTAAACTTATAGAGCAAGCCGACGCATTAAAATGAAAGCACTTGAAATATATCCGCTTTTTTAGTTCTTGATATCGTACTTTCACTCGCTAAAAAAAAATCATCATTTACGCTGCTCCTGCAGTGCTTTTGCATTTACATTTGTTCATGTACAATATTGCTAACCCACATCCGAAGTAGATAAGGTTGTTTGTTAGACTGGGCAAGTTATGTGTAAGCAGGGTGTTATGCTACGTCAACTCTTCCGATGTTCGTACAAAATATAGTTGACTTTCTGTCGAAAAAAAAGTCTTCTTGGTTCCAAAGGTTTACTTCTGAGTTGTAGACGTGAACAAAAAAAATTAAGCTTGTACGAGATTATTCTCTAAAGCGAGATCGATATACGTAAATGAAGGTACTCCTTTTTTTTCAGAGATTAGTCTGTGAATGTTACCATATTTACCTGAGTACCATGCGCACCTTTTTTCCAGAAAACGAGGCAGAAAATAGGGTACGCTTGGTACCCGGAGATACATTTTTCGAAAAAATGAAAAAATTCCCAAAACCAGTGCGCGTCAAATGCGAGTGCATCTGAGCAAAAATTATAAAGAGGAAAGGTGTGGCGCCAAGTCTCCTTATCCATTGGAAATAAGGGTTCAAGCACGTGTATGAAAAAATCCCCATTGTATGAAAAAAAATGATACCACATGAGTTGCCATGCAAAAACACAAAACCAGAACTCACCACCTGAAACTAATTTATTTCAAAAATATGAGAATATATTTGGTGACAAGTGTTGAAATTGTCCATCAAAGCAGAAAAGGCGCATTAAAAAATGGAATTCGCACCAGAAAATGAGAGGCACTTGCAGCTTCAAGAAGGAAGTACTATCCAATAAGTCCAACAATTGTATGAATAAATCAGTCAGAGATGCAACGGGAAGCAAAGCAAGAGGAAAATATTCATCTGCCCGAGGAAGCTGCCATACATTGCCAGCACATTTCAACTGCTCCTGCAGACAAGAAAAACAGAAAAGATAAAATATCGATGGGGGAAAATTGATCTATACACAAGAGATTCCACAAATTATTTTCAGAACGAAAAGAATGAGGGTGTGGGTCTCACATGGGGATAGGTTTTTGGACAAATTCCTCACAAGAAGTATGGTGCATATCTTACTTCAGGGTGCTATTCGATAAAATGCAGTATTTCCCACACCACAGGACAAGAAGTCAGACAATGAGTAGAATAATTAAAAAGGAGTTCGTACACATTTTTATCAATACGGTAACACAGATGCAGCAAAAGTAAACTGGGACAGATGAGTGTTGACCAGTTCATCACACATGATGCCATATGAGTTGCAATGCAAAGACACAAAACCAGAACTCACCACCTAGAAACTAGTGTATTTCAAACATTTGAGAATATCTTTGGTGACACGAGTTAAAATTGCCCATCAAAGCAGAAGAGGCGCATTGAAACATTAAATTCGCACAAGAAAATAAGAGACGCTTGCAGCTTCCAGAAGGAAGTACAGTACTGTCCAATATGTACTGCGAACGTTAGATTCATGCAAAAATTACGGTTTCTTTGACATAAAATTCCACAGCCTCGCTTTACTCCTCCGTGTATTACAAGACGTTTCTCTTTTGTCACAAGACTAACAAGATTGCTAGAGTCCCAACCGGAGAGATGCGCCGCAGGGAAGATGAAAACGACTCTACTCCATTAATCTCATCTAGACTCCAGAGACCCACTGAAACACGAATCTGGTTGTTTTCCTTCCGACCAAACACGCGAGAACCATAGCCGGCAATGGGCCTTCCATTGCCAAGCCCAGCTAATGAAAATCCACAAGGCAGTGAGAAAGAAATCACTGGCTCGCAGACGGTTAGAGTATAAACATAATCTGTGGGAACTGGGAATAAATTTTAGCGCCACACACAAGCACGACATCCACGTCTGCGAGTTACGACTCGCACGGAACACCTTGAATACGCCTGACCTCGTTTTTCTTCTGATATTGGGCCAAGGAACATTCTTTCCATCTTTTCGTGCGAGGTAAAAAAAACCGTACGCGTTGAATGAGTGGTTACCTGAAATTAACGCGCGAGCCGTAAGATAAGGAAGCCGAATTGTTTTTCGGTACACGGCAATTCGAACCCCTTTCTACCATGAAACAATGTTTTACCTAGCCACTAAATTCAACATTTTATTTCGGACTCTGTCTTCGGAAATAAGTGCCGCATCCGAATTGTCGGTGGATTCAAAATAATCCGACCTCAAACAAATATTTTGCCAAGATTCACCTCAAAATAAGTCGCAGTTCTGTGTCATAATTTATCGAATTGTTGATGAAGGAAATTAATTTCACACGTGAGATATTGGCTATTATTCTCAAGATAGTATTGTAAAAACAGTTCATGGCTCTTCCAACCATAGCTTTAGAAATTTTGCGACGTGCAAAATCAAAGCATTTGACCAAGATTTGTCAGTTCACTACTTGCAGTAAGTCTATAGAGCAGTGTTCTGCAGACCAGGGCCGGTCTGCAGAAGTTTTTTGCTGATCGGCAGGAAATTTTCTTCAGCACAATACATTTATCAGAGGTAGCAAAGACTGTTAGCTTAAACTGACATTTAATAAAGACGATGGCAGTTGAAGTTATCTGATGAAAAATGAAAGTTGACTTTTCTCCTAAGAACGCTTCAGAGTTTAGACAAGTTTTCTCCTGCTGAAATGAATTATTCTAGCTTTTCATTCTAAGAAACCTTTTTTCAAGCCCACATTTCCAATTTTTAAAGATATTCCACTATGCCTGCTTCATTGGTTCTCAATGTGATTTAAAAAAGAAAAGAAACACGCCGATTAAAATGTCTTTCTTTTTTTTATTCGGCAAGAATATTTTGAAACTCTGCCGGTCAGCAAAAAAATTATGGAAATTTGCTGGTGGTTGGGGAACACTGTCACATGACCTGAAAATAATATTTTTGAATTTTGAAGAGAGGCATTCACAGATCCAACACGGTCACCTTTAAATCGCATTTAAAACAGGGAAGTGTTAACTCAGTCGGGAGCTTCCTTCGTGACGGAAATGAACCCGGTAACGCGCTAAACCAGCCCCACAAACGAAGACCTACTACCATGAGACGAGAATTAATGACCGTTTTGAGCAACTCATCTCTCGAACGAAGTACTGACTCAACTTCCGCGTCATCAAATGAGACAAGCCCAAGGTGACGCAGATGATTACGGAAACTTCCTTTCCCCGTGGAACAGCGTGAAAACCGCAGAACCTCGTTTGACTGTCATTAGCGCGAGAAAAATATAAGAGCTGAAAGAAAAAATAACACTCACCTTGGGGTCATTAGCTAGTGCCAGGTAATCGGTTATCGAACGTTTGTGGATCTTGGACTGCTGCCGAAAGATGTAGTAGTTGTCGAACACCTGCGGGGAAATCAAACAAACGTTCAATGAGAAAATAATGAACAATCAATTCGCGCAGCTGATCATCATGTCCCCAAGTGTTTTCTTCACGTTTTGACCTCTTCAAAAGAATGCGACCAAATAACAAAGCAGCACGCGATCTGTCAGCAGCTCTGACTTCTTACGAAACGCATAGTTTACCTGTCATTTTCATATAATCTCTCGCCAAAGTTAACCAAAAATTATAAATAATCGCAAACCTTCATTCGGAGTTCACCCCGTCACGAAGCACATCCTTGCCTTGCCAAACCGAAACGAAGATTCAGCTGCTCACTTTCCAGAACAGTCTGAAGTTTCCATACCGACTCAAAAGTGAATAAAAACTTGACAAGAACTCGGAAGGTAATCCAGTCACGATTACGCGATAAATTTCGCGGGCGCGATGCGCACCAAGATTTTTTTTTTCTTCTGCACTTTTTCCCAGATTATGAGTCTTGGCCCAAAACGTCCTAAACGTACCTTTCCTTGACGGGGCCGGAAAAAGAAGGTGTCAGTATTTTACGAGCTCGTTCGCCGCACACAGGCAATCTCGGCAGGAAATTCCCGTCCGCAGATAAACCAAGATACAGTGAAAGTTCTTTTGGTGAGATATGAAAAGAGCGCAATGATCCCACCAACTAGAAAGTTGATGAATGAAGACCGGGTCCATCAACCCACAACTAATGTTGGGGAGAAGGCGAGGAACCGATTTATGAAGTATCACGCAGGATAATCAAACGTGCTTTCAGCAGCTATGTTGCATCCACGTTCCACGGTGGTTCTCCTCATTAAAAAAAATTTTTTTCTCGGCTACTGAACCACAGAAAAAAACATTCTCCTCATCGAGAGACTGGCCCAGAACTCAAAGGCACCCAAAAATGCTGCTCTAGAGAAAAATTACTCGTAACGAATCAAGAAATTTACACTCGCATACAAATTTAAAAAGAAAATCAACTGATTGTAAAAGCCGAAAATCCCAAGTAAGCTCTCGATCAGATGTCAGGTAAAACAGCATACGTACAAATTGTTCCAATTTCAAGTTGGAAAAGAAACCTCACAATGAACAAGCACATCCCTGACCTCCGATACTCCATACAATAGACGAAGTTCGGACTATCCACGCCTTCCATTTTCGTACAGTACTACACGCTTTATTCAACACAGAAAGATTTTTCCTGCATTAGAGGCCAAGTAATTTTTTTATTCCCCTGACAAAAGGCAGAAAATATAGTCCTCTATTCGGGAAGTCCTCGGGGAAAGAATTACGAAGTTACCTTCAAGTCTCCTTTTGGTTTCAAGCCCGCTAGTTCATATAAAAAAGGATTATAGGTAACCTTTCCTGTCCTGTCCACGTAAACCGAATTTACTCGAATACGAGGCAGAAAATCGTTTACACTAAATAAGGTTGCTTCGTATATTCGATAACGTCGTAGATTTGCTGGTGAGGTACAGTACTGTACACGATTGCTTCTCATCAGCTTTTTCTTAGAAAATCTCTATAATTTCTGAACAGGTATAGGAGAACAAAACTAACTTTTATACCAAAATAGTCATAATGCTCAGATCTTTGGAAATGTCCATGAGATCAGATTACTATCTGGAAAATTGCAATCAACGGGCGCCTTCAACGCTCAAGAATTGGAACGTGATCTTCAAACTGCAGGCAAAATTAGTTTCCCTTTTAGAGGGATGAAAAACACGAGGTGAGTCTTTTCGCTATTATTTCATTTATACAGGACACAGAAACGCAATAAAAATGTAACCTTACGTGTTTTGAAAGGAAATGAAAGACCAGTTGGACATATAAACCCTTGCCTTCAACTTCAGCTTCCTGCCAACAAATTCAATAAAGAATTTAAGGCCCGGAGTCGAACCAATTACAATTCCCAGTAATTCTTCGTTCTCTCCCCCAACAAAATGCTTGTTTCCCAAAAATTGAAACATCTCCAATTCAATTTTTTCAGGCCCCCTGAAGTTCGACTTGAAAAGGTTCGACTGTACTTACACTCCAACCCATGCGTACCAGAAGCAGTAACCGTTGCGTACAGAGTTCCATACTGACTCAAAACCTCCCCAACTCGAATTTATTTGCTGGTCGCTTGAAGTTCGACTCTGAAGTTCAACAGCATTTGAAAAAAAAAAAAGAAGAGAAAATCTCTCGAAAGACGAACTCGGGAAAATGGATAACTCATCAGGTAAGTGCAGAGTCATAAAAAAATAAAATAAAAGGCCGATCGGTTGCAGCAATCGCGGTTCGGATCCACGGATCACCAGCCGCACGGCCGAGATTGCTCTCCGCGGCGGAGATTTCCATTCGTCTTCTCGACTCGAGGCCGATACGGCGGTGACACTGATGATGATGAAGCGAAGGGCTCTAGTCTTCTTCGCCGCCAACGACGCAGCGACGACAATCGACTGCGAGTACAAGTGGCGGCCCTACTTGAGTGCGACGGTTCGCTTCCCTTTTTTCCCCCCCAAACACACATGCATCACACAACACGTGCATTGTGTGTGGCCTTCCTTGGTTCTTTTCCCTCCTGACAACGTGTTCATTTCATCCATTTTACCCTCGGAGGGTCGAGACGGTTTCGGTTATTAAGACTCGCCCGCAATTCGTTAGTTACGGCTAGTTTCTTCCTGACTATGTTGAGCCTACAACCCCCCCCCCCCCCCCAAAAAAAAGTTATCGACTCCAAGAATGCTAACGACAGACGGGATAGAAAAAATTATCTAGTCCAGTGGTGTCCACAGACCAGCGCCGGTCCGCAGAATTGTTTTGCCGGTCCGCGCGGAATTTTCTTCAGCACACTGAATTCATCAAAAGTAGACATACTGTTATCTTTACCTGAAATTTCAGAAAGACAATGACAGTGGGAATTATCTGATGCAAGATATAAAAAGGCTTATTAAGACACCTGACAAATTTGCACCTGCTAAAATAATTGATTTTGAGTTTTCATTATGAGAAGCACTTCCGATTTTTTGGAGAGATTTCCCCATAACTGCTTCATTGGTTCTCAAGTCGAATTTTGCAACAACATAAAAATAGAAAATTTTAAATACCTGTCATAAAGTCTTTTAAACAAAACATTTTAAGCTGCAAAAATATCATCAAACTTCGCCGGTTAGCAGAAAATGTTTTGGAAAGTTGCCAGTCCGCAAAAAGATTGCATGGAAGTTTGCCGGTCCGCGGACCCGAAAATGTTTGGGGACCACTGATATTCTTTCCAGTTTTTTTTTCTCCCTCCTCTCTGCAAAGCTGGATTCTGCGCAACTGTCCTTCTTTCCCAAGAATTTTGAAGAGTGGTATTCAAATCATAACTCGAATAATCCGCTCGATTGAATCATCTAAGAATCGCTGGCGATATAAATCGTGGAAAGACGACGTAAGGAACGTCTCACTTTTAACCTCAACCTGCGTGAAGCAGGATGCTAGTGATTCAAAGAATATGAAAACTAGATGCAATACTGGACCGTCGCATTTCATTCTAAACCCCCATTAAATTGAAAACCGCGGCAGAGGTCATAAAAACTGTCAAGGACGGATATAAAATTGCTCACGATGCGCGACTCGTTTGAAAATCAAGATCATCTTGAAGACGCCAAGAGTGTGAGAAAAGGCAATGGAAAGAGAGACGGAGAAATGAATGGAATGTAACGTAATGCAATACAAGCGAGAAAAAAAGAAAATAAATGAATAAATAAAGCGGCAACGCGGAAACCCCGCGTTCGGAATTTTAAAAAGCGTATCTGGGCAAACGTTTTTCTTTCGATACGAGGTTCGCTGCAACCAGATTTCGGTCCGTATTTCACGCGCGACGGACCGGAAAGTGCCAAGCGAAAAACAACCACGCTCCGGAGTCACGAACCTTGGCACTGAAATCATTCTGAGTTTTTTCGGGAATCCGAAATGCATTAAAACCGACGACAGCATTGACTTTTACAAGCTGAACAATCGAAGACGTCTTGCGAAATAGCAAAAAGACTGCATAAAATACTTAAAATAAAAAATAAGCAAAGTTCTTTGGATAGGCGAGAGCTGCTGAACATACGGCCCGCGGAGACTCTTCGTCTGTTCAGCGGTACACTCCATACATTTTTCAAAGTACTGTATCTAACAATATTCAACATATTTATTTAAAGATGAATTCAAAAATTTAAAATTGGTGACCCATCCTTGAAAATTTGTACAAAGCCATGCTTGTGATTCTATCCAAAGCACTGAAATAAAGTTGAAACTGCTACTGTTCCTTTAAAATGGGAACATTCGGAACATATAAATCTGTCTCATGTGGCCCGCGAAAACTCTTCACCTCTGCAATGTGTCCCTTGGCCGCAGTGCCCAAAATTTGTGTAGCTCAAGTAGAGTACAGTACCATATTTTTGACATGCCAACTTTTAAACCATGGGAACTAAGCTCACCAAACCCACACAATTGACCTAAAACAAAAACCAACAATGACAAACCCACTGCAGCATCTAACTGGCCAACTGAACACTTGATTCATAATCAGCCAAACTAAACGAACAGGAACTTCAACGTCACTGCAAACATTTAGAGCAAAATCGTCCTACACAAGCGCCGAGAACAGAGAAAAATTCGAAGAACTCTCATAGAAAATTCAATACAGCACATTCCACGGAACTGAACCCATTGGCTGTCAAACGGGTTCAAAATCTCGGTATCAGCAATACGGAGAAAAATAAAAAAAGAGAATCGTCCCACGCAGATCAAAATAGCCTCATCGCATCCTGCGGGGCACCCAAGCTTCCGCGTGGTGACAAACGCATCGATCCATGACGAGAAAGGCGAGATACAAGGGCCCTGGCAGAAGTTCACGATTTTCCAGAAGAAACAAAAAAAGGATAGAATATTGAATGCAACCAAGCGTTGGAGACAGCTTTTCTCGGGGGCGGGAATTTCCCAAATTTCACACGGAATACAACAATATAAAAACAATCCATTCCGAAAATCTGCGCTATTTCAGCTCTTTTGGGCAACAAATCACGGGATTTTTTAAGGTTAATTACAGCGGATTGAAAACATTTTACGTCCATTCTTGGCGAATCCAGATCAACATTGTCGATTGACTATCTCTGCTCGAAATACTCATATTTAATTGCTTCATAAGAAAAACTCAACTCAAGATCTGAGAGTTTCCTGGTTTTTCCACAATCTTTTAAACGGGCAAAGAAAAAGCAAAGGATGTTGATCATCACTTCCATGCACATTCCGAACTTCAAAATATTTCCCCACAGAATCAGTCAACATTGTCACATGAAAGTACAGTATAACCCGCACAAAGGCTCATGAATTAGGGCTCACAATTACAGTACATGAAAATGCAACTTCGTCTATGACTGTGTGTCAATATTTGCACTAAGCAGCTTCGCCAGATAAATTCACTTGTGAAGAATGACATTGTACGTAAGTCAGGAATGTCGAGAAACTCTTGGTCCAGAAGAATAACACATTCATTTTCGGCGTTGACTCAATAGATGGTGAAAAACGTCGAATATACAGTACTGTACTTTAATTAATCTACTTAAAAAAACAGGAGCATCAATTGGAGCACGTTTCACAACACTCGAAAGAAAAAAAATTGCACCATTTTCCGCAGTAGTTCAGGAACCCATATTTTCAAATTCGAAATTTGAACAGAAACCAACAACGCACGACGGAGGACCGGAAATTGCGTTCAAGCGCCGAGCCGGGCTGCAGTCAAGTAACCGGAAATTGAGGAAATATTCCTGCCTAAAGCCAGGAGGTACGAATACTGTAATCAAATAGCCTCCAGATTGGAAAATCAACCCGCCGAGCAGGTGGAAGCCCGTTGGACCCAACAGGGTAAGACGCATAAATAAATCGGGTAGATTGCCAGCGTGTACTGCATAAGCCGTGCATCCTATGCCGACTGGGTCCCAATTGAAACGCACGACCGAGTTAAATATTCCACCGTCACCGATTAGCTGTCACGTATTTTCGGAAAGGAATCCAGGACCAGACCTCTGCATCTTTCCGTATCGTGAACCAGTTTCATCCCAGTCAGCCTAAAACGTGATAAGAAACTTTGATCGCGTTCCAGAACAAACGCAGGCTTGCGCAAAATAATTTTCCCAGATACAAAACAGTTCCTGAGCATCAGACCTTTATGCAATTTTTCTTCGAACATCCAGATGGTCCCGACCTTTCTATTTCTCGTAACCCCTTCGCTTTGTGCTTTTTTTTTTTTAAATCCCGAACAGGTGAAAACTTTCGTGGTGATTTACCAAGCTTGGGCTCTGTAACATAAGATGTAGGGGGCCAGGAAAAAAATCGTTGTAGAGAACCTCTACGGCATGCTTAAAGACACCTATGCATCCAAAAAAAAATTTGTATACAGAGAAAATCGTTATACAGAGAACGCTATTCAGAGAAAATTGTTGTACAGAGAAATAGTCGTAGACAAAATTTTCGGACAGAGTTCACCTGCATTTCAATTGCAAGCTTTTCCGATTCTGCAGTTACGCAACTATTCCTTTTCCAAAATGCTCAAAAATCTCAGCCATCACAAGCTTTCCCACGGCTTGGAGAAACGTTCAGTGAATCTATACGTTCCGAACTCACATTGTGCAACTTACCCGAGAAATGGCGAACGATTTGGACGGAATTCCACCGCCAAAAAAATGCCGCTGCAGGGCATCAACGGCAACACCCTTAAGAAAACAATGTTGATCGTAACGAGGCGAATGAAACATCGGTTAGATCATTTTAGTAATCCTCTGGATAAGTTGTATGGCAAGCCGACATTAATCCGCGTCACCAACGAACGATCAACCCGCATTCCTTGCTTCGAAGTACTGTACTCGCAGCAAACGGGTTTCAGGACTTAAACGAGCATGCGATCTTCATCACAACCCACACCGTGAATACCGCTTGTCACGGAAAACTTCGCATTTCTTTCTAGCGAACAATGTGGCAGTGAAGACGGAATTCTTCGGATAACACCGACAAGTGGCTAGGCCACGACCCAAAACTCGATTTGCACATAGGAAAGGGAAGTTAGAGACTCAAATACCGATTGAATCGTCATTTTTCCCAAGCAAAAAGCATACAGCATTCTCAAATTATTTTTTCGCCTCAATTCTTCATGAACAACATCCGCAGAAAATGCGCTTCGACAAAACCGACGAGTTTTAAAAGCACGGAAATTCCAATCGAAAGAAAACGATTTTGCAAGAAAACCTCCTGCTCGACGCATCGAATTCCACGAATTTCTACCGATTTCGACCAAGCAGAAAAATAGTTGGAAGTCGACGCTCTTTAAAAATATTAGGATGAGTAGATTATCAAGTGTAGTACAGAATCTCATTCGGGAGTCTTGAAATGTCTTCCACTTTTCGACAACTCCACTTCGACAGTACCTCATAAACATGAAACCTTTCATGCAAAAAAAACTGAAACACGGTACTGTAATTCACTTCTGACGAGCGATGATCCCGTGGTGAGATCTGGACAATCTTAAGTAATTCCGTCTTCTGAAATGTTTCTCAACACTTCCGGTATTAGCGTTTTGTGATACATTTGATTTCCTCGAAAAATAAAGTATGTTTCGTTTTTAAAATCAGTTACAGTCGGCGAAATTTTTCACGAAATCGCGGCGATGAAAAACGGCGAAGTGATCCGTAAGCGCAAAAAAAATTTTTTCTGAGCAATACCAGCGTCAGGATTATTTTTTTAAAGTTCACATCGATTTCATCATTATCCATCATCACGCGCTTCTTACTCGGGGATAGGTTTTTATGCCAATTCGAGGATGAGAAAATCAGACGCGCGTCCTACTCGAGGGCGCTTGATACTTGATTAAATGAGGAGATAACTTGACTTAATGAACCTAAACTTTCGAGAATTTTGCATTTATGATACGCGCTCTTTTGAGACTCGCTCCTATACGATCTGCGCCCACACGAGAACATCGCGCAAACGCGGAATTTCCCAACGCTGGATAACTACCTCGGATGAATGCGGCAAGTCCGCGATCCCCCCAACCGTGGTTAGAACATACCCTCCTCCACCTTACCCACCCACGCAGTTATTAACGTTCCCGGATTATCTCATATCATGTTAGGCTTTTCCTATTCTCCATCGTCTCTACGCCCAAAAAAGAGAAAAACTCGCGGAAAAGCCGAACGGAACCGGCCCAGTCGTGTAGCAACCAACGTTTTCCCCCAGCACCGCAAAAAGCCAGTCATTAACAGGTCATCATCATCATCATCGCCGTCATCTTTTGGACCCTGCGTGTTGAAGCGCGCTGTTCCCACGTTTTTCGTAGTCGGCTGTTAACCATAGCAAAATGACCTGGGAAGTAATGAAGCAGCGGCGTTGATACCGTGATGGAAACACAGCCATCATACACATCCAACGGAAGCCATCTGCACTTTCCGCATAATCCTTCTTTGCGGAACCCTGGGAATAAATGCCAGATTTGACCGCACTGACGCATTTCATGGTTAATCATTTTTCATGATGCGCTTCACACAAATAATTTTAAATATCTGGGAGGATAAGACCTCAACGAAAAGGGACCCGGGAGAAAAGAGGTGCTGCGAACCCGGTAGATGCATGCCTTACCTAGGCAGGATATACGAGTACAGTACTCCATCAGCTGGGCTGAACTCCCTTGGTTATTTCTTGTCATTTTGTTTTAAATGTACTCAGTTTGCCATTCTTTTGATTCTCTCAATTGTCCTAGAGAAAGTCATTTTTCAGTTTGCATGGCAAATGCAGACCAAAATTTTTCACATTTTAGCTTTTGCCAGACTGCGAAGTATTAAAATTTCTATCATTATTTTTAAATACGGTAACCTATTTAAAAATGGAAGCTCATTTCATCTGTTTTTCAAAGCATTTTTTCTTTTTGAAAACATCTAAGTTTATATCCTTTTGTCAAAGAAATATTCATATACAGTATTTGGAAATAGCTTTTTTTTTAACTCTCACTTACACAGGCATCAGAAAAGCCTCATATTTTTAAAAGAAATGTTGGTTGGTAAGATTGCATCCCTTGGAAATTTCGGTTCGAATGTTGTGTTCCTGTTACTAGTGCTGCTTTGAAAAAAATTAGAAAATGACTAAGATAAGTTAAATGAAAATGAACACTCATCAGGGAACAATGGTGATTTTGCCTCCTGTAAATATAAGTTCTGAAACTGACTATCACTCCGTTATCCATTGCTCCTGTGGACCCGCCTAACCCGTGGGGACTTTTTTTCGCGGGTCCCTTCACTACTCCGTCCCCAGTCGGGTCCCTTTCCGGTGGGACCTATTCTTTCAGAACCAATTTCATAACAAATATTGACATCATCGAGGAGGGGTTCAGTTCGGTTCGGCTCCTTCGGTATAAAGAAAAATCTAAACCATATTTTTCTGAACACCACGATGAACATGGAACGGTGAGCATTTATTTTCGGTTTTTCTGATCCTCTCCTACAAAGCCTTATTGCATAGAACCGTAGCCCGAATCTTCTACAAAGGTTTAAAAAAGTAAATCTATTAAAAAGAAAGTTGCGAAAATTATGAAAATAATGGGCTTATATTTTTTTCCTGACTTCGAGCGAAATTCAGACAAACATCTAATTCGGAGTTGCTGATACGCACAGTCGCTGCTCTAAGATCGCAGAAGTGGCCCGAAGAGTAACTCCAACGCAAGCGAAAAAAAAGTGAAAATCTTGATTCACTCAAGAACAAGTTGAAGTAATTTCCATCAATTCGGCAATTACCGCCATTCCAGCTTTCACCATGAGGCCCTCGAAAGTCGTGAAAGCTTCTGTGCATTTTTTTTCTCGCTTTTTTCGCCCATTTCCTAGAGTGAAAGTGAATTCACCAAGAAGCCGTAATCAAGGGCGAAGATGATGTTTATGCAAAACCCGCGGCCAGCAATGATACCCGTTGAAGCGGAAACGCATCTCAAGCGCACGAGTTTCTTCCTTCACGTCGAGAATGTTGACGACGCAACATTCCCATTTCGGGTCACGATACATGCCAAGTAGAAAATTGAGGACTGGCAAAGCATGGCAACAACTAAACGTCGAATTACTGTACCTTATGCGGGGCAGTACGAACAACGCGGAATTGTTTTTTCGGCAATTCTGGAGCCACGCAGCGTCGGAATCACGGCCATCAAGCGATTACACGACCGACAATGAAACACGCATCAGACAGTGAATAAGATGATTGCAAAATCTCATCCCTGGCCTCCCGCTGTCACGACCCACGAATTGTCACGAACGTCAATTACGCTCAAGGAATAAAGCGTCGGCCTTAAGACAACCTCGGAGGGTCTTGATGTTTTCATTTTTTCTCAGTTCACGAGACGAAGAAGGAAAACATATATCCAGTGCTTTGTCCGAAATTCCATCAGCAATCCACACCAAAGCTAGGCGTGCATTGATGCACGCATAAGCTGATCACACAGAGGAGAAAATCTGAGTTTCCTCATCCAAAAAAGCCAGTTTAAATGGATTCTGCCCGCAAAAAAGACTTTCACATTAAATATCTGTATCAACAGTGATTTTTCCGTTTTCACGTCAAAATAAGCCGAGGGCAATATACTGTACTAACACGCGCGAATAAATTTCAAAAGATTCTCTTCATAACAGCTACAGTTTCTGCGGATGATGGTAAGGAGTAAATTTCAGCTATTTTTTTCATTCAAAAGTGCAACGCATAGGAGAAAATCGTAAAAGCTGATAATGTATTCCTTCATAATTCGTACACTGTAAAATATCGTCTACATTGAAAACTCATATGGAAGGTATCATCATGACCACAGAATTATCATAGGAGCTAGTTCAGGTTAGTCAGGGGCAAATTCGTGAGCTGGACGTTTCATTCACTTACTCAGGTCTTACGTTAGTTTGATTTAAAAAGAAGAGTTTAGTTATACATTACTCCTGTAAGTTTCCTGCGAAGTTTGGTTCTATTAAATTATGTAGATTCGCGCCCGATTTCGATTGTCCCGTAGAATGGGACAGCTTCAATGGGTACATATTCTCGGGGAACAAACCTGTCATGGTTTCCTGGTGGAAAAATCTAAAAGTTAAACCTCGATAACTCGAACCTCCACTAGTCGAATATCCCATATGCCAAATTTTTCAAAGTCCTGGTATGAATTCCCTTCGAAACGATCCATTAAAATCCTCCCTAACTCAAAAACTTTCCCACTCAAACCTCCTCAACTTGAATTTTCAGGAAGCCTTTTGGCTATTATTTTATTGACACAGAAAAGAGAAAAGCAATAAAAATGGAACAACTGTAGATCTGTTTTGAAAAGAAGTTAAAGACTAATCGGTAACATAAATTTCTCCAAGTTCACCATCCTGGCAGCTCATTTAAAGAGCAATTCAAGGCCCAGAATATCACCAACTACAATATCCCGTAATTGCTTCCTTATTTGCACATATTAAGAATGCTCGCTTCCGAAACTCGAATTTCCTTGCTGGTCCCTTGAAGTTCGACTTGAAGAGGTTCGCCTTCATGAAACCGAAACATGGAAGTCAAGGAGGTTTCAAGCGCGTCCCTGTCTCCAAATAGCTATCATCTCCAAGCAAGGGAAATCAAGGCTTTGTTTGGAACAGAAAAGAGATAATCAGCAGCCCCGAGGCGTGATAAAAGTGGCCAGGATGAAGAAACCGCTCGCGCGGAAATCAGGGTGGCCTCCGTGCGGGGTCACGCGGGGTCCCGCTCATCAGTCCCCGGCGTGTCGCAAAAACCCGAATCCACAGGGAACGCGTTGGGACGGGACGTACGCCCCGGCGCAGACGGGCCCCCAATTCCCGCCCCGACTGGTACATGAACACACACACACAGGGTGTGATTTGAGGTAACGTGAGGTCATTTGGTGCAAGTAAACCGAAGGAAAGAAATCCTCACACTCTCGGTAACGAAAGTTTCGAATTTCACGAAGCAACAGACTTTCAAGGATACGGGACTCCGCTGGCCCAGTAAGCTTCGAAGCCAGCTCAGCAAGTACTCGATGCTAATTATAATATTCAAAGACCACTTGCGAAAGCGTTTTGTATAAGGGTATGAGAAAAACTCGGTCTCAACTGGCTCCTTTGGCATTTTCCCCCACGAGGGGCGATCAAGAAGTATCATGAGAGCTGCTGCCAAGGAAAAACAGTCGCAGATGCAGAGCAATGATTTGAAAAGCTCGTTTAGTAAGGACAATTACAAGTTTCAGCACGTTCGACTCAGTGTGCTGCTGTGGGCATTTTAATGTGAATAAAAAAAATAACTCATGAACTGCTTCGTGAATCTTGAAGTTTGTGCATCACATCGTGACAACAGTGGAATCAATGTGTGAGGCATGACTGAATTATCGCAGTAATTTTATTTTTCAAAACTTCTAAAAATAATTCAAGATTTCAAGAATTCATGACACAAGTGAAGAACTTTTCGAGAAGGTGTAACCAACTCATACCGTATTTACTCAAGTGCTACACGCCCTGAAGCAAGGCATGCACCAGAGGTTTTCAGTCAAACTTGTTGATGAAATTGTATCCCCAGTAAGATTCACGCCTTACTTTATATACTAAAACTGCAATATTTGAAAGACAACATTTTTTTAATCGTCACCTACTGTTACTAAGTCGGCCCGCTCAGCAGCAACAGGTTTACCTTGGACAGCAACATTCGTGGCAAAACGCAAGGAAGACTGTGTATGTAACACGCTCATGGCATCTTTCGTGCACAAATTTTGCAAGCATGTTCATGGAAGGCCCAGAACGCATTTGCGGAATGACACGCAAAAGATTTTTTATTACATTTTTCAAGTCTAGAGCGAATAATGTTCACGCGGTAAACGAGCAAATATCTTTCACAGACGAGAAGCCAAGATTCGTTAATTCCATATCTATTTGGATTAACGGAATTTGTTCCAAGATCAGAGAGATTTCTTTCTTCTGAACACTTGAAGGGGCACATGTTGCATCAGAATGACGTCGAAACGTTGAGATCCAGGTTAACGATGATGCACCTGACAACCTGCCATTCGCCCGGGCGTCTTCCATCTTGTTGACAACCGTGATTGTGAAAAATCCGTCTCGGGCGAAGATCAACATTTCAACAACCGCAGGGCAACGAAAAAGGAAACGAATGTGCGTTCCCGAAGAATAGTACGGCATACGCTTGACCACCAAGCAAAATTCCAGTAATGAAAGCCAGAATTTCACAAACTCATCATTGAAAGGAAACACGCAAAAATTAAATTACGTACCAAACGTGTGCTAATCACAGGCATTTCTTATACAATAGAAGGAAACCTTCAGAATTAAAAAAAAAGTCAGCATCTAAAACTCTGTAACTGTACACGGTTTGGAAACCATAGCATGAATATCAATCGACACACAAGAAATGAAAAATCACATGCACAACGCGTGCACAATCACAAGCATTTTTAGCGAGCGAACTCCTCATCTCATGCTTCTGAAGTCATCATGCGAAACTCCGCGAGAATGTCAATGGGCAAGCCGATTAACCAGGTTTTAACCCCACTTCCAGGTATCACTTGAAAAATTGTTGGCAGTGCATCGTACAAGGAAAGATGCGATCGGTAGAGACGGAATTCCCTTGAAGGTGCCTTTAGTGACCCGCTTCCACGAACCATGTTTATTCTTGAATCATAAACTGAAAAAGTTTTATGATACTTGAATATCGAATTTTGGCAGAAAATATAAGGCAGGGAATCATTGAGACGTAGACGCAGCTTCATTGCCTTTTATTTTCAATCAAGCAGTCCCTCTTATACTATATTCATTATACGATATTTTAATTGATTTGCTGTAATAAATTATAAAATTATTATGCAAACAGTCATGATTAAACTTTAAAATAAAATGGATTCACGCAAGAAGTGGTGAAACCCGACTCAGTCCTCGCAACAGAGACAGGAGACAATGTTTATAACCCAAGTCCGACACAGTGTAAACGTGGACACCATTTCGATCAGAACGATGTCGTTCACCATCCAAAGGACTTCCAAGGAAAAAACCCACAGAAAAGGAAAAAAATGAATTTTATTCGGGAATAAACCTACACGGACATTCCAGCACGTATTGCTGTACAAATGGTGAGGTCGCCGAACGAACGACGAGCAATGCAGAGCGAATGTTCTTCCGAAAGCACCACAGCAGAGTAGATTAAAATACCGTCGTGACGAGAGCAAACAAACCCCAAGCTGCATAGCATGGTTCGACGTCGCTGACACACGGTGGATGCCTCGCACATGTGTAGAAGTGGAATGTGTGGCACCCGCGAGGAATTTGTATCGAACAGGGACACAAAAAAGAAAAAAATAATAATAAAAATCTCATCAAAAAATACAGCGTCCACAAATTTACTGTGCGGTGGAAACGTTGCAGGTGAATTTTTAATGAGCATCAAGTCATATATGCGCAAGACAAGGGCAATCTCTCTACGACGATCTTGTCCAAAACTATGTTGAATGTTCTAAATAACAATTTTTTGGTTCCATAGTGTTCTCTCCCCATGTGAACTGTTAGCGGTTCTCTACTGAAAATGTTCTTCTGGTCCCTGGAATTTCGTCTTAAAGAGAGTCCACCTTTAAAAAGCAGGCTTCTGCACGTCGGCATTGAAAACTTTAATTCTCAGCATCGTTCTCTCGATAAAAAAAATTTACGTTACGATGTTGAAATTTCAATTATGGGAGATGATGTTTCGAAAAGAAAGCAAAAAAATGAGTCCATCAAGTTTCGCATGGTACCACGATTACGCAATCTAGCATCTGGAAGCACCGAAATATCAGATAATTTCTCATCCTCGCATGTTCAACAATAATTATTACGTGTCATATCAGTAAAACCTTCAGCCAATACGGTCCTAACACCCAATCCATAGACTATTTTCTGAGTTCGCACAAACGTGAGCAGATCCTACAGAAAAATGTTTGATCAACCGATAAAATTCACACGTGAACTGTACTTACAAAAATGCGCGTAAAAACTTGGACATTCACAATGTCTCCCTGTGAAATACCTTTTCGGGCACGCAATACCAAACATTCCCGAACAACAAAGGTCCCAAAAATCAGACGGAACTCAACTTCCAGCAGCAAGTAATTTCGCTCAATGAGAATGCGATTTAGTCAGACGTTAACAAAAGGATGTTTATACAGTAGTTGAACAATACTACATAAACCCAGTCAATTCAATCCGCAATTCAATAAATCAATAATGAAATTTCAGTCACGGCATGAGCTGTTTCGGTGGAGTTAGCTGCGATGTTATCAAAGACAGGATCCAGTCTTCCGTGTTATCGGGTTATTGGCTCAGTTCCGGGATGATTGGGATTCATCATGCAGGATCGAACTTTGGACTTGGCATTCGGCACCACCACGCATAATCTCTACATTGGATACAATTATTCCGCATTACCACAAGTCCCGATTATCTCCTCCATCCTGTCCCGACCGTGAATTATGAAACGCAACTTCTAGAAGCTAACAAGACAATCTTAAAGAACGATGAAGAACGCATACGTGTCAAATGTTTGCTGTTTGCCATGAGTATACATATACAGTCCCACGCAGAAAAGAGGACGAAACGATATGACCCTTCTTCATTTTTCATCAATTTCAATGTCATACTCGGATAAAGAGCTGAATCGGAACCGGCTACTTAAAATTTTTACGTAATGGTGTTCAACAAAATTTAATTTTCAGCTTTTCTGTAAAATTTTGCGGATAAGCTACTGCACATCGCGCGAGACATGAAAACTTCACGAGGGGGGGGGGGGGAAAAAAAAAAAAAAAAGAGGAAAGAGGTGGCTGTAATGCGGAGTTTTTCGTCCCCCGCGATGAGNAAAAAAAAAAAAAAAAAAAAAAACAGCGGAATTTTAGCACAGAAAAATCCGGAAAACGACGAAAACGTTGCAGGAAAAGTTAGTCGGAATGAAAAACCGCGATTAGCAGACCGGGAACAATGCATGAACGTTTCCAGAAAAACTTTCTCAAGTAAATACTGATACTGTGTACACTACTGTACTTTGTATCACAAAATCCCACTTTCAACAGCAGAAGTCCATTACGAGGCGTCCCAATGCGACCATTCCGCGGAATGGAAAACGTAGGAAATCAAGAACTTCAGTTATCGACGCAACGACGTCATCAGAAAACGTAACTGGGATCCGGAACACTGGGAAACGAGCCGCATTCCGGAGATCGGCCTTCGTGAAAACGCTTTCCGAAATTGCAGACGCGTTCAAACTGACACCGACGGTGCGCGGATATTCCACTGAGTCTGACAATCGCTTGATGCCTTTGGACAAGCATTTCTGAAACGAACCCGCTTTTTCAGAATTTTGCTCAAGGCCACGTTTTAAGTACTCCGGGTTCCCGAGGGGAGCTTTCTGGCCAACGGTCCAAACCAACGGAGTGTTCGCGAGCTGCTCCTCGGGGTACATTTTTCAGACCATGAACAGACTTGAAAACGCCAAATTGGATGATTGCAAATTACCGCGATGTTGAACGGGGAAAGGGAAGTACAGTACAGTACAGTATAGTAATTCAGAGCGTTTCGTGGCATTCTGTTCAACGAAACCGAGGAAATCAGTGAGTACTGTACTGTATTACGGATATCCGGAAATATTTGGTTTTAAAATTGAGAAATGTTCAGGACAGACCAGAACACTTCCAAGCTTAGTATGATTTCGCAAGCCGCAGAAGCTTAAATCACTCTTGCTTCACATTTTTATCACGCCAGATTCGCTTCCCGCAGCCTTTTAAGAAAACATACCTCTGAAAAATTTTTCGAAGTGCAGTACTGTACTAAGCAATCGATAAAGTATTTAAACTCTCAATGCAGTTGAACACGTAACGCCGCTACAAGCTTGATTTTGAGGCGAGATAAATGTTTATTCTGCTGGCTACTGAATGGCATATGCTTGAATTAATTCAATTCTGAAGTTTGAATGAATTATTTTCATCAATTGGCATTTTTTTCTTTAGCGCCGTACACTCATACAAACGTGGGGTGGAATAAAAAAAATTTGCATCATGCTGAGCTTTGTATTCGGAGAAAATGGATTCAGGGTATATTTCGCGAACGCTTCGCCGTCTAACGAATGCATTGTGCCTGTGAACTCTCCTTTGCCATTAAATGAAGTGACTGGTGGGAAAGCAAACTCAAATTACTCTTGAGACTGAAAATAATGAAAAAGAGGTATTACATTGCGTGTTGGGGGGGGGGGGGGTGGCTGCTTCAAGAAAGGCTAGAAATTCGCATGTCAATTTCTATACAATTGAAACTCGATAACTCGAACCTCCTGCAGTCGACTAACTACCTATGTAGAATTTTTTCAATTCTCTGTCTGAATTCCCCCAGAAACAATGTACTTAATTAAAAATTTCCCTCTTAAAACTCCATAACTCGAATTTTCCGGATGTCTTTTGGGTTCTATTTTATTGCTAGTGGAAGAAAGCAACACGAATGTAACGATGTGCTTTGAACGGAAGTGAAGCCCTAATTGAATAAATAACCCTTGCCTACAAGTTCAGCATTTTCTCAACTCATTAAAAAAAACAATTTAATGCCCAGAATTATCACCAATTACAATTTTTTGTAATTCTTCTTTCTTTCCCCCGCCGAAAACTCGGAATTCTTTTGCTGGTCCCTTGAAGTTAGACTTGAAGAGGTTCGTCTGTATTTGTGTATTTCATCCTTACAGACCTTCATTAACCAGCACATTTTTGATCCAAATTTTCATAAGAGGCAGAACCTTTATCTCTCCCTTTTTCTTTAAGCCTCAGAGATCACGAGTTCTGTTGGCAAGGCGAGACAGCGATTGTTCCCACTAGGGCCTTTATCAACTGGCATTATCCATCCCAGAACGCGTTCGATCTTCCCATCAAGGGAAACAATGGAGCAATCCTTGCCCGCTCCCTGATCCCGTTCCTATCCTCGGTGCAATCAAACGTGCACAAATGACGCCCCGCTTCCGAAGCATTACGGCGAGGAATGGGGAAATGGTGGAAATCAAATCCATATAAGCAACCTGGCAGTTACCCAAAAGAACCTCGGCCTGAGCCAGGCTTTTTTCAACTCGAGCAAAACTAAGCGGCGTTTCCCACATGTTGCACCGGCGTCTTCTCATTCATACTTCTGTACATTAAATTCTATCACACCATCCATATCAAATGTAAGCACATTTTTTCAAGTTTAAAAAAAGGTTGAGCATAGATTTGACATGGCAATCGCTGCGAACGACTCAGTCAGGTTCACCTTCAAAGAACGGCTTCAATCTCAAATTTGCAATATGGCATAAACGTTTACAATATTCCAAATAATTCAAGAGTTCGGAAAAATTAAGCTGTAGAAAAAATCGAGAATAATTCATCACCTAAATTTCGACTTTCAAGCCTTTTCAGTCCTTAGTCAAAATGCAAAATTGTGCGCTACTGTCGAATACCCACGGAGGATAAGTCTTCAACGAAAATAAGCCCGGGAAAAGAGGTCCCGGTGAACGGGTAGAAAAAGAGACACGTGAAAAGAGGCCCCCATGGAAAAGGTCAGCTGTCGAAACCAACAGGGAGAGAGTGATGGTCAGTCAGCACACAGATCTAAGTTACAAATGCACTGGAAAAGTCTCTTTTTTTAATATGTTAGGAATACGGTACAGTATTACATTCCTTGGAAATATTGGTTAGCATATTGTGTTCCTGCTACAGCGTTGTTTTTCAAAACTCCGAAAATGACACAAACAATCTTTTTGGAAATGAACACACAACAGTTAACAATTATGATTTTGTCTGCATTAAATATATCAAATAAAACTGACCATCACTCCCTCACCCATCGGTTCCATCGACCCGCCTAGCCCCTGGGACTTTTTGTCGCTGGTCCCTTAGCTACTTCGTCCCTAGCTGGGTCCCTTTTCGTGGGTACCTATTTTCGCGGAGCCACTCCCGCCAGTCTGTGAATGCAAGAAGGGTTCCACTATTTGTTTTTCCCCCTTCCCTGCAGTATTACTGCAAGAATTCGAATCTTCGGGAATGTTCCTTGTCCACAGTGCAAAGAAGGTCCTGATTTAGACTCATGAAAAAGCATCTGCTGACAGTCCTGATGCTTCTGGATCAGCGCAGGTAACATTCAATCCACTGGTCAGATTAGTTTGAAAAACCAGTGAATCACATCTATACTGTTGAGGTCTCATAAAACAAGCAGATAAAAATACTCATAAATAAAATTGGTGTCATCTACTCGCTCAAGCATCAGCTAAACCAGAAAACAAGGTTCCAACGCTCACCGGAAGGTTGAATAACATTGTCATCTAGGGCGTTAATTAGTACAGAAGAACTCAAATGATACGGACCAGTGACCGCGCGCCTTAATTGGATCTTATTGAAAACTGCTATTCCAGAGGCACGATATGTTTTTAGATAACGAAGTATGGAGCATAAATTATCAGCCCGTTTGATTGGTCAATTCGAGGGACGCACAGCGGGTCGCAATGAAAGTCCAACAAAATTCACTGGCCGACTTGTGTCATTTCCCTGTACCAAAATTCGAGTCCGATCAAACGAAAGTCCATATAATCTGAATTCACTTCTTAAATAGTTCATGCAAGACCCAAGAATCAAAGGATTCGAAACTCTTCCTTGTTCAAAGCAAGGAGCCAGACAGAAATGCTGACAATGTCCCCGCGGACGAGCCTCAGCGAGCTGCATTCAATTATCCCTTATCTCCGCGGGCAAGAAACGCATGTCGCCTCATATGCTAATGGCCGACAAGGGCAAAGGGGGGGGGGGGGGGGGAGAGGAACCCGACCCAGGCTCACGGCCACAGAACTAGAATCCCCACGGAGCCCAGGTTCACTGTAGAAGACGAACGCACCCGGAGAGAGGCTCATTGTGCTCAACGACAAATCTCCAGGTGCGCCGGGGAGCCAAGTGCCTGGCACCACTTTTCCCGCCCCAGGGGCTTGCACAAGTACGGCGAGGACATAACCATAAACCAGGTACTCACTCGGCAATTAATGGCAGCGTATAAAATAAACCATCATGCCCGAGGAGTACTGGGAAATTTACGAGCCCCGCGACGCACGGAAGGAAACCAAGTCACAGAGGCACATCATCCCCCTCTCGATCAACTAAGTTACGATGGACAAATGTTCATAAATTAAAAAGGAGTATGCGTCGGATTTTCGGTACGGCATCTTCAATTCCATTGTTCAAATACATTGGAATAAACTGCCAACCCGATGCGGAATTGAATACAGTAGCAGCATTCAACGAGTAGCAGGGAAACAACACCCGATCTGACACATTGTGAACCTGATTACTAATACAGATTTAATGAATTTCGATCAGCTTGTGCAGTTTTGAGTGAACTCCCCATTCTGCACACCCAAGCACAAGAGATTCAAATTTTTGCGCAGAATGAGCGAGTGAAAAGAGGTTAAATTTTCATTTGCTGCTTGTCAGCGTTCACAAGGCTCACAAAATGTTTCCATATCCTCCCCACACATCCATTAGACACATTCTGGTTCACCAAAAATGATGAACTACATGAACATTTACAGAAAATAAATCACAGTACGTAGGAATGCTCAAAAATCACAATTTTTCAAGAATGCCAAAAATCACAGTAGAGGGCAATTACTGAGGACAAATCAAAACACGAAGTGTTTGGCCCGTTTCTAAATATGTTCAACTGATTAAACAATTTGGAGAGAATCACAGGAGTAATCTTTTTTAACCGGTAATTGTCAAGAGCTGTCAAAATCAAGATTCAACTACATCTGGACGAATATACTGCCACATTTGAATCGTTCCGACCTACTTTACGGCGAATGCCAGTTTAAAATTAGCCGCCTCCAGAATTGAAGAAACGTTTTAACACACTTGAAAAGCATAAGTTCGTGTCAGACGTAATTCCTAGAATGTTCCGAGTCTCTTCCCATAAATAGCAACCCAGAATGGCTAAAAATGGAAAGGTTTGCAGGCATAACAAATAACATTGAAAGTATCTACTCGTAAAATTCGCTCGTAAAATCTGCTCGTAAAATTCGTCTTGTTAATTGAACATTGTTGCATCGCATTCCAAAGCTCATCGCCTCTAATTACCTCCCGACTGTGAGCTTGAAGTACCCATTATCTGGCCAAGAAATTAATGTTTGAATAGAGTCTCATTCAACTGAGTTTCCGGGTTAACGAGGAATGATCGAGGGCAGAAGGACGAAATGAAACGGTATTCGTGCAAGAATCGGAGCCAGAAGTCACCGAGTACGTGGCTGGAGTAAATCGACTGGCCTGAAAGTGGTTGTAGAAACAATTACTCGTGCTTCAGGATCGTTTCAGTTCAACGAACCCCATACGGTTTTCAGGGTCGCGCCATGAATATCCCAAAAGGGCATGTTCATCGATGCAGCAGACAATCGATGCCTTCACGTTCCTTAAAAAAAAAGGAACCCCTCAACGAGCTCATATCTCCGAATTAATCGCTAGTGTGAGTTGGGAAGATATTCGTCATGAAGCCACCCTTGCGCAAAGCGAGGCGCAAGTTTTACAAAACGACAGAGTCAGAACACGGCCTTGAGTTAGGTTGGGTCGAACCTGACGAAAAGCAGAAGAGGAGAAACTCCCCCCAAGACGCCGGCACAAAATGACACTGTCCAGATGTTGAGAACGGCTGTGGCACTCGGTAAATCACAAACGGGACGGCATTCAAGTCGTTGAAAGACGAGATTTGGGTACAGAAGACGAGAGGAAAGAAAAAAAAATAAGGAATCTACTGGGTTCCGTCGATTGTCACCTTTTGACGCGACGAAGACGTTCGCCAGCCCCCTGTGTCCCCCCGCAAATGACATTCCGGAAACAAAGAACCGACCCCGTTTACAAAAACATTACTACCGCCCAGAGCGACGGCAAACACTTGCCAGTCAGGCTGCAAGGGGGGAAAAATGCCCCCAGGGACATTACCGTGGAACATACATACTGAGAAACGGTTTCAAGCATCAACGGTTCATACCAAGACTCTCAAACAGATGGAACGTGAGGTTTTTCTAGGAGAGGTAAATTGATATAAGAAGCGAACAAAGAAAACGATTTGGTTCATGGAAGAGATTCGTGGGGGAAAAAAAGCTAAAAAAAACTTTTGGAGATTGATCCAGATAAAGCAGTGAGGATTCGATCAGAAAAACCTACTACACAGTTCGCGAATTTCAGAGTTATTTCAGTTGAATACAGTTGAAGAGTCCTTTTTACAAGGAGTTCAGCAGTCGATTCCAACGAGAATCTTCGAGCTTCATGTTTTCATCAAATTTCACTTGTAATCAAAGGAACCAACGGGTTGTTTTAGGTAAAGATGGGTTTGGTCAAGTTGGTCATTTCTCGGGATGTGTTTATTTGGCACATGTTTTTGCTAGATACGAGGGGTTGTAGGAAAGATCCAATCACACTCTTCCTGTTCTTGGAACGATATTCAGGCAGATGATTATAAAGGTGGACTATCTACAACGATCTTGTCTACATAATTTCTGTATAACGCATTATTTATGGTCCCATAGGGTTCACTCCCCATGATAGAAAGGTTCTCAACCACGAATTTGATTCTGGTTTCTAAGATTCCGTTGCAGAGAGTCTGCCTTCATTTTTTATTCGCTCAAAATTCAAGAGTGTGAGGTAAAATTCAAAAAAGATTGAAGCTTTGATCATGGTGTAAAATGTTCACAAATTTTCAGCATTATTATCCACCCGTTTGGTATTCGCATACCAACTTGCCAGACCAGTTTCTTCAAGTTGGGATCGGTTGGTAGGAAGTTTTTCTTTCAGAATTACGTTAGGTGTAAATTATGCTGAAACACACGAGATGAGAAGGGTTGTCATTATTGCAGCATCAGGGCACCAAAATACTACTTCGGTTCTCCGAAAAGATCCCAAGCACCTGTGACAAGTAATTGCCCTCAACTTTGAGCCTATTCAATGGACGTCACAATCCGATTCCGGTGACAACTCCTTCCGCCCTGAGACAAAAGGAACCCGTTCTATCTAAACAAGGATATTTGACATCCCTACTCGGCATTCTCTGCAGAACAACAGCAGCGTTTGTCAGCTGGATAACAACTGCAGTGACCTCTTGTTCCGGAAAGCTTTTCAGGAAACGTCGTCCATTCGCTCAAACATATTATTCAATCAGGGCGTTGTCCCTTTTTCTTCGTACAGTTACAAATGGATGAGTACAGTAGAAGTGGGGCCCCATCGACCACCAACTTCAGGTCCCATTTCATAGGGCTCATGAATACCAAAGCAGGAGATTCGTGCTCCTCTTTTTTTTTTTCCTCTTCCCCACATAATCGACGCCCATTATGGAGAATCGACGCGTAGCGAAGGATACATTCGCTCGAAGGTGAAACTGCGAGATTGCGAAATACGTAAGTGGCACAGCAGAACCCGCACGGGGTTCTTTCATTTCTCGAATACCGTGGAAATTACAGTGAAAACTCGCGGGTGGAAAAGAATACGGCAGTTAATGAGCCAGGAACTCTTGGCATTCAAATTCTGTCATCCGATGCGAGTGAGGAACTCACGAAGTCATCGACACAATGACGGTCGAATAAACGCAAGTGAGAAAAGGCGTTATTCTGCAATTCAAATGAGCGCCGTAATTGCGACCCGCGGGCCGGTATTTTCAAGAGGAATCGGAAAGCCAACGACCTCGACCGGAAATAATTTCCCCCTCGGCAGATCGCGAATGAATCACGCGAACGGGACGCGAGATGAATCACAACAGGAAACCACTGGCTTTGTCAATGAGCCCGTCACGGAACAAGCCGAAGAGTATCCGTCCAAGGGTCGATTTTCGCTCCACAACCCATTGAACACACACCTCCATCCGAAAGAGTTCATTTCTTTTTTTTTTTTTCTTCTCACGGGTTATACTTCCGGCGAGGTTCTGGTTCTCGGTCGCTGACGGAATACAGTAGGTTACTTTTTTTTAGCCATCTTTCGCCGCCATTTGGCTTTCCCAGCTTCAATCCTGCGGAATGATGCTGGACAAGTAACAACTGACGATTTTCGCTCACTGCGTTTTTCGGATAGCTAAACTTTTTCGAAAGGGGCTGAAATAGATACGTTTCCATACGCACAGCCGGATGTGAAACGCCGAAGTCATGTGTTTGTCCGCTAATTAGCCCATGGTTCACACGCTGTTTGTCTGAACATTGTACCACGGAGGACCACATCTGGTTTATGTACACTTGGTCTGCCGTACAAATATAAATTCGATCTCATCTAAGATTCTAAGTCGAATTTCAAGGGTCCAGCAACAAAAATCGAATAAAGGAGTTTTCGAGTTAGGGGGAACAAGACTTTCTGTTGGGATAAAGAAGGGATAATTGAAGGATATTTCAAATGGCGATATTCTGGGCATTAAATTGATTCTTAAACGAGTAGACAGGATACTGAACTTGGTGGCAAGGGTTCGTTTGCTATGTGATCATTTATTTCCTTACAGGACTCGCGTAGTTACATTTTTATTACTTTTATCTTTTCTGTGTCAATAAAATGACAGCCAAAAAGTCTCCAGAAAATTCTAGAGAGGAAATTTTTCGATTTAGGGGGAGGGGGTTAATACATTGTTTCAAGGAGAGTTCAGACAGAAAGTTTTTTTTTTAATCGACACAGGGAGGTACAGTATGTATTCGATTCAGGGAGGTTCGGGTTATCAGGGTTCAACTGCATATTCTTTGGTGGTTTGCTGTGTTTAGGCGCGCGTCTTTGTGAGAAAACGAAGGGTGGATCACGAAAATATATCGATAGGATCAATTTTATGGTACTCAATTAAGTCACGAAGAGATAGATTACGAAATTTGCACACATTCAAGTCTACGCACCTTCAACACGATGGCCTCGATTGAGCATCACTCGCTGTGCATTGAAACAGTACAAGAGTCGACTGAGTCAACTTGAAAAACTCTAAGCGGATTCCGAGGCGACGAGACCAAAGAATTATCTGTATTTCCAAAAATTCGGGCGAAAAGAAGCTCCATGCACATAAATAGCTAGTCTGCCAAAACCCGAAGAAGACCACCTAACTGACACAAGGATCACAGAAAAGGAACTTGTTGGGACACAGGGTCCATCTGCAAATGGCACGGAGTGATTTCATTTCACGCCTAAATGCCTAATTTCTCATTGCATGGTGCACATAACTACGGCAAAAAAAGGGTCACACGAACTGGATGCCAGAAAACGGTCATCAAAATGCACGAGATTTTTTTCTGGGTACGAAAGGCTTCAAGACCACGAGACGAATCAGCGTCCAAGGCATTTCATTTGATCACCCAAGCGGAAAGAGGGTCATTACGATCCAACGCTATTTTTTTCTCCTCTCATTCCTTCCCGATTTATCACGCTCCCGGAATCGTCAGTATAAATTAAAATAATATCTACCGCGTATCTCGGGGACAGAGCAAACATCTAAGGACTCAAAATAATTATAAATAAAAAGCCGAAAACCAAACGGATTTGAAAAAAAAAATCAACACTGAATAAATGGATTCAACGAATAATTTTCCATCGTTGCAAACAATTTTTCAGAACATCTTAAAGCCATGAAAAGCTTTTCATAACGAACTACACGAATTCGATACCAACCTAAAACGTGAATTCTGCAGGAAATTCCACCTAGTCAAGGATATTATTCGAAGGGATCTCTTAAACCCAACTAGGTCAGCGTGATACGTCCTAATACATCATCGAACGGAACTATCCTAACATTGGAAAGAGCCCTGAAAAACGAGGTCAGGCATGAACTCAAGTCCAAAAAGCTCCCCAGCAGAAGAAGCACATACCGGAAAAATTAATTGATTTGTTCAGAAAATTTGACCTTTTCCAAACTCCCAGATGAAATAACACCAACGAATGCGATAACGTCGCGGCGAAAACACGTGTTCACTGTCAGAACCTTCCAACAATCGAACACGACGTATCAAAAATACTGTATACAGTACAACGAATTCCTCTCTTCGAAGAATAAAAAACATTGAAATTGAAAAAACAGCACCACGGTTCGATGTTACTAGGCGGAAGTGGAGTGCTTCATCAGCAGCAAACTCGGAAAAAAATCTGATCTCTGGGGATCATTCGGGAAACATTTCCGGAATCGAGTTTCGAAAAATTGTTGGTTGAAACCTTGATTTTCGTGGAAAATAGGAAAAATTGCGTGTCCGTCATGCTTGTGGAAGTGGATCGAATCATTACATCTCAAGAATTTCATCTTAAACCAAATGGGGGCAAAATTATGCCTTCTTTGTTTAAGTTGTATTTTCAAGCAACAACAAAAAACTAAGAAAATACCAGGCGTGATATGGAAACATCATTCCCGCGCTCCCATGTAAGCACAACAGCGAGAGAGAGATAGATCAACTGAAAGAAAATGACTGCAATTTATTTGATTTAAAGAGTTCGGAATCCTGTTCGCTTGAGTTCATTCCCCCAGAAATTCGGGTTCGAAGTGCGACGATCATGTTAGCACTTCACGTCAGCGAGAGGCGAATGAAATTGGCCGGATGCACTCTCCGAAGATTTCGGATTTCAGAGATAGATCACGGCTGGAACATCTCATCGACGGAATGCGTGACATACTAATGCCGACTTGCACATCGAGAACCATCGACACTCATGACTCCCAGTGTTGAGGATCGAGAAGAAAACGGAAGCCCGTAGATTTCGAACCATCCAGTTTTCCGGAAGATTATATTGTACTGTACTACTGACGCCCCCGATTCAAAACATCTCTGGGCAACTTCCGGCTCAAAGCGCGAATTAAATTTTAAATCTTATCGCAAAATTTGACGACTTTCATTGATTCCATGTCAAAATTGATGACCTCAGCACAGTTGTAAGTTTTCAACGAGTGTTGGCTGATTTCTGCGCGAAATGGGGAACGCTTAAAAAAAAAACTCCACGATTTATAAATCTTCAGATCAAGTGGACGAATAATTTTGGTCCATCCCCAGCATAAGTAATATTAATATTGTCCTAAAACTCCGAAGCGAGCAATAATAAAATTTCTATACTGGTTTCTAAAACCACAAGCAAAAACTAGCCAGCTCTGGATAACGGATTGACGCAAATTTATAATAATACTGTATATATTCTGAATATAAACAGCTGAGCTTGTTCACGGGATACAAAAATTTTGAAAATTAAAAATCGACTATTTTCTAGAACATTATGGCAATGTCAATATCCCAAGACATGGTCCGGATATCGGGGCATATTTTCCGAGTTTGAGTCGAATCGTCCGTATCTCGAGGTCCCTCTGCATCGCAGCTTCGTAAGCGTCACTTTTTCCCCATACGTTTGACACGACAGCATCCGGAACAATTCCGCGATATACGTTGGAACAGCTGCCGGAAACAATAAACGTCGAGCGGAAGGGAAATGGTATCCTACAAGATTTTCTCCTTCCCTTTCCCATTCTATTTCCACAAGGCTGAGACGAGAATAGTAAGTGGGGATGCGTAGTTTATTCAAACCTGCATAATGACGCGCATTTCGGGAATTCACAACATGCGTGACGGAGAAGGAACCATTTCGTCCTCAAATATCATCCATCGCGGGGCGCGCTTCGATGAAACGCTGACATCACCCAGATATGCCTGGTTCCACGCTGCCAGTTTCCACTCCACTTCCTGTGGCGGAAACTTTTAAAGCTCAACGATCATTATCATTTCTAGCATTCGAAAAAAATTTCCCCAACGCACAGCCATTGGTAAACTTTTTAAATACGATTTCTGAAACTTCCAGCACAAAACACGTACTGATCAAGTTTGAGGTCAAGTTCTACGAAGCAAAAGGGAGAGGTTGTGCTTTGGGAAGTATCCATAAAATTATGTTATACGGACGCTACAAGGAATCAGATTCAGTCGATGTCTCGAAACGCAGCGCCAAAATAAATAAATAAATTATTCGCGATGACAGGGAAACGTAATTGTGCATTAATTGCATCGGTGAAGGTGAAGGGCGAACCTCCGTGGAAGAGACACATGCTTTTAATTTTTGAGTTGTCCAGTAAGTTAGTGCAGTGGGAAAGTTTCTAGTACATGTCTGATACAATTCAAGTTTTGCGAACTGTTTATGACATTTTCAATATAATCTTGGAAATGCTGTTTGGATTGGCGAGGCAGACAACTGAACAGGTTTTGCATGCAATAAACTACAACAAAATTTGTGAATACAAAATTCCGAATGCCCAGTAAATTTTAGAAAAAACATCTGCAAAATGTGAACCACTCTCTTTTGGCGTTCATACACAGGTGGTACCTTGCAATTCAATGTCCCACAATTTGACCATCCCACAATTTGATGGTCGAATTTGCTGGGATGTTGCCTTGCAATTTTACCTCTGCCCCACAATTTGACCTGTCGTAGAAAACATTGACTTTGATGTAGAAAACATGGAATTCGACATTGTCTTGAAAGTCGACTGCTTCACAATTCAACCCTAGCCCAGCAACAGATTAGGGTCAAATTGCGGAGCACCACCTTTCATTTCAATTTTAACTTGCAGGAATCTACAGTACTGTAATACAATTACATCAAAACTAACCCATTACAAAAAATTTGTAATCAAGACAACTTCCAAGGTTCCTCGCAGTTTAGCTACTACACCGCATTTCGCAAATCTTTCAAGAAATAATTCCGCGTTACAGTAAAACTATATAATTCAAGTCTCTTTGACTTCCTGGAAACCACATTCCACGGTATATAAGTAAATGCGGTTTTGAAAATACGGCATAGAAAATGTGCATCGTTTGAATCCTACAATCCAGGATTTTCGACAGAAATTAGCACACAGAAAGAAAAACCCCATGTACTTGTCGAGTGCTTTCACACAAGAGAGCATGACCCATATCTTCGCCCAGTAACACAATACATTTAATAAAACTTTTCCTCATGACCCCTGTACTCAGACGAAGTGTTCACAAGAGCTGTTCAGTCCGAAAAAAAAAATGTTTGTACTCTGAAGGAAACTCAACCCAGTTTCCCAAAAAGTTTGAACCCAGACGAAACTTTGGGGACATGAAATGTTGCATGACACAGGAATTCCCAGTAGAAATAAATTACCATCGATCAGTACTTTAGTCAATTGAATAACAGCGTCTGAACCACAATACGCGAAGAGGGAAAAACTCGCAACAAAAATGTCGGATCTGTCTGCAGTTAGAAATACTGTATATGCGTTTATCAATTTGCGACCAGCGTTGAGGACCTTTCGAAAAATGAATATGCAAAATCGGTGACATAAAATCGGATGAAAATCACTCATCACTTGAAGTGCTGCTTCTCAGGCGGACTTCGTACAGGTTTTTTCGTTGGAATCATTTTCGTCGGAAACTGGACCAGAGAAGACCATCTTCTGCGTCATCATGAACACGAAAGGCTATCGATTATCTCGGTGATTTTTCGAAAATGCCACAGAATTACATTGAATACATTATTCCGATTTTTTTTTTAATTAAGAATGCGAGGAACTGTTTAGAGACCAGTGATCTGCGACCTGTAGTCCGCGAACCGGCGCCGGTCCGCAGAAATTTTTTGCCGGTCCGCGCGAAATGTTCTTCAGAATAATTAATTTATCAAGGTTGAACAGTACTGTAATTAAGTCTGCTTTCTTCATTCGAAATTTTTGAAAGACGCTGGCAGTTGAAATTACCTCATGAAAAATAAAAGTTGGCTTTCCCCTTGATAACATTTCAGACAAAATTTAACCTGTTGAAATAAACTATTTCAAGTATTAATTCTCAGAAACCTCTTTTGAAGCCTAGATGTCTAATTTTTTTTAACATTCCAATGGAGCTGCTTCATTGGTTTTAAGCTTAATTTTTTGCAGTAAAAATTAATTCAAAAATGTCTATCGGTCTGCAAAAAAACTGTATAAGAAACTTTCGTCAGTCCACCAAAAAAATTGTACGGAAATTTCCTTATCCGTGAAAAGTTCGATGAAAATTTGCCGGTCCGTGGGCCGAAAAAGGTTGGGAATTACTGTTCTACATCATCATGAACATGAACGACAGTCGATTATCCCAGCGATTTTCCCAAATGCCGCAGAATTAAATTGAGAAAACTTTCCGACTTATCTTCTGTAAGATCCTATTCTTACGCTCCTTGACCAATCTGATCCTGCAGTTAGCGCTGCTCACGACGCGTCAGTAAGGCGCCGAGCGCAGTGACTCTCCAATACGAGAGAGCCTTTGACAGATCTAGATCTTTGACAGATCTCATCTGCTTACAGTGTGTAGCGAACCGAGAGACTCGCCCGACAGCAATCGCTTCTCATCAGTTTCACCAGCAGAGCCTGGTCCTCGTCATGCTCCAGATTCAAGGGCTGATGGAGCCTGAACAGCAAGTAGCACGAAACGCGACGAACCAAAATCCAGGACCAATAAAGGACTCGGATATCCCACCGATAAGCCGACGATTTCGCCCGTCGATGCGCAAACCTCGAGCGACCTCGCCGCCATCCAGCATGCATATGCATTTATGAAAATGCCGACGTGGAGACTTCCGAACTCATGAATATGACCTCTTGGCTTTGCATGACACCCGAACACGTGGGGGAATTTCAAGGGAAAAATGAGGTTCGAGAGAACGAGACGAGGAAAGTCCCGGGTATTTCATCATCAATTTTAAATATATGAATACAAAATGCTCCAACGCCTCCTGTAGTTGCATCAGTCGAATCAAAATCTACGACGAAAATATGGGATATTCTGGGAAAGCTTACGCCGTGAAAAGCGGTGGGTTTTAAAAAGTTGCTAACGAACAAACTTCTTTCCCGATTCATGAAGACAATGCAAACTTATGGAAGTATTCCGTAGGTCTTCAGCAAAAACATGCCAATAATTTAAAACTGCAGTCATCATTGAATTTTTTACATCCATGATTATTTTTTTCCTTGTGCAGGCTTACGTCAGCGAAAAATAATGGCCAGGCCAGTCCATCAAAAAATACGCGTAAATCAAGCTATTATCTAATCATCATCTCACTAAATTCCCCTCGGTTTCAATTGAAAAGGAACGGCGTTAGAAAAAAAAAGGAGACAAAAAGTGTGTGAAGTAACGCTGAAATATTCAGAGCAGGATTTCTCTTGAAATTAGAGCGCGTTTTGCTAGAAAAATATAATTTCATGCTCATGCAGAAGGCGTGACGGACCCCAAAAAAATTAAGAAGGGGATTCAGTTATCGATCTGATCGTGCCACTGTCACATTTGAGTGCCATTTTTATTTCGTGACTCTATAGCATAGCCTCTCAAAACATCGTTTACGCTGGTTAACTATCTGGGAGAAATTCTTCCTTGTAAATCAGTTGGCTTTCATATCACTGATTGCGGATGACATGAAAAAACCATCACAGTTAACGAAAATAGGTCGTAAAGTGTGATTCCGACTTATGAGCGAGTGAAGGAGTACAGGAATGCTGCACTGTATTTTATTTCCTCGTGACACTCGCATTCACTCACAAGAGAAGGTTCATTTACCTCTTGTCGATTCATCACTTCTTCCAGTGGTATATGCCCCGTACAGTAATGCTCTATAATTTCCCGAAGGTGAGATACGAACCTTCATAACTCGAATGTCATCAATTCGATTTTTTTCAAGCCCTTGCCCGAAATCCCTTAAGATAGAATGCATCAAAAACATCCCTATAAGCCTGCATAACTCCAATTTTTTGGCTATTATTTTATTGACATAGAAACGAGAAGAGGAAAACAAATATAGCTTGATGCGCTTTGAAAGGACGTGGAAGATTAATTGGGCAAATAATTATTTCTAACAAGTTCAACTTCCAGTCAACTCATTTGATAAGCAATTCGAAGCCCAGAATATCACAATTATAATTTCTTAAAATTATTTTTCTTTCTCCCCAACATAAATGCTTGTTTCCCGAACTCAAAACCTCGTAACTCGAATTTTTGGACGTTCCCTTGAAGTTCGAATTAAAGAGGTTCAACAGTAATTGCTTTACCTTCATTTTCTAGAAGAAAACTTTCCATCGCGAAAAGCACGCGCTAAAACCACTCACACCTCGTCTGTAAGAATAAAGGACCGAAGAAGTTTCCAGATTATTCAAAAAAAAATTAATCTGAAGAATTCCGGAAACAAAGTAGCAGGGGGTGTCAATTACTATCCGTACAGATAGCCTCTCCCAAGGGACAAGATTAATGAATTGATTCCGCCCTTGGCGTCGGGCGGCGGACGCGGTGACACTTGATCGGCGACTGAATCAATCAGTTGGGCTGGACGCTCGCCAAGCCAGTGCCCCGTTTGCCAAAACCCCGCGAAGGTGATCATCCGCGGGATCGACGTCATTTGCCGTCGAGTCGGCGCCCGCCTTCCCCGCGTCGCCTAAATTGGGGAAGATAAAGCCCCAGGTTGCGTGTAGGACTAATCTCGGGGTATCGCAATGGGTCACAGCCTCTCTTTCCACCCCCCCTTTCGTGGCGAGAATTCCGATCGGGTCTGATCATCGCGCAGTTTCGTTACATCTAACACGTCGGACATGCACAGTCGCGGCTGACATCTTGACCCGGCCCCGTTCGACAAGAAATGATCAACAAGATTCATGACCGGGAAACAAGGTCAAGTCAGCCGCGGAAATTCTATTAAAGCGCCGCATCTCTATTCCGATCACGAAACGGCCCACAACACTTGCAGGGATTTAATTAGGGCACTCGTGCTGAAAATCTCCTCAACTTGGAACGAAAAATGCTGTAAAACATACCGAATAAAACAATAAAAAGTCTGAAGACTACCGTGACCTTCAGCAACTTTTCCAACAAAAAATCGGGCCCCAGGCAAGACCACGCAGGCATTTTTTGCGGAAGGACAGTCCGAAAAGATATTATGCAAGAATGCAATGCATTTTGAAATACGTAAACCATCAACTTAAAAAAAAACATTGACCTATAATATCTTCAAATCCAGGAAGAAACAAATCGCTACATTTTTGTAGGCAGATTTTGTATTTTTCAAGATGGAGAGATTAAAGCCACACTGACTATTCGAACCACAATTGAAGAAAATTAAACCCAGAACAGCACAGAAAACAAAAATTAAAAACCAAACCTCAGACACGCATTAAACTCAGATTCATCACATGAGTGCTTCTACTCAAGAAGGCAGATCAAAGGACAAAATACTGTAGTTGCAAATATATTCCACAGAAAGAGACACAAATTAAAACTGAAAAGATTTGTATCCCGAAAGTTTACACAAGATCCCTACGAGTTCGCGTAAACCAAGGAACAATTGCTTCAGAGGAGGGGGGGGGGAAGAAATTAGGGGACCCCAGTCAGTCGCTGAAAGCCTCGCTGATCAGCGCGTAAATCTTTTGCAAATTTGATTACTAGAGCCGGTGTAAACAGCGGCAGACACCAGCAGCGGACGAATTCATTTCCCCCGGGGCCCTCATTAGAGATCGATGCATAGGAGTATACGAGAGAAATCCCCAGCGGAATCCTCGGGATCGGACAACGAAAGAGACGAACCCAGCCGATCAATCTCGACCAGGCACTGAAAAACACACTAGCCTCTCTCATCATTCCGCCCGCACTTGGCATTCATCTTCCCGGCCGTTGCAAACACGACGGAATCGGACCCAGACGCTCGATCAGTAGATACATCTGCGGTACTTGTACCGACTCCAAGTGATTCCGAGTATTGTATCGTTTTCAACGTGGGTTGAACTTGACCCGTCTTTTTTACTTTTTATTTTTTTGGCAGGAGGATGGCTTCACAGCCACAGTCTGAGCAACAGAAACAAAGAGTCACTCGAGCGTCTCGACAACTTTTGAAGACATCTCAGGGTTTCTAGAAACCCGAACGGGATCTTGTTTACACCGAAATGAAACCTTCTCATACCATTCTACGCAGGATTTTCATGCGTCTCTTCCAGTGTGAGATCTACCGCAAAACCCTACTGTATTGTATAACAAAGCCTCACATTACATTACAGCACTACATTCGTACATGCACATATGCTCCACAACGCATAATTAACACGTTGAATTGACACTCAGAATGAACTTAATATGCTATTCTAAAGGCAAAATACAAACACAGGTTAGTTTCTTACGAAAAAAAAAAAAGTTATTCGATTCCATCACAAAGAAAGTTTAGCTCGAATCATTCAATACACGACCTAGAAATATCGAAGATTAAAAACGCTTACAGACGTTCATTGGTGGCGTGATCACCAAAGCGATCAAGGAATGGGATTCCAGGCTGAATTCAACACTCAACGCGTACGGAAAGTGGTATTTTGAATACAAATAATGATTTTCATTTTTAAAAGCTTCAGGCATTGAATTGATTCTAAAAAAAATGTGACGATTTCGTTAAACTATTTGAACATAAGGTGAGTTACTTTCCCATTTGAGTAATCGTGAAGAGATGAAAACGCATTCGAAAAACTTCAATCTTCCGCGCTCAACCAATCTTCCATTCCCAATTTTCCCAAGCGTCGCCTTACCCATCATATGGTACTGAAAAAGTACAATACAGTTCACAATCGCTTCCGTAGCCAAAATCACGTGACCAAAAGACAATCGCATTCAGTTTCGTTTTAATTTCCTCATCGTCGTGGGTTGTGGTGGCGTTCAAATGCGTATTTAAGACAATTGCGGCGGAAAACCTAACCAGGAATCCCACAGTTTTCCTCCTCCACGCATTTCTCGCCGTCAGGGGAATCCCAAATTTCTGTAAAGTCATGGGAGTTTAGTTGGCATTTCTTCTCACGCTACAATGATTTTCCCGATCGGATACCGCAATCGCTGTCAGCATCCTGGTTCTTTCACACGGAAAGATTTGTATTCAGCTAAAAATGCGTCGCTGCATTTCTAAAAACGCAACGGAGGGAAAAAATTTGGAGAAAGGCGTTGCGGCGGTGATCTCGTAACGCGATTCGTCATCGAAAGGCAAGTCTCGTTAGCATCGTGTTCGCCAATTACACAAACGAAGCCTCCTGCTTATTGCACAACGAAACGCCGACTCAAATCGCCAACTGGCATGACGACTGAAAGATACTGGTCAAAAGGCATACAATCTTAAGACTTGAACACAATTTCGCCCAGTCAAGCGGTATTATAATGACGATTTGTGCCACAGCAACATGACAGTGGAATTAACAGAAAGTTTCTGCTCTGCGAAGTCGAGATCTGAAAGTTAACGGTCACCACTTTCCGCATGCAGCATTAAAGAAAACTTCCTTTTAATTTTATTTTTTCGATTTCAGAAAAATGAGACGGCTTGGAATTCGTGACGGGTTATCCTGATAGTATCTGGGAAGGTTTAGACTTGCAAATCCACTCAATAAAATTACAGCTGAACCTCAATAAATCGAACCTCACTAAGTCGAATATCTCCCTATGTCGTTTTTTGACAAGTTTCTGTCCGATTTTTTTTAAACAATGCATTAAAAACCTTCCTAACGAGAAGGCTTTCCCCTAAAACCTCCAAGACTCGAATTTTCTGGGGGCCTTTTTGGCTATTATTTTATTGACACGGAAAAGATAAAAGCAATACTAAAGTAATACACAATACAGTATAACTTGATCCGTTCGAAAGGAAGTGGACGACTGATTGGTATACAGTATAACCCTTGCCTCCAAGTTCAGCATCCTGTCAACTCATGTAAAAAGCAATTCAAGGTCCAGAATAACACCAAATAAAATTTCCTTCAACTTTTATTTCTTTCCCCCGACAGAAATGCTCGTTTCCCTAGCTCGAAACCACCTCAACTCGATTTCCCGCAGGTCCCTTGAAGTTTGACTTGAGAGGTTTGCCTGGATCGACTTGTGAGGATAATGTGAAAGCATAATTCGAAATATTGAATGAAATTCAAGGCCTTGTCGCATGAAAGCAATATATAAATAATTTTTTGCGCAGTTGCAGAGCGACATTGTATTCGACATTTTGCTAGCTTTGATGATTCTACAAGGAACAAAATGTATGTGTTTCCACGTTCGCAATAAGTCGTTATCGCGAACATAATCACTGTACAGTGTTCAAAAATCATTACGGTAGGATTGGCTAGTTGAGTTGTCATTCTCAACACAGTCCCGTGTGGGAGGTACAGTAATAAAAGAAGGCGGGGCACCGTCAAAAAGGAAGTCCATCCATCGAAGAGTTCAACTGCAAGAACAGGTTCTGTGAAACAGCAGTAAATTTGTAGAAACTTATTAGCAATATAGCGTCGTTCCCGCAATCACAAGGAAATGCACCAGCCAAACCCGCTTCACGTCTCGCGACGTGAGTTCCGTCGGCATTCGAAAGTTTCACAGGAATTTCGCATAATATTCACAATTCCTTTCTTTACTTTCTGGCTGAGTTTTGGTAGAAATTATTCATCACGGATTCCGGCACCTGGGAAGGTTAGCGGAGGCTCATTTCCACAGACCGAATGGAACCAGGATCACACAGAGAGGAAGTCACATGCTACCTAAAACCATACCCAAAGCCAGGAACGAACCCCGTTATCGTGATCTTGAATTTTCCAATCCCAACAATAAATCTGGCATTCAATTCCGGTTCAAAGTTCAACACTAATTTGCGTGGATTATTTATTCTCAACAAAAATACAGTGGAATCTTGTTACAGAAAAATCTAGTTGTAAATAATAGTCGCTCACAACGAAGTTGTTTCAGGTCCCTGCACATTAGCCACAATATTATCAAAGATTTTTCAAAATGAATTTCTCTTTATAACGAAGCTACTTCACTGGTACAAACAGCTTCGCTCCAATGAAATTTACTGAACAACACAGTATTTGGGACCTTGAAAAGAGCTTCGTTATAGACAAATATTCGTTAAACGGAAATTAACCTAACATTTCGGCTCTGGAACAGGAAACAGAAAAACGAACAAAAAATCTTTGTCAGCAAAAATTTGCTACAACGGAATTCCAGGGACCAGAAATTAAAAAAAAAAAAAATTTCGTTGCGGAGGATCCCTACAACGTAGGAGAGAACCCTATGGGACCGCAAATAAATCCTTATACGGAGAAAATCGTTGTGGACAAGATCATTGTTGAGAGAGAGTCAACCTTTATTTATCAATGCATTCATTAATGGACATTCTGGAAACACAGAAGAAACAGAAATCACGTCAGCATGAGGACTTTTTAGTCGTTCAACAAAGATGGAAAGGCTACTCGCGTCAGCAACTTTATGTGAAAATTCGGAACGATATTTGCCTTAGGGGGCTCCGCGAGTCAAAATGGCTAAGAAATTTCGCAATTGAACATGAAGAAGGCGACTATTCAGGGACACATTAGATGAAAACAAAAGCTTTCTTGAAGCAAAATATCCTTCGCATGCGTCAACAGTTAACCAATCGAAATTATCAGAGAAGCAATATTTTGTATACTCGGTTCGACAGGTGAAATAGTCGTGGAAATGGCATCATAACGGAAAATCACGCTGCCGTGAATCTACCCCAGAACTAGGGCCAGAACTCAAACCAACCAACCGAAGCACAACCAAAAATAAATAAATAAATCATGAAAAGAAGAGAAAGCACGATGTGGAAAAATCGACAAAATTTTTTGTATAATAAAGATCACAGAACCCTCGTCCGGCGCCACACCACGCGCCCGCCCGTGAATTCCCAAAACGCGACGACGTTTCTGCACACGCGATTTCGGTTCAATCACCGACACAAAGCGACACGCCCACGTCACTCGTGTTTTCCTTTTGTCCATTGACGCACGAACGAATGCAAACGCCGGATGCAAAAGGCGACGGAAAAATTACGGCGTGTTCGTAATACAACGCACAATTAAAACCCACCGTTTCCGGCAACTGGCACGATGAAAATAATGAAGCCCAGCGTAATTTTTAAATTCCTTCCTTCTCGACAACCTTTCAACCGTTTCAGCTGCACGCACATAAAGCAGCCATATCGTCCGAAAAGTAAATTGTTTTCGGGCATAGTTTCTGATCACGACGATTATGTATTCACGCGATCATAGCAAGCACCAAAACTCCTTTGAGGCCTGAGGGTCGAATAATTCAGATTTAGTCAAACATGAGTCGTATTTGCGAACCCAATCCTGAAGAATACTCACGTAAATATATGAGAATTGCCCATTCAGAAGGCAAAACCTAAAAAAGCTCATCATCCAGAAAGATTTTCAGCCAGTAGAACAGATGGATTCTCTCTATGACGCAGTTTCTTTTGGATCAAAAGAATTATTTACCCAATAAGTTCCATACAAATAAAAACTCTCTCTACAACGAATTTTTTTCTGGTCCCCTGAATTTCGCCGGAGAGAGAGCCCACCTGTAGTTATACTTAGGCAAAAAAAATAGCTCAAAACGCCAACTAATAACCCCTTGAGGTACAGTATTTTTCTCAGTAAAACGGTCACATTTGCCATGTTCTCCCTCCAGAACATTTCGAATTATAAGATACGCATTTCCCTTCGAAGAACAGCCAAAAATCAGGGCGCGGCATATGATAAAATGAATGCGGTAATAACTCCTAACTTCTGAAAAGCTTCACCAATGCTTGCACCGTTTCCACCACCATTGACAATCCCCTGACAAGATTTCGAAATTCGCGAGATGACTAACTCAGAAGTAATACTGTGAGCGCTCCACTTAAGCAAGTAACTCACAAAGCTTCCGAAGTTACTCAAGTGTGACCGTTCAAAAGCTCTTCGCAAATTTTATTGTTGACATCAACAAAAAGTATACAGGGAAAACATACCTCGCATCAAAAAATCAGCGTTTTTTCTCTCGACAACGACCCTTCAACTTCCGAAAATAAAACCCTTCCCGACGAAGAACATCAGCATCGCCGTGAATTTCATCTTGATGTCGGACAGTAGCCCGATGTGACCACAGATAACACTGAGAAGGAAATCTTTGCTCAAGAAAGCATTGTTTCGCTTTCGTCCCAGAGCCTTACAATCGACACTGCGGGAAGGAACTCGCAATTCGACACAGAAACGAAACGTACGAAGAAGAAGAAAAAGTCATTCATTGTCGCAAGACAATAAACCCGAGAGCCCTGGAAGTTCGAGCAAACACAACTGAAGGCTAACGCGTTCCTTTGCCCCGCGGATAAGCGGAACTTCATGCCGTTCCGGTCTGCGACCCTCAAACAAAACTTTCCGAGTTACACACCCTCATTATTGCAATAGTCTCATTGTAAAATCGTTGAGCAGTTTTTGCAACAACGTGTTTCCGGAAAATTTCTCCGTTGATTACAGTATTCCTCTAGATCTCATCGTCGATTTTCTTGAATTTTTACAGCGTTATTCCAAACACACCATTTTCACAATACCGTATGAGAATTATCTTTTGATTCAATTGTGGTTCAATAAAACGCGTCATGTATGAATTTCAGGAAAAGTGTTCCACATCTATTCTCACAAGGAAATCCTAATTTCGGCTTCAACCTTCGAGATTTACGAAGTATAGTACAGTACTTCACAAAGGGCTATATTGTACTGTGCTCTTTTGTTAGAATTTTCATGAGAATTTCTTCCTTCGTAATTGCTAATAAATTTGATAAATTAGCCTATTTCATGGATATGTAACATTAATTATTCCACAGTCACGCGTAGTTTTATTTGATTTCATCTTGCGATTGGCAAGAATGGATTTTCAGCCTGTCTGACACAGGGAAATTAATACATGTAGACCCTCTCTTCCTATTCCGACAAAAAAATCAAGGGGCCAGAAAATATTCTTTTTAGGCAGAATTTTTTGTGGAGTACCCCTATACCGTGGGAATAGAACCGCAAAAACTTCGTTATACAGGGAAAACCGTTGTAAAAAAGATCGTTCTACAGAGTCGATAAGCATAACAATTATTTTGGTTCGATAGGGTTCTCACCGCAGGTTACAGGATTTATCTACAACGATTTTTTCGGGTCCCATGAATTTCGTGGTGGAGTCCCCCTCCCCTGTATTTTTATTTGAAGTTTTTACGGTGCGTCTCTAATTGATGGAGGCATTAAAACGGCAACCGGGATCATTTTTATTGAAACACATACATACGTTCATACAAGCACATATCTGCACACATACATACATACATACATACATACAAACACACAGACAAGATGAACATCTGAGCTTTCAAAGTTTTTCTCGTTTTTCCCTCTCGCGAACTGTCGATACAATTGTCGAAGAAAATAACGAGGGATGCAGTAAATACATGAGGGCTCAGCAAGGGGAAGTCGCAAAACAAACGGGCATGCGGAAGTTTCGATGAACCGCAGCCAGCACTCACCGGCCCCATGTTGACAAAGCCGTGGCTTTTGGCCAGCGTTTCGATCTCGTCCACGCTCATGTCTTCGGAAACTTCGATGACCCAGTCGTCAGTGTAGACCTGGGTGTTGACGAACGACGCCGTCAACACGGCCAACACCCAGCACAGGGCGAACCGAACCGTGGGGACCATTTGCCCGCCCGGTCAATTCACCGCACACACCGTCCACTCGTCAGCGCTGCATCCGGCTCCTGCTCCGCATCCTCGTCGACCCGACACTCGGTTCTCGTCCGCGCTGAAGCCGATGAAGCCCTGAGCTAATAATCTCCTCTCTCGTCCCCCCGAACTTGTTTCCCCTTTCTTCCTGCCTTCTTCTTTTTCTCCTCACACACACGCACACACTCGACAAGGATTAAAACGCGCAGCACATCAGTTACAGTTCCGTCAACGGTTCGAAAAGGAACGCCCGCTAACAGCGTTTCACTCCATTGCTCAAAATTTCCGCACCGGCGCAACTCGTATTTTGCACCATTTACCTGAAAATTCAACTGCTAAAATTATCTCGTATTCTGTTTGGTAGCGAGATTAACATATCGTAATAAATTCAAACGATAGTTGAATTCTTTAAATTTAACATCAAAGGACCAGCAATCAATCAGTTAAGAGGTTTCAAGTTAGCGAAAAAGGCATTTTTTGTTAGGGGAATTGAAGAAAGATTATAATAAATTGTAATTGGTGATATTCTCGGTCGTAATAAATTCGAACCACAGTTGAAATTCAAGCAACCAACAGAAAAATTCCAATGTAGGGAGGTTTTGAGTTAGGGAAACAAGCAGTGCCGAGGGAAAGAAAGAGGAATTGCAGGGAATTGTATTTCGTGAAAAAGGGCCTTGAATTGATTCTTGAATTAATTTACAGAATGCCACTGAACTTGGAGGCAAGGGTTCTTTTGTTCAATTATTCTTTCATTTTCCTGTTAAACACACCAAGTTACATTTTTATTCTTTCCTCTTCCCTGTGTGAAAGTTATATTTAAAAAAAAAACAACTTTCAATAGCCAAAAGGCCTCCAGACAAGGAGGTTCATGGATTGTAGCCTTCGAGTTAGGGAGGTTTTTTAATGCAATGTTTGTTCTGGAATTCAGACAGGGACTTGAAGAATAGACGACATAGGAAGGTTCGAGTTATGGAGGTTCAGCTGCAGCACTACTGCCCCACTTGAATAAAATTTCTTGGACACGGTCATCCTGCAAAAATTAAAGTCCACGGAACGTGCCATGCTGAGTAGGCCAACACTTAGCTCGAGACCAAAAATTAACCTTAACTAATCAACAAAACTAACTGAGCAAACAAAAACAATCTGCCGAACTAGAAAGTACACTAGAACAATGACTCCAGGTTGAAAAATGGGAAGCAATCACAAAAGAACTGCGGAAACGAGCTTTGAACAGATAAATTCCCGACTGTCCACGTTTTTGAGTTTATGACTAGAACATCGCAAGGTTTGAAATGAGCCGATAATAACGTGAGCATTATTCCGCGTTTATACTGAAAACAGCTTGGTGCTTATAACTTTATCGGAATCGTTCGGAATTCAAGACATAGCAGGATTTAAACTCAGCCGGGCATGTCTCAGTTCAGATGAGGAAAATGCAGTACTGTATTCGAAACAAACACTCCAGATTCAAAGTTGCGGTTTTTCGGTTGTTCCGTTCACTGAAATCAAATCATTCCTTCACTTCACGCTTCCATTATATTTTCATTTGCCAGACCCTTATTCTAACTTTGCAAAAGACGTCGTGCTCCATTTCTCTCATCGCCCTTTAATAACGCACCATTGGATAAAATACCCACAAAATGATGGGGTGCATCGATCTGAATTCACAGCTTTTTTTTTAGAAGAGTTCGTCGACCTTTCTTCGCTCGCGGTTAAAGATCGACTGAAAGAATCGACAAAACATATAAATTACGACGATTCGAAATCATTCTGAAGTGAAAACCTTCAGACCCCATTTCGGGGAGGGTTTCCCGGCATTTAGCACACGACATCACGAAGAGATTTACGAGCACGCCTGTCCCATGGAATTTCCCACATCAAAACGAAGAGCACAACAGGCCGGATATGAGCCCATAAGAACGAACCTTTCAAACCCTGAAAAAAACTTTTCCCGAAACGCAGTAAATCACGCTGGTCTGAATTCCAACGGTGGACACGTCCTGGCAAAAGAAAATATAATGGAAGCGTGAAGTGAAGGAATGATTTGATTTCAGTGAACGGAACAACCGAAAAACCTAAAAAAAAAAAATGGGGGGGGGGGGGGGGAAACAAAAAATTAGCTTTGGCTTTCAGATTACAGTACAGTACTCATAAACGAAAAAAATTTGAATGCAGGTTACCATAATGTAGTCGGAGACGCAGTGCCTCAAGCCCAATCAAGCCCTTGAAACGAAGGGCGCCACACAACAACAGACACAATTAGGAAGAATAGACCATCCACAAACCTAAATCGCGCTGATCATCTTCAGACAATAGGTACAGCATGGTCAGGAGATACCATACTTGCCCCTCACCAAGGGTTCAACAAATCCTACATGAAAACCGCACAACGGATGAAAAGAAAAACTTGAGCACTCCCTTCAATCAAATGTGAGGACGGGAAAACCAAATCCGACGCACGACACAGATTTGATACTGACGACATTCGCAAATTTGAGACAACGCACGAAAAATCCACATCGAAAATTCTAGCTCCCTTGAGATGGATAAGATATTCATCAATCTCCGTGAGGTACGGCATTCACCTCGCGTTTCTTGGAAAAATCACGATACCGTACTGACCAACGCGAGTATGATGTGGTTGAACATCGCAGGCAATCAGGGGTTCTAAATTTAGCAAGTTTTGTACAAAAATGATTGAATTGTTTTGGAAAACAATCGGACGCAGATTTTACGAAACTTGCCTACTACTACACATGCTTTCTAACTTTTTCCCACGGAATATCCCTTCCAAAACATGAAAGAGCCTTCGAAAAACAACCAATGGCTCAATTCTGCCTCACTAATCCAAAACGAGGTACTGCACACTCAATTATTTGAACATTGCATTATCTTAGAGAGTGACTCAAATCAATTTCCTTCACTTCCCACTCATGCCCATCGATGGCTTCAAATTATACTTTCAACTACTTCGGGCACCGAATTCAGGTTTTTTTTTCTACTATCGCACGTCGCACCAGTCTTCAAGAGGTTTTCACTAGCGTCCGTAATAAAGACCTGCTTCGATCACAAGACCAGCATAAAATTTAGTGGCAACTTTCCATACTCACTCCCATCTCGTACTCACTGACGAAAAATAATGCTCGCTCGAATTCCCCAATTCCTGAGCAACGATCCTCGTCAAAATCACAGGAAGAGAATTTTTAAAAAAGAACCCCGAACGACAGAATAGGGAAAAGAACGCAACAGCTCGATCACCACTGAAGTACACATACTACATGATGAAGGAAGGAACGGGCTACACCGCTAGCGCCAGCGTACAGCAAGGCCCAAATCACACAGTCGAATCAACAACCCCTCGGACATGGCCGAGCGCAGAGCGCGATGACCTGCTGGCTCCAGGCCCGCGGGCTGAGTGCCGGGATTCGCTTCGCCCGCCGGACCCTCCCCCCCTCCACCGCGCTGCCGCTCGCGACCTCGACGCTTTCCCGCTCACCGCAGGAAGGCCCGAGCGGGCACTGAGGCCGACGGACAGATTCACTTCGCTCTATCGTGGTCGGCACTCACTCGCGCGAAGGCCTCTCCCCGGTCCGCGCAGCTCATCCTCGGAATAATACCCGCTCATCGCAAATTTACTGTAAGCTGTATGCGTAAAATCTTGCAATCACAGATTTGTCCTTTAAATTTTTGTTCCATGGATCACGGATCTAAAGGAAAATAATTTCTGTATTCCTCAATGACTCTTTGAAGTCGCCAGGATAAGATTCTGCTCATCAGGCGTGAAAAATAGTTTTATTGCAAATAAGACGAAGATTTTAATTTGCACGGCAAATGTACGCCTTTTCCTCCGCATGTCCCTCATGTCGCTATCAGGTGGGTGGTGGTTAGTTTCAAAATTAACAGGAGTGCCATTAATTCAGTGCACTGCAGCGTGCCATAATTTTCTCATTCCATAGGAAGGAAATTAAAATAATGTTGCAGATTCCCTCCGCAGCATTGGACTGCATCACAACGACGAGAGGCACTAGTTCAGCATCATTTTTTTCTATAAAGACCACTTTAAACTTGATGCGATTAAGTAAAAAAAAAAAAAAAAAAAAAACATAAGTGATCAGCATGAAGCGTTTTTCGGTTGAGAGCCATTTAAAGTAAAGTACACTGTACTGTAAAATGAAAATTGCGACGGAGGACGAGGACTTACGGAGTACTGTACTGTACAGTACGGTATTACCGAACCCCCGCTTCATGCATGCAACTTATAGGTAAGTTTTCTCAGTGGCAGCAGATGTTGAGGCCTGCTGTCAGTATATGTCACTAAACTCAGGGCAAGTGGCTTTCGTTTGTGAGACCCTTGGATCCGGACAAACATAGTTCAAAATTTCGAATTGCATGAATTCACAACGGAAACCACAGTCGATTGCCTGCATTTCACCTGTCGCCTCAAATAGCTCCGGTGCTTAAGAACTTCGTGAACGTTGGAATTTGATTAGTAACCGTTTCAGTGTTCACGGGAATGGGCGTCGTTAATCGTCCTACGTTGTCGGAGCATGCGCAGGAACTTCGGGATGCCCACGGTTGCTGGAAGCTAAGAGAAGGGAAGGGAATTACATTTCTTCGTGGTACTGGTAGATGTCAGCATTGAAGCGAATGAGGAATGAAGGAATGTTTATTGGATAGAGGGCGGCAGGAGTGAAACATGGCGGCGCCCGAGGAAACAATACTGTAGTTAGGCTTCCAGTGGGCACCCTGACGTCCCTTCGGCCTACGTTGTATCGGGTCCATCGGTGGTGTGCGGTAAAGCGTGTCAACGTCGTGGTATGTGTTTATTCTGCACGTGGTGTGAATATTGCTAGTGAAGGCATAGAATGGTACTCCAGTGTTCCAAGTTCGGGCAACATCCGTTTGTGACCTGCGATTGGTGAACGCTGCATCTGAGCTGGTAGCATGTCTCTCGAATCCGGTTTATTTTCTGGGTCTTCCACTGACTGTGTTCCAGAATATACGAAGGCCGAAATTACGGGTAAAATCTACTTTTGGTCAATCAGCGCTGTAACTTACGATTATTTTTTTGCTTGTATAGCTGTGGAGAAACGCACTGTGTGGAGCGCCAATGTGCAAAATCGATCAGGACAGTAAGTGATGATTGGTCCTAGTTTATACCAAGTTTCGGAGATCATTGCCTTTGAAGGTCCATCGACAGTGTACACGAACCATCCGGAAGTAGTACTGCTGCCAACTTTCCGTTTCTTGAAGAGGATCTAAATCTCGGATTGAGTCGGCTCATGCTTCAGAGTGTCTTGCCTGGTGATACGCTGACCAGCAGTGCCTGTTCGAGAAAGGAGGTAATTTCTAAAATGCGTCTGAGTCTTTTGATTTGTCTGTGGATTGCGTGTTTTCTAGGTGGAAGAATTTCAGAAGTTTATTCACTTGCATGGGCGAACTGACGGTTGGGATGACGACGAACATTCTAAATTTGTGTACGTGTTCTCAAAGCACAAAGAAGAAGATGAGAAGCTGGTGGCGCGTTTGACTCGCATACTTGCTGGTGAGCTCTTTCAAAGTTGAAGATCTTCATGTGAGTCGTACCGAACTTCCTCTTCAGCTAGAAATTCTCACGAAATCATGGATCACTTAAAGTGGTATCGGTCTTATTGCTCGAAGCTTGCGTTGAAAAAGCAAGCGCTCAAGGAATGGAGAGCGGACAAAGAAAAAGAGGTTCGTGATGAAAGCCATATTTTCTAGCGTTCCTGGGAAGCACCTTTTTTTCCTCTTTCAAGGAGATGAAAGCTAAACCAGATCAGGGAAAAGAGTGTGATGCGTTGCAGACAGAGCGCTCAAAAGCTGTGGAACGTCGACGCCGTGAATACCAGAAGGAAATTGTGAAGAAATGGCGTGCAGAGAAGGAGAAGCACGAAGCTGAGAAGCGCGCTGAACGGGAATTAGAAGCTGGTTGTCGAAGGGCTAGTTCCAGCAAAGTATGACTTTTTTCAGTAATTGAAGTAGAATACTTAGCATTCCATTCCTTGTTTCTCAGTTCCTGGAAGAAACCCGTAAAATAAGTAGGGAATCTCGAGAAATCAGACTCGAGATCCTGAAAGAACAGAAAGAAAAGCGGATGCATTTGGAAGCTCAAGTTCAGAAACTGCGAGGAAGGCTGGCGAACAAAGCAACGGAGAGCTATCGGTGACGACCAGAGATTATATTGCGTCCAATTGCAGTTATCGCTTTGCTCCTTCATACTTAGAACACTCTATCTTGTGTATTGCCTTTTATCCTTCGAACAATTTTCGTGGCTGTGCATAAATTATTTGACTCTTGAATACAAATTGTTTTCCTGCTCTTCTTTTGAAGGGAGCGTGACTTGAGGGATTTGCGTGCCAAACTCATCATACGAGCAACTGCCCGAGAAGACGAGGAGGATCGCCGTGCGAAAGTCTTCGCTACTTTGAAAAGGGTGCGTTTCACGCCTAGAACATCGTATGCATTCAGAAAGACGTGGAACGTGGCTGTCTATGTTCTTCGGGGAATTTTGCGAATGCTTGCACCTTCCCTTCATTCCCTTGTACATTTTCTTGCATATATTCGTGTTTATTTACAGCGAATTAATTCAATATTGAGTCGGGCAATTCGGATCATGAATCCTGGCATCGTAACTCTACACGTTTGTAACTGGCGATGATAACGATGAGGTAATTTTCTTGGGTACAGTGATAAAGCATAGCGTAAATGCTGAAGTTTCTTAGTTGGTGTCAAAGTAGAGCATGTAGTTGTATGAATCATTTCAGTATGATCGCCGTTAAACTTTTTTTTATTGTTTTTCAGCGTGTGCCTGTGAATGTTGAGAGGAATCCTGACAGGCTGTCAAGATTGACGATGGCTGCGTTGTGTCGTCAGCATACTGCGCAGCTTCCCAATTCTTCAATGGCCTCTGCTCCTGTTATGAGCTTAAGAAACATCCCTCATCGGTGAGAATCAGAGAAATCCCATTTTCGTCCGCGATCCATGAATCTAATTGTCCTGCTGTCTTCCTAACTGCTTTCATTCTCATCATCCGGTTTTATCTCCATGAAGATTCAGTTTTTTTGTTGATCTTGAAATAGCTCTGCTTTTAGTCTGTTGGATCTGTTAATTGTTCTAGTGTAATACGTGTCAAGTGGACACTGATGGGAAGCTTAGTGGTTCAGGCGCAAGTGCTTCTGTTTCAGGGTACAGTTGAACTTCAATTCGCATTTCAAGGGACCAACAAAAAATGTCGAGTCAAGGAAACAGTCGAACAAGCATTTTTATTGAGGCAAAGAAGGAAGAATTGGAGGAGATTTTAATTGATATTCTATGCCTTAAATGGCCTCTTGAATAATTTTACAGTATGGTGAACTTGGAAACTAGGGCTTATTCGCCCAATTAGTCTTTCATTTAATTTTAAAACACGAAGTTACATTTTTACTGCTTTTCTCTTCATTGTATCAATCAAATACTGTAATAGCCAAATGCCTCCAGAAAATTCGACCTATGGATGGTTGAGGTGGATGGTAGAAACAGTACATTGTTTCTTAAGGAATTCCGACGGGGACTCGAAAAAATTGAAATTGGGAGGTGTACTTCAGTAGGTTCAAATTATCGAGGTTCAACTGTGAGTTTCATTCATCGTCTGTAAGGAATTGGCTGTTCAGTATATACCGTACATCCTTTATCGTTCCGGGATTTCCTCCTTTGAATGTGATTCTATGTTGGCTTTAATGTTACAGCGGGATTCCTAAGTGGAGAGTTGCGCTGCGAGAGGTGAAAAGGCAGTAGAAGAGGTTTTGTCACAGTGATGAACTTGAAGAAAAGCGGATGCCATGTGGAATCATTCCGTCCCTTGCTCAGTTTCCTCAGCCTTGCGACGAAATCAGTGTTCAACGTGTTATGCACGAATCCTTCCACACGATTGTTGTCTATTGATTTTCGCTACTAAAAACAGATGTGATGTGTTCTATAGTCTTATTCATTGCTTGGGAGATTTGTGGGGATTATGTTCGCTTTTTGCCACCTTGCTTGAGACCCATCTGCTTTTGTTATTGAACCCGTTCGAGAAAATCACGGGGGATTTTGTTCTGGCAAATATTTAGTGAATCGCAGTCAACCCGACTTCTTGTTGAACAGTGAAGCTTTCGTTTTCAAATGGCCTTAATAGGTGGGGTTCAAGCAAAAAGTTTGGCCTAGCGTTCTTCGTGACGGTTTTTTCCACTTCGCCGTGTGACTGACTCTCTTCGCTCGTCTTACGCAGGCAATAATCGCCACAGGCCGTTTGTCGCTTTCTTACCCTTTTCCGGCGAACGAGGAACCTCAGAGTGATGATCACATCTGTACCTGATCAGTTTTCCGGGACGAGTCCGTGGTGCCAGTCGCTAAGCTGGCTTTGCGGTGGCGTGACGGGCACCGAATTTCCCACGGAAGGTGGCCGGGAGTGCTTCAAGTTTTTGTCGGTGCGCGAGCGGGTGATAGAAACTGTGCTTTGTCTTGTGATATCATACTCGCAGTTCAAATGGGCTCATGCCAGGCTGCCGAACAGAAACGCCGCGGAGTATTACAGCCTTTCGCCGAAGCTTGCCAATTGGCGCTTGTTCGTGCTACTTGCCTATGCGCTCGTTTTCGGCATTGAGATCGGATTCAAAATTGCTAGTCACCAAATCATCTTTCTTCTCAACCCGTGTCACATCACGACGGGCATACAAGTGAGACCTTCTATTCTCCCAGAACTGCAATCCGTTTACACATTACTAATGTACATGATTTAATAATGGACGAATAATACTTTCTTCGCAGCTTTTCCTTTTGGCAGTACCACCAAGAGCTTTTGTGACCACAGTGTTCCGAGTGCACTGCAATTTTTTATCTGGAGCATTTCTGGCCATACTCTTTCCCGTCACAGGATCTCGTCAGTTCCCGTGTGAAGTGCAGATATATTGGATACAGCACGTAATGATGCTTGCAGTCCCCATTTATTTGCTTTGTTTGGGAGGTGAGATATTCTGTGAGAGATCCTAAAATTCTGATACGAAAATTCTCTTTTTGCAGGACCTTACACTCTGGAACCGTTCACAGATGTGAGTTTATCCATCGTAACGTTGAGCTTCATGCTGGTGTATCATTTCTGCTTCCTCCAACCGGTGGGAATGGTAAGTTTGCGAGATAGATAGCGTACCACGAAATTGTGAATGGACGTTTAATTTTTTAATTGAATTTGTCGCGGTCGTCTTTCTGAGCATCTTCCTTAGATTTTTCTGTTCCGTTTTCAAGAAACCTTTCTCTAGAATATACCGTGTGTTCAAATTATTCAGTCTTGGCATTGTTGCTCAAAAACTTCGGGAATCGCAAGCGAAAAAGAAAATTTTTTCGATTCATTGCCGATCTGTGTCTCTGTGTAGGTACTGGAAGTTAACCTGAACAACATGTTGTGTCCCGCACCATCGGACCCGTTTTACGGGCCTCATTACCGAAAGTGCGCCATGATACATCAGTCATTATACGTTCCGATCTTCACGCGATTGTATTACGGACTGTGGAGCGTTTTGGAGCCATTCATTGGACCGCCATGCGTAGCAAAAAGCTCTTACAAGAAAGACTTTTACAAAGAAGCATCGAACGGCTTCGGATGCGAACAAGTCAAATCGAAGAAAACGTGAAGCTCATGAAAGTTTTACCGATTGGCATTGATCCTTTCGACAATATTAGTCATTTTGGTGGCCTCTTCGTGGTTTAGCATATGGTGATGGCTCCTTGGTTGAGGTCATGAGTCCTGGAATCGTGTTCCGATTGTTTTTGTCTTTCGCGGTCTTTACGAATCTGAGCGGAATATCTTGAGTTGAGTCTTGTGTCGGAATGACATTCGTTGTTACCTAATTAATCTTTGATTTCTGGTTAGGCGGGTTGTGTGGAGCCGGTTTTATTTTTGTGATAGCGTGTTCAGCAAATAGGAAATTTTTGGTATGAACGGTCGTGGGGTACCGTTTTGAACTCGGCGTTATTTTGCGTGAGCTGAGGGTTTTTCCTTTTTTACGGGTCGGGGTAGCCCGTGTTGACGCATTCCAGTACTTGCGTGCGAGTGATTTTTGCCCATCCCTCCGGTGATTTTAGTCCATATTCTGGGAACAGGAAAATGCTCGGAAGGAGAGTATGTGTATCTTCGTTTATGTGTAGTCGTGTCCTTGCTCATTGGTACAACTTCGTGATTCCTCCTCTCGAGGTGGCTTGTTTTTCGCGAACATCCTCGAATACACAAGGAGCGCAGTGTAGTATTTGGATCTTTCGTGCATCCTGCATACGGGAAATTCACGGTACAGTAGTCATATGTTGCATCGGGGAAGCAGCGTCGCATTTATTTCAGGTGACTGGATAGTGGGAATACTGATTCGAGATTATTTGCAGTGCGTCTTCACGCTTTTCAACCGGATTCGGGAAAAATATATTTGCAGTGAGCGTGATTTGTGATTCAGTGAAAATGGAACGTTATTTCAAGAGGTCTTGTTGAAAATATTTCGTTATTTTGCCAAGTTTTGCTTGAAATGAACATTTCCCCTTTTATTTGTTTTCCAGAATCTGTGTCGGGAAGAGACCTACATCGATCCTATTGATCAAGAATGAGCTCTTCTTGTTAGTTGTATTCCGTGGACGGCGTGAGTGATGTGTGGTCAAATATTCTCAAGAAGATCTTTTATCAGATGCTCGCCTAACTTTTGGAATCCTTGTCCTGCTTTTGATATCGTATAAAAGCACCCCGAAAAATTTCGAGAGTGAATGTTGAGGTGGGAAAATGGTCTGTCGAGTCCGTCATGCTGGGTTAAATAATTGCTATCATCACCGGAACTCTCAGTAAAGCTAAATTGAGTTGGCGTGAAGAAGCTGATGAGAGGAGAGGTCTTTTTTGATCTAGCCGAACAGAAATGATTAGAAGACACATTACGAGTTAAGTGCTGACCGGACATAGTCTGCATTATAAACGAGACATTGCTCAGGTGGTGTGCACTAGCGTTGAATTTCGAAAATTATAGCAAAAAGAGGTGTTTCTAGGACATGAAAGTTTCCCCAAAACCTGCTTGGACGTTTGAATAGACTTGAAAGATACATCTTTCAACTAAATCTACTGAAGTACACGTGCGAGGTTTGCATCAAAGGGCGTAAGGGTAGGCTCAATCGTACGTGACTCGAGATTTCTAACTAGTGTTTGTGCAGCTGGAAAGGAGTTCCCTTGAAGACGCATATCTTTTCCGGAGGAGTAAGAACTTTCATTTGAACTTGCTCGTGCAGCAAAACTTGGGTATGTGTGGGCCGCTAAACCAGACGGTTGGCATCCCGGTAATCAAATTCGTGTCACGTGTCACTGGCGACTCTGCAAGGAATTCCGGAACCAGGGACACCGTGATACTCGCGCATCGCAAAACCTTCTCTGTTGTTCCACGGGAATCCAGAATTTGAGCCCGGCCCAGCGTCTGATGTCCAATTTTATACTGCCCTGTATTGCTGATACTTTTGAAGGCTTACCTTTGCGTTTCTCTTTGGTTGTACAGTATCAGTAACGAATTGAATTTCTTCGGACGGTTTTAATTTTTTCTGATTTCATTATGCAGTTCGCTGTCCCTGATTGTAATCCAGTCCCAAAATAGTCATTGAACGTTGATAACTCAAACCTTAATGTGATTACATTCCGCTTTCAAATTTATTTTCAATTCCCTGTATGAATTCCCTTTGAAACAATGAATTATATACTGTACCTCCCTAACTTGAAGGCTTTCCCCTCAAACCTCCACAAATAGGGAAGTGAAAATCTAATTGGGCAAGTGAGCCCTTGCCTCCAAGTTCAGCATCCTGTCCACTCAATTAAGAATAAATTTAAGGCGCAGAACATCACCAAACACAATTTCCTTCAATTTTTTTATCCCCCCCCCCTCCTCCCTGCCCCAGCAAAAATGCTGGTTTCTGTGCACAGTACAGTACTTAAACCATCCCAAACTCGATTTTTTGCTGGTCCCTTGAAGCGCGACTTGGAAACGTTTTACTTTATTAGAAACCTTCACTTGAGAAGTTTTTTACTATTATCTTTGTGTTCTGGGAAAGATTAAAGTAATAAAAATGTATCTTGATGATTTTTGAAAGGAAGTGAAATAAGGATTGGGTAAATGAAACCTTGCCTTCAAGGTCAGCAATCCATCAACTTTTTTCAGTTTTGCGCCAAAAAGATCTATATTTTCAACGTTCTCATATTCTTTTTTAAACGCAAAAACGGTTGTTCACCTTACTAGTAATTTCTGTAAGTCCAATTTTTTGCTGCTCCCTTGGGATTCAACTTGAAGTGGTTCAAATGTACCACTGAAAATCAGTACCAGTCCCATTCTGAGAGAGCTTTGTTGGGTTTCCGTGCCTGGGGAATTCTCCGGTTAACTGTCCATGGAACGCCTCTTGAGGAATTTGGGGGCTAGACAATACGGTATATGAGAAATCGTAACATTGAGGTACTGTACGCGTGCGTGTGTGTGTGTGCTACTCCGCGTGAGGGGATTGATGGACTTCCATTTTTCTCTTCGCTTCAAAACATGGAATGAATTTGTGGGATTAGTTGAGATATGGAGAATGCAACACCTACCAGTCATCTCTCTTGTCTTTGTAAAGGCTTTGAAGACGAAGCATTGGGATTATGGGCAGGATTAAGTACGCACTCTGGCTCTGAAAACTCAAGAATTCTAAGAAATGCAGGGAAAAGTGCTAGATCTTCTGCACAGGCACCTTTTCGGGATTGTTAGCATGATCAGTTGGCATCATTTACGGATGATCGGAAAACTTCAACTGATTGTAAGTGGATTACGCATCGTACCATCACCAGAGGCCTTAACATCTCTGGCTCTCCTGTCAGAAAATGGATTCACGAAGATTATTTTAAGCAATATTCTGGTCGAACCATGATTTACTCGGTGTGGCGTTCACTGTACTCACGTGAAAGATGTTCCAATGCACCTTATGACAATTTTTAGGATGTCGCTCTCGCCGCAAGTTGGGTCGTTCATGACGGAAAATGAAATAGTGACGATCATACCGAAAGTGCGACATGCTGCAATTTACCTCATGAGTGGGAAAATCGGGCCCTTCGAGCCTTCCATTTCGATCCAGGTGCCACTTTGGGTAGCTGTGATGATGCGCCAACGGCACTTATGCCGGATTGCGTGCCCCGAGTGGATGTCCGTTCCGAATTTTCTGAAGATAAAGGTGAGTCTGCGTGTTTCTTTTTTTTTAGTGCCATATACTGTACATGATACAGTATTTTATTCATTCTCTGTCCCTTTTAATCGACTAAGATGGGTTCAGTATGATGGAGAATTTTAAGAAGTCCGGGGTTCTGCTCGAAAAAAAAAGATTTTCGAATTTATTGGATTAACTGATGCGTACCTCCGATAAACCGAGATCCAATTTTGATTGGTTTCATTTGTCGTCCATAATGAAAAAAAATGTTACCCATTTTTTTCTGAGGTGAAGTATTACTTCGCTTGCTTATCAGTCAATATCCTTCAAGAACGGCTTGTTTTATCCCAGTATCACGTCGTGTCCTTCAAAAACGGATTCGTTATATTAAGGTCATGTTGATTCGATCATTCATCATCGAAGAGGCTTGCGAATAATTGGAAGCCTCGGCGTATTTCCGCTGAACCGATATAAATTGAGTTCTTCATCGAGTGCAAAGAGGAAAGATCGATATTTGTAGAAACGATTAACTGGCAAAAAGAATGGCATGGCTGATGAACGCGGAATCACATTTTTGCTCTCGTTGGCTATCCTATGAGACTTGGAATTCCCGAGTTTTGGAAAAAAATGCTAGTACAGTAGCTGATACGGAAGTCAACTTTTTCCCATATTTGATGTTCTACTAAGGCGTTGCAAATGCTTCATCTCCGGTTAACTAACAGATTTCCATAATGGTCCGCGAGCTTCGTGTTGTTGCGACAGCGTGAACAAATTTGAAAAAATAAAATAATGTACTGGAGTCTACTCTAGAAAGGGCTGAAATTGTGTAAAATAACTTCTGATCGCTACTGTATGAAGTTCGTTTGTGAAATAGCGGGACTAGCGCAATAACTCGCGAATACGTTACTTTTCACGCTTGTCGATTCGTATGCTTGTCCCTTGAACGTAAACTTATTTTACGCTCACCGCTGAAATTACTAAAGGGCCCTGCGATGCGGACGTAATTACTCATCAGACTGTATGTTGGAACGTTCGTATGTCGGATCAAATTTTCCCATAGACTTCATTGGGAGCATTTTTACTGGCAAAACTGAAGGAAATCTCCGAAAATGTAAGCTAAAATGTTTTTACTGTTGAATGTAAGGAATTAATGCAAAAGAAAATTTCACAGAATCTGCCCCATTGGCATGAAAAAAGAGTCTTACGAGCAACGACAAGAATACTTCTCCAAGTTGACGGAAAAGTCGTAATAAAAAGCGCGATGCCAACACAAAAACTCCATTCCTCCCTAGCTCGAATTCGTTTGCTGGTCTCGAAATTCTACTTGAAGAGGTGCGACTGTCTCAATGACTTGGTCTGAGTAATGATTAATGACCTGTTCCGTGTTGAAGGCTCTCGAAGCAGCTTTGTTTGCGACTGACGAACCCACAAAATAAATCTAGTTACTGCAGTTGGCGCTTGTGATCCCTCTTTTGCATATCAATGGTTTCCGCACCTTCCTTGTGTCTGCTGTTCCTATTGAGCGAAATCAGTTGAAGGTTGCACTGTGAGCATTCCAGCTGCTGAAATATCGAGTCCTGATCCGGGCACATGGTTTCTACCCGTGACATATTTACGTGGCGATATCTTTCCACCCTGCTGCGAATGCCGACGTGATTTGTCCGGATATTTTGCCCGGAAGTCCATTTAGGATTTCCCGAACCCGCACGAACTTCGTGTCGATTGCGATAAGAGTCTCGACAGTTGGGGAAAGAGTGCGAGCTTCAAGAAATCCTTGGCCCAGTAAAATACAGAATCTGCTTCCGTTTTATGTGGTGCTGTCCAGACGCAAGTTTTATTGCCTCATCATATATTTCATGAGCCCATTGTTCCGAAACGCTGGCAAAGAAACATCGCTCCATTCTTCAGTGCTGATATCAGAGGATCGATTATCCGTCGAAATGAACCATGTCTGTGTACCTGTGTGTTATGAATGTTGGCAGACTATTTATCCCTTGAATAGTTCATTTTCCGCATGGGTTCGACTTTATACAGTTCTCTCTGCCGATTCGAAAGTTTTGTACCATTCTTTGAACTGGTATTTGAAGAAGAAAAGTTGACTTCTGTGAGTTCCGTCCTGGATTTATTCCGGCTGTACTGTATCTTATTTAGCAAGACAGCTGTGACAAGTCTTTACCTGGATTTACGACGGATCTCACGAAACTTCCCAATATGTTGTCCCACTTTTTGATTTCAGGCTAGGTCAGAGAAAGTACACTCTCCTCGAATTTCTGAACTTGCTCTGGTTACCCGTTTACCAGGTCAGGTTTTGAACTTATGCGGTGAACCCCGGGCTATTGAAGTTGATGCTTGGAATTCCGTATTTGCGGAAAGGTAGGATGCTATCCACTCCCACACGCGCCCCCACTTTTTCAGATCCTCCAAATCGAAGAAAGTTTGCTTGGATATGCGGGACGTACTGTCACTTGGTACCCTGCGGAGTATTCCAGAAAATTCATGGCTATTCTGCAGGATGGGTCAAAAAATGCGCTAATTTTCAATTGACATTACCGCGGGGCGTCGAGCTGCAGACGTAATTGGTGTTCAGACCATGTCGGAGCATTCGTATGTCGAATCAAATTTTCCGATTGACTTTCATTAGAATATATTTAATTGGTTCTCCTGTTCATCAACAATTAGGCAATCTTGAATAAAAATGTTTTTCTTAACTTCAAGATGCAGAAAATAACTGCGCAGAAGATAACCACGCAGAATGGGATCTTCTTGCATCAGAAGGAGCTCGAAAAGCAAATAACAAGGACGAGTCTAGCTATCCTGTGCACAAATGATGGAAAAAAACTTGTTTTTGATTCTGAACTGGAGTAATTTTACAATGCAATCAATCTTAAATTTTTGTGAATATAAATAGCTCATTTGTTCAAAAGGTCAGAATTTAGAAAAAAAATTTTAATTTTCTAGCAATTTTGGAAAAGTGTCAGTATCTCGAGTTTTTTTTTTTTTCTGTTAGCTTCAAGTGTCCGAAAGTGAAACGTCCGTGTGTCGGGGTCCCACTACTGTATCTCTACATGCGAAATTCATCGCGGGAAAGAAAGACTGATGAAGGCCTGCAGATTTTCTTTTGAAATAAAATGATCCTTGCTGAAGGAGAAGGTTGCCGATTTTTTTGCCGAAACTTTCCGATCGGAACATCAGGTAGAAATCTTGTACAGTATGTAGCCTGGTCTGGTCATGCTTCAACCTTACATGGCGCTCATCGATGAACTTCTGCTAGTTGATGCGATAGGAATCATGCACAATTTTCAGATTTTGCATCCCGATGCAAAACGCACCGTGATTTTTTGCGAGACGAAATCGGGAAAATTTGGGTCGTTTCCAAACCTAAACATCCCTAACCAAACCTCCCTGAAGTCGAATTTTCGCCAGTCCCTTTATGTTCCACTTGAAGAGGCGAACTCGCATTTGGAAGATGTCGTTTGTATCCTCGTGTTATTGCCGGTTCATCGACATTTAGACTGAATTGCTGCAGGAATTTCAAGGAAAAGGGTTTTCAAAAATCGAAGAAAATGTTCTGATTTCTGAGTTGATTTTCCTTCCAGGAAGAAGAGAAATCCTCTGGGTACTTCACGAAGTTGCCGGGCGTGGAGATGATCTCGATCGCGAACCGGATTCTTGATGTGGAAGGTGACGGCTTGCCGGACGCGGACGAGTTGCGCAGCTTGCTCCGCGACATTGAAATGACACGCCAAAACAAACTCCACTTCTCTTCGGAAATGCTGGTGAAGGAAAGCGGGACTCATGCCAAAGTGGATCACTTGTCGTTGGAAGAAATCAACGCTCTGCGTCCTACCATTGTTCAATCCCTCGGACTCCTGCATCGTTTGCACGACGTGAGTTTTCTTCCAGTTCCGAAATTTGTCTTTCCGAGCCTGCTGGGTTCCTAATAAAACGCCTGGAAGACGATGTACTGACGCCGAAGACAGAGAAAGTCCAATACGTGGCGAATTTCGCTCGGATCAATTTGTAATTGTACAGTCAGAGGAAGTCTCATTTACTATGCAGTATCTCAAGAAGCATGAGTTCTGAAAAATTGAATAAGAATACATTTCCCTCAATTTTATTTTGAATTGGGTTAGCAATCACCGACCGCACCTTTTTTCCAGAAATTGCTGCCAGAAAAAAGTAGGGTGCTTTTGGTACCCAGGTATACATTTTTGCAATGAAAACCAGGGTAAACAGTGCCCATCACATGTGAGTCCTTGCACATGAAAAAATTAAAATTTAATATGTGGCGCCAAGTTTCCTTTTCCATAAGGAATAAGGTTCAAAGAAATAATCATTTCAGTTGGAGACTCCAGTGGAAGGAAAGAAGAGAAAAATATTCATCTAATTGAGGGAGCCATGAAATTCAAGCACCCTTCACCTGTTCTCGTTGACAAGAATAACAAAAGACACATTACTAATGCAGAGGAAAAAGCAGATTCCAACACGAAATCCTCGAGATTTAAACATTTTTACTTTTCACTTGACAGAAGTTTGAGCGTGGGATTATTTTTTGGACAAATAAAAATCTGGGATGCCAGTCTTTCCGGAGTAAATATGGACATTTGTGTGATGCAGAATGTCATGGTTATTATGACCGTTGTATAACAAGGAGTGCTGTGATAATTTTTTGCTTGGAAATCATTTCCCCACCTTTGGGTGTATTTATTATGTAAATCTAGTCTGAGGTTTTTTGTTGACATTTGTGCTCTGAAACGGGAAGTTTTAGGAAACTACAGTGTTTCATTTCTTGCAACAATTTCAGCACTCGCTAAGTGATCTTTGCATAGTAGAAAATATCTGTTGGCATTGCAGAAATTGTTTCTATATTGATTCATGTTCATAACTTTTTCCGTTGAAATGCACTGTTGGCTTTCAGATTTTTGAATGTTGGAATAATGTTTCTGGATGTTACATTTTTCTTTTTTTTTCAGGCTGTTGTGGACCCGGATGTTGCTGATGACTCTGTTTTAACTGGCAGCTCAGCGTCATGAAGTACTACCATTTCCCATTGATATTTCGAGGGGAAAACTTTGTAATTTGGAAGAAGCCTTCATGAACAAGCCAGCACTTTTTTTTACCCTCTTTCCATTTGCAGTTCACTGTGTCTGTCAATGGAAACTTTTTGCCTGTGTTCTGAATACACCAATTCGTATATCAAATCTTGTTCTCAATTGATTTTGTCCAGTTACTTTCTAAATTGTGGCGCATCCAGAGGGATAGTCTGCTGAAAGTTTTGTGTGCCACTTTCAAACCCTCTGCATAATTTGGTTCAAATACTAAACCATGTAAAAGTCCGCTGGCAATAATCCCTGTGGGAAAACTGTGAAAGGATCCCTGCGAAAAGACTGTAGAAGGATCCATGATTTAGACTACCAGTGAAAATGACTAGGGTGGACTAATCCTGAAAATGTGCACATTTCATTTGGAATTGCAAGTTATGGAACTGTTTCAAGAGATATCCATTGTAGGATAATTGGCCTGGACACACACATGTTGTCTTACAATTTTTCAGTGCTAGACCTAAACTTGCCTCGACACTAACTCTTGAGGAGATGACCATAGGTTGTACACAATAATAGCGTGTTGTCTTAAGTTAAATGCCATTGCCGGGCAGGCGTTCTTTTTTGCATGGATCAAAATCGCCTAGGCACTGTTCGATCTGCCTTCAACATTGGTCTCCTTGATCTTCAAAATTTTTAAGTAAATCAAAGCTATCACATGCGCTGCCGTGGTTTCCTTGGTGTGCTTTTTCCCTTCCCAGAGCGCTGTTGTGGCATGGGTTTGGCGCACAAACAAAACTCCCTTCCATTCTGGTTTAAGGGCATCAGGATGAATAAATAATTTTTAGATTTGCTCCCTTCTGTTGGGCATGCCTCAAACCAGGTACACTAAGTGCCTAGGTGAAATAAAGTGACTTCTCAGCAATCTCTTCTTGACTTTCTTCATTTTTTTGTCTACAATCCCTACAATGGATTTTGCTTTTTCTCAGAGGGTTCTTTCACCACTAAATTTAGAGAAGGGATTTGGGTCCTTCTTATCATTTTGGGGGGTCAGTGGAATGGATGTCTTTAATATTCTGAGAGACTGGTCCTTGCAAGCAACAACATCTCCAAGGCTGTTTAATATTCCAGTTGCATCCAGCAATGTTTTAGTATACTATATGGACTGATCATTGGACCTCAAAGAAGCTCTGTTATGAAGAAATATTCATTAGAACAAATTGAAATATCATTGTTGCTATTCAAGAGATAAGACACTAATTACTGTTCAAGTATTATCTTGTTACAGTAGTCAGCACTACTATAATGATATTTACTGTTACAATATTCTGATGTTTTTTTTCTTAAATTATGTAAAATGAAGTCATCTATGCATATATAATGCTACTTTCAGCTGTTCACATGATTCCATGAACATAATCCTGTTGGGAGTTTTCCTGTGACATGGTTTCTTGGAAAAATATATATTTTTGGATGCAATTTTTCCTATGGTAATTTTGAAAACATTCTTCTGACATGGTGAACCAAAAAACACTGCATCAATGTCTTTAAGAACTTCATCAGGCAGAATTGGAAATTTAAAAAAAATGCATGCATGACCTTCAATCATGAATGAAACTTTCATGGTGTGTGGAATGTGATGTGGCATGTGGCTCAAAAAATGCAAGAAACCCATGAGCTGAATAGGGTTGAACATCAGTTTTAATATAAATCTCATTGAGCAGAGTGAGTGAACAAGTAAAAAGAGCAGTCTCACAAGAGTTGCACAGAATGTTTTGAATTTACTTGCTTGTGCACAGCAGGAAGAATGAGCACATGGTGACTGTGCCCAGCTCAGCATTTCTGGTGTGAATTTATGTGCTTGACACAATGCATTAACCAATTTAGACTATACTTGAGGGTTATTCGGGAAGCCTTTTCTGCAGTAATTCTTCAGTTTAAAGTTGCATCCAGTGTACTTCATTGCACTACTCATACAAGTAATTGACTCTTGCGACATCATGGAAATGCATCTGGTTTTCTAGCCAGTATGTAGTGTTCCAAATCTTCAGTATGTAATGTAGCTTTCAGCAGAACCAGAACCAGCGCTATAGCTGTTTTCGTAGTTGGAGACACTATAATGATCATTGTAGTCATTGGTATAGCCATCATCATAGTTGTTGTTCCCATAGCTGTTGTGTCCACTGACTCCATAGCCACCATATCCAGCATCAACTCCATAGCCACCATATCCATCAATTTCATCATATGAATTACCTAAAAAAATAACCATCCCAGGGCTTTAGATCCCTGATAAGCCATGCAACTTTTTGTCCTTACCATGGTAATCATTGTGATAGCTGCTGACACCATCATAGCCAATACTGCTGTATTCAGCACCATAGCCTACATTGTCATAACCTGTGCCACAGCCAGCATGGCCACAACCAATGCCATCATAGCCAGTGTGGCCATAGCCAGTGTGGCCATAGCCAGTGTGGCCACAGCCAGCATGGCCACAACCAATGCCATCATAGCCAGTGTGGCTACAGCCAGCATGGCCACAACCAATGCCATCATAGCCAGTGTGGCCATACCCATTGTTGACATAGCCATGGTGGCCATAACCATGTTTGCCATGTCTTAATCCCTTATGTCTGCCTAATCTATGATGTTTCCTGTGGCGCCTGTTCTTGTGGCCAGCCAATTTTCCATAGAGAGCACCCTTAACATGGCCAAGTAGTCCATCTGAAATTTGGATGCAGATATGTCAGACTGCAACTAAATGGATTTTGTGTTGGAACTTACAGCCAGATAACCCATAGGAGTTCTTCACTGCTCAGAAAATGAGGGAAAGACAACATTTTCAAGTTCAACAAAATCATTTCTGGGAATTTGCTGATTACCTCGGTGTCTGTTGTGCCTTCTGGCTAATTTATTACCATGACTCCTGTAGCCTAGGTGCTTGCCTGCGAAGTATGTGAGAAGTATTCAGTCAATGAGAGGATACAGCTGCATTGTGAAAATTACTGCAATATACTCACTTGCATAAAGAGTTCGGGCAATGCGGTTAGCGTCATCAAGGGAGAGGGACTCCGCTGCAATGAGAGAAACAGGATACATATTTTGATCTGAGCATAATCTATCTAGATTTTCAGACTAGTGGAGAAGAGAGGAGAGTTACTAAGTCGGGCTGATTATTTGTATTTTTTAAAGGAACTGTACAGAATATGACTCAACAATTTTGTGATCACTAAATGTAAGCTCTGGTGAAAGCAATGTTTCTAAAATTGTTCAGCCTATTAATCTTTAGAACTGTACAAATCTTAATACAGTATACAAATTATCCTACGGATCTATAGCAGCTTTTTGAATAGACGTTTCAGCTCAAAGTTGCCAAAATTATCCTGACAAAAATAATGTTTCTTGAAACTCTTGAAAATAAATATTTTTTTGGGGGATAAAAAGTGCAAGTCTTAAAATGGGGTTGCTAAAAATGTATCTTTTAATGCATATACTGTAGTTGAGGGTGCTCATCAGAGGCTAATGCAAAGCCACAGAAAATAATGATTTCAATGATTAAAAAATAAATAAAAATGCTGAGTGTGCCTTCATTCCTGAGAAAAATGTTGCAATTATGGTTCTCAAAGTTCCATACACAAGATGATGATGTACTACCAATTGGGCATAGCCTGCACCATCACAAAATTTTCCGTGAGACAAAGGCTAACACAGTTCTATCAGCTGACATTAAACTAAAATTCATGGAATGAAGAGCAATTGTTCAAAGTCATTACAGTAAAACCCCATGAAGACACCTACTGATAAGCCAACACCCTCTGCAACCAACAATCTATTTTGAAAAACAAACCTTCCTGCTAAGTGATGGAAACCCTGTTAAAATGGCATATCTAAAAAATATTGACCACTCAAATATGTTACTGCATTTCTCTTTGATAACCAGCCAATAAGATTCAAGTATCTGTGAGAGGCCACCAGTTTGAAAATTCACACACACAAAGATGACATAATTTACTTTTTGAGAACATCAGCTGAAGCTAATCAATTTATCCTACTATTATTTTGGCTTTTTTCTGGAGAAACAAGAGTTTTACTTTTTATTATGCTTGATTTTAACTTTTTGATAAACCATAAACCCGTTTTCAGCTGCCAACCTCATTAAAATTTAAGAATCCTTCCAAACAAATGGCTGCATGACTGCAGCTTATCAAAGCTGGACTGTAATAGATTATCAAGTATTTCCCCAGAGAATTTGAATATCACAGCATACCAACTACGCCAAGGTCATTTGAGGCATCATCAGCAACTACAGCACTGTCCCTGAAATGGCACACACAAAATTACATGGACTTGATGGTTGAACCTTTAAAAAACATTCAAAATTGGAGAGCTTACACTTGGGCCTTTTCCTCTTCACCTGTTGATTGAAAGATGCAAACTGAGTTTAACAGAGGCCCACAGAACATCGGAAAATCAACTTTTACCTGTGATCACAGCTGGCAGGACTGTTGCCAACAAGGCACACAAAATATACAATTTCATTTTGCAAGAACTCAAACAATTGTGCATCCGAGTATGCCAGGATAATTCTGAGCTTAGACTCCTTCCTCCCTGTTATTTTAGAGCTCTAAATTCTTTCTGAGCTGGGCAAAGGAAAACAGCCCTGTCAGCTGATTTATTCTCTAGCTCAGGAGACAAAGGGTCTTCTATTTACAAAAAAAAGCCTCCACAGCACATTTGTGGACTGTACAGTGTCAATAATGTATCATAACATCTTCACTTCATTTTGCTTTCTTTACCAGGGTATATGTAATTTACTATTGCCGACAGTCATTTCTGCTGCATAGCAAGGCATTTAATTTTTATTGAATCTTTATATAAATTTCTGTTGTGTCATTCTCTTCAGGGGCATGCATGAACTAGTAATCCACGCCCTTGCAGCTCCCTCGTTGAGAGATTTTAGTGATACTGTATGTCTGGTTCATTAATCATCTTTCTCAATATTTTAAAGCTTCGTTTACAAATGCACTTCACATCATCGCACTCAGAATCGGAAGCTGCATTTGTGTTACAACCAATACATTATATTTCTTCAGTAGTGCGTAGCAGTGAGCCCAAGAAAAAATAAAATCTGGATTTGCGTTTCCATCACGAGTTTCTCTCTGTCGCTCTCTTGCTTTACAAAAACTCTTGTCTCGAAGAACCCTCAGCATGACCTTCTATTTCCTTAAACAAGATTTCCGGCGTGTGCCCTTCTTGGTGAGCATCAGTGACTTATATGGGGCTTTTCATCCAGGTGGAAAATACCCTGAAGGTCCACCAGCCTGCGAAGCAAGACGAAGATATATGAATGCATCTTATGTACTCCATCTTGCCGATTGACTAACATGAAAATAAAAGAGAACGAATCTTTTCTCGGACAGGAACCTGTTTCTGCACGACTGCCGCTGCTCGCCGAACTTGACGCGAAAGTAAAAAAAAAAAAAAAAACTCAAGTACGTTAATCAAATTTGAAATTCAGCAAGATACAGTACTTGAAAATGCGAAAAGGAGTTCAACTTGACGATTCCAGCGATACGGAGAATGATTGTCACTCTTTCCGAAATTATTTTTCGTAATTTCAGTGCGCAAACTATCTCTCGAAAAGCTGAATTATCGCAAGGAAAATTGCAGAAAACTTATTCCAGTCAATGATCTTGCTTTATCTTGCTGAAATGTCTGATTAGCTATCTTGCGCTGGTCGTCGTGAAGGACTGCATTTTTTTTTTTAGATGGCGAGATTTTCACGAATGGCGTCCACTTTCTTTTTCAAATTAGACACGATCAAACGTCGGTTTGGCTCGATTTTCAGGATACAATGGAATTTGTTAGGTTGCTCTTTTGAAGAGACTCGCTCGTCTGGAAGCACGGGTTCAGTGAGGTGTTCCCGCTCCTTTCGAGAAGAACGGACTCTCTTTGGCCCCGGTTTCCGGCCAGGTTGTGTCCGTGTCGGGTGCAATGTTCGATGCCGGAAATAATTATAGTAGATTAAAAAATTAATCAAAAAAACCACGTTTTTCAAGTAAGACTAAAAAGCACAAAAAAATTTAGTAGATTAAAAAATTAATCTAAAANTAAAAAATAATCTTAAAATTAATTTTTTCACAAAAGATTGCATTGTCATCAGTTTCTAAGCTATCCTGAAAGTTTCAGCATGCTAGCTAGTCTGGAAGTGAGTGAAATTTGAGTTTCAAAATTTGATCCGGACAAACAGACAGACAGACAAGAAAGTGAGTTCATAAAAACGTGGTAAAATCGACATAAACGTCATGCTTTTCTATTTCCAACGAAATTTTCGCCATAATTGACTGCATCTGTTCTCGAAGATTTAATCCTTCCGACGGAATCATTCTGAAAGAGTGCATTTCTACAGAAGTCTTCTAAATGCAATAGACCCTGCGAACGAGCCGGGACTTATGAGCTATTGAATATCACGAATGATCGCTTATAGCCGGAAATGTTCCATTATTCGAAAATATGAAAAAATCGAACGAACGAAGATCTGACGATACGTCAGAATAATTTCAATATTCCCGGAAATATCGACGGTCATTAGATTCGAACATGAGATAAAAGGAATCGGCTCCAGCGGAAAAAAATCGAGTCGCCCTATGCTGAAGTTATAAATCCATTTTATGATTGATATTTGCTCAAATATTTTCTGGTGTAATAATAAAATTTATGGTCCACATCTCCACGAGGAAAATGCGGAAGTGGTCCGACTTCCCGGGCCGCCATGGTGCTTGCTGTTGGGGCTTTGGGCAACCTAACCCTGGGCTTTTTCTTGTTTTCCTCAGCAGATGGTATTAGTCAAGCGAAAGAGTGGCATTTGCTGCTGCCCTGCTGGGCTGGGTTGGTGACTGGGAAGAGGGATGATTTTCCAGCAGTTGGGGGTTGATGCTCGCAGTAAGCTCAGCTCAGTTGCAATACGACTTTTTCAAAAATTCTTTTTTTTTTTTTTAAAAATCGCGCGAAAGTTCGAGAACGCAAGAATGGTTTCGTTTTGATGCCTTTATAGTGCTTAATTTCCCAGAAAACGATGAATTTACGGAATAAAAAAAAAAAGCTTGATGTTTAGCATGCGATAGGTTAAACGTCATTTGAGATATTAAAATTAGGATGTGTTTTCTGATCATTCAATTAATTTTCCAAATCTGGCTTTGGTTATCAGCTGTCCTGGTATGACGACTTTGGGAGTTTAAGAAACACTAACCATCCAGCAAGCTTCCTCATAAGGGAAAACAAAACCTGGCTACATCTGCTTTAGACTGATTTTCATTTTATTCGGAGGCATTTGGTAAAGCCTACATCCGATCCAATTACTGTATTACTTAGAGTTATTAATTTTGATGCCCAAAGCTAGTTTTTTCGAACCCTTAAATAGTCCATCATCTCTGCATGCGCATTAAAAAAAACAGAGGAACATGCAATGAACAGTAAAGACAAGAAATTAAGAAACTATTGATCACCAAAATCTGAAATTAAATATTGATTAAATACAGGATGCACGCTTGCCAATCCGGTTGAAACCCTGAAATCTGACAATCTTCCAGATATATTTGACCTTTAACCTCACCTGTTTGAATAAAGCATCCGCCTCAGTGGTCCAGCAGATATTCCTCCTTGAACAATGTTCCGCCTTCTCAGAATCCACCTGGTATATAAAATTTTCAAGCATCGTGGAGGTTACTGTGGCAATCACTCAACTGCATTTTGCGAGATAAGCAGAATTTTTTTAATAATGCAGTAACCACTTGAACGTGAGTGGAAAAAATATATCTTATTTACACCAGCCGCACTTCCATGTGCTGTGCCTTGAAAAATCTTCGCCCGCGAATATATAAGGCGTATGCTCGTTATGTTCGAACTTCATTATTGAAGGAATCTGCGGATCATTTTCATGCATCACATAACAACCCTTCTCCCATGAAGAACTTGGATATTGATCAGGATTACTCTCTTTACCGGAAAACCTGAAGTTGAGTGAACATCTGCGAAATCTGATTTTTGAGCCAATTTATACTGCAAGGTTGTGCTGGCCGGAAGAAATCGCACACCTCATTTGAAAATTCAAGACGCCGTCAAATATTCAGACGCCTACAGACCAAAAAAGCCAGCAAATATAAACGCACACCAACTTCTTTGAAGTCAGTTTCGAAGAAAAATAATTAGTCATCAATGATTAAATGTGGGAAGTCAATTACATTGAAATCGGACTTTATGGTGATAATTGCGGCAAGTCTGTATATTTAAAAGTCTCATCGAGTGTACAATTTAGGAAATGAAACATGTCTGAGGGTGGTTTTCCAATTAAGTTTGAAATTAAATGAGTAAAAGCTTTACAATAATTGCCGAAAAGAAAAAAGTGCATTTCAACATTGAATAAACACCGTTCAGAAAGCAAATATCCGGGGATGTATCGTGTTCATGTTTTTTCCCTTTATTCCCACAGGGATCCTCCGTGTTGCTTGCTGGGCAGATGTTTGCACACCTTAAATCTTAGCGAACTTTGACATACCGTATTTAACGCACCGTCGCAAAAGATCACTGAACGAACTTTTGACCTCAATTTCCAGAGATGTGAGTTGCAGCCCAATGAGCTTATGTTACGGTCGTCAAATAGAGAGGATCAGGTGAACAGATTGATCATCATTCTCATTTCTTTTGGAGACTAGAGTATAAAAAATGCTTGGCATTTCTGTTCATGGAACATATACAGAGTAACGGGAAATAAATTCGAACCCCGTGTCAAATGGTTGAGCAACTTCTTAAACTTGAGGGATATTCATGTGATCATCAAAAAATCATTCATGAGAGCTGAAATTCGATAAGTTCGTGTTTTTTCCTCCTCCGCCTGCCTTTTCTTATTAGGATCGGACAGACATGGAAATACGACAAGACATTCTGCCTAAAAGTGCTAATTTTGAACGAAATACCGCATATTAAAGACAATTCCTTGAAGAAATCGTGCCAAGTCCGCGTACTTATTCAGCAATTGAAAGAGTTTTTTTGCTGCTATAGGAATCAGCGGACATTGCTGGCAAGATCAGCGGGGTGAACAGCAGAGTTTGCGTTTCTTTCACACAGGGCTTGGCAAGTTCAGTTCTCCACATTTGCCAAGAATGAGATAAAAGTTTCTCGCAAAAACCGTGGTACATACGCATCGATTCGACGCGCTCTTCGCCGTTCCCGCTGCTTACAGCTTCCTGCGAAACGTCTGTCTATTCTATTGTACAAGAGAGCTTTGAAAGCCAAGATTAGGTCGGAAATCAGAAAAAAAATTTCTTTCAATATGGGCGCGAAGAACTGCATAGATTCCCAAGATAGGACACACCAATGAAGCGAAGAAAAATCCGCCCATCCCCAACAATGCTCGTCGGAAAGTAGCGAAGTTATCCTCTGCGGTGTCTGAAACCTTACTCTATGTGTCTTGAAGTATGATAATGCATTTGTTCATCAAGGATGATAAGCTTATCCCTGCGAAGCCTTTGCTCCACGTGACACGTCAGGCAAATATATCGTTCCAACCTGCAGAAAAGCCGTGATCATCCATGCGAAGAATGGGATCTTCATTCGCGTCATTTGATGAAAAAATGCGGGGTTCCCCTGTTCAAAGCAGTGAACCGAAACGAATGACGTGGCTGCAAATCTGTTGATTGTCGGTAAGTATTGCGATCAACTCAGGAATCCGACCCATTGCATACAAATCAGCTACACGCGTCGTCAAGTGGTATGTGCACAAATTTGCACTGATGCGATAGAAACTTGAGGCAACCCCAGAGATTGCGTCTCATGGTGCTGGGTTATTGTACATCAGATGCCTCATGTACCGGGTAAGTCCAAAACTTTCTCATAGCATTTATGGAAGGAAGTTTGCTACAAAATAGCAGAAATTGAGCATAGAAATATTACTTCCCTGAAAGCCTCATGTTCTGAGCTGAGTTTCATGCACATGGTCAGGATTCAGGAGGGATGAAAAGGATAAGAATATATTGTCATCAAATATTAGTATGAGTGTCCTGTGACAGGTTTATAATGATGCTTCCTATCTATCCGCAATGTACGTCCCAAAATGTAACCATACTTTCTTGCCTAGCAACTCAGATCCAAATCTGAGGAGGTCATGATGCGTACTTTTACAGTGTCTGGTTTGCGGTCATTCCCCATCCCTGTTTCTGTTTTCCCGACTGAATTGCATCATGCATGTCTGGTTTATTCTGAATCTATTTAAGGTCCTGCGAAGTGTATATTCGGTATTCATTGTCAGTCTGGCGTTGGTTGAAGTCATATAGAAATATACATATTCACATCTTTATAACTAGAAGTCTTATTCACTTTGAAACTCAGGATTATAGGAACAAAAATCTTCTTGTCAGAAGTTTATTCTTGGGAATCAAATTCATATTAGATTAATGGCTTCCAGAAGAAGACATTCTTCTAGAATTGCGATAGTGTCTTCTATTGATTTTCCCAAATAAGGATAACAATATTCTAGTTCCCAAACTTATTTTGAGGATACCTGTATTACTGTATACTATAACCCCAGTTTCAGATACTGCACAATGCATCCAATAAAAAAAATGAAGAATTCCACAGGTTTATCATCAGCGCATTGTAAACCAGAACAGAACTATTCTGCGGTTCAACTCGCCAATTTTTGTGATTTATTATTTTGTCCCAATCAAGAAGTTTCAACAGAATGAGCAAAAAATCAAAATAAATTTTGTTTATATTGAGTGGACTTTATTTGGGGGTTGGACTTTTATTCGGTTTTCTTATTTTCAAAGAGAGAACAAATAGTTGCTCAAGATCTGATTCTATGATCTTCTGCATTCCCACGGGGGTCAAGGGTACTACGCGTCGTGGCACGTTGTACCGTCACACAAACGACACGGATTCTTTTCCGGATGAACCTGGATTTCCTTGTTTGTTCGGGGTGTTTGAGGACAGTACTTGACATACGTCGATCCAGTGGCACATCGGCGACGGGTCGATGAAATCCAACGAGCATCTTGGCCTTGACATCGTGTTTCTTGGGATCGTGTTTGAGAAATGATGCTGCAAAAATTATTCGACGAAGTGGCAATCATCGGGCTTCGTCGTCATTCTTGCATCTGTTGGCTTTTCGTCGGCGGCGACCGCCACTCGCATAATCTGATCAACAAAACGCAATAACTCGCAGTCATTTTGATGCAAGCCACGGACTCCTTTCAGGATTAGTGTAAATGCTATCCTGTATAATTTCCGGAATGATGGAAAATCCAGAAGTTCGCACTAATTTTCAAAAACGAAGGTGCCCGGTTCCCATTTCAAATTAAGTTTCTCATGCCGCTGCTGCAACCATGGTAACCTAACCCCAGTGATGGTTTCTGAAACACACGCTTCTCGTTTTTTTCGCAAAAATAATCGGGAGGGTATCTTGTACTCAAGACCTTTCTAACATGTTTGGTTTGAAAATAATTTTGAAAAATTAATCAGAGAATTTTTTCTCTGCGGTAAATTCAATAGAGCGGGGTACTCATAGTTTATTTCAAGTGCCCAGCCAATTTTCAGTAAGAAAGTTACAATGCTTAATTGAAACCGAACTTCATCATACATGTCGCGAAAATAAAATAGCATCATTGAATTTGTCACATGAAATTAGAGAACCCAAATTCTTGGTAAGAATCCTCTTTCATTTTATCTCTGTGAGAATCTCTGAAGACCTTGATTCTCATGGTTCTTTTTAAGCCTCCAAGGCTGTGTTTTATGCCAAAATCCTGTTGCTGCTTTTTGTCCTTGAACCAGTTTTCCTGTTTTCAAATCAGCAACAATTTCATTCATTCCATCTCGCGCATTTGTGTGTTGCTACTTGGTGAATCAGCGCGAAAATTCACTGTTTCTAAACTTACCTATTTTATCCAAGTATACCAACCTTAAAATAGGGTGATTTCTCACCCCGGTTGCAGCCCGACCAAAGTCTTTTGTTTCATCTCTTAAAAATTCAATCCATTCAAACTCATAATTTTGTAAACCTTTATTTGTTGAGAAATTCTTCTTGACAATACACAAGCTAAATATTTTTTGACGGGCGAACATTTTTGCCCGTCGATGGCATATTGTATGCCTGAGGGAAAACATCGAGTACTGTATTTCCTATTTTGAGAACCTGATTTTCGCTGCTGGGTCAAGGTTAAGATCCGATCTGATGCATACACTAATGGACGTTGCTTCGACGACGCATAAAAGAGGGATGTGGTGCCTTTTCGGAGGATCGTGTTCGGGGTAAGCATCTGTGCGCGCATCGAATTATGCGGTCGAACCCATGTAAGCCTCTGGGATCTCGTCAATGCCTTCTAAAAAAGTGATGATCCCGGGGGAAAAGAATAATTGAACCCCATCGCGGACATTGATATCCACCTCTTGGTAGGCCACCTTCAGAAAGTCTTCTTCCCGGTCAGCAGAAAAAAAAATCGTTTTGTGCTGCAAAGCATAAAAGCCCAAGCGACTATTTATTATTTCTTTCATTGTCACCGACCGATTATTCATTGTCAATTTAAAAACGACTTTAATCTAAAAAGATCCCTACATATTATTAGCTGCAATAAAGCTTCAAGAAGTCCGTCAGCCGATGAGAGCATGATGATTCCAGTCAAATGAAAAAAAACAAAACATGTAGGAGCAAGGAGAAAGGAAAAACAAAAAACCAATTCCTAAAAATGAAACGCGGAAAACTAAACAAATGTGCAATAAAAAAGTTACCCCGCAGTTTTCATTGAAAATTTCATTTCTTCACCAAAATTACGGATGGTTTCAGCGAGGGTTTAGATGTTTCAGGCAGTCATAAATACTCATAATTTCATCTTTTTTATTCATTTCGATTTTCAATTTACTATGAGGACAGTTTTATCTTCAATTTACTCAAATTTTCCCATTCAAATGCTTCTGAACTCAGTTTTCAAACAAATGTAATACAATTATCAGCTCGCTCGAGGAAAGATCGTACTGGACAATCAGAAAAAAGAACTAGAAAACAAAAAGGTACCCTAAACTGTCCCCATTTTTCTTTCGGGATTCGGGAATGACATTCCACATGATTCAGCGTGAGGAATAATCTTCGTCTTCCAACGGATTTTGCTGGCTCAAGTGCTTTAAAATAAGGTGTGATGCAGCGTTTTAATTAAGGCCGCGTAAGTTGAATGAATGCATTCGCAGATTTAATCAAGTGGAATCATAAGCGATCTTGAATATCAGGGAACTTGGATGGAAACTTCACATTTCCATGCAAAATGTCTCGGAAGACGTTCTTATCTGCCTTGAAGTGACGCAATATGACTGCAGAATGTCTGGCGTGGGATCAAAAAAGCAATTCGTCGCACTAAAACGATTTCCTTCGAAAAACCTCACAAAATAATTAAAGGAAATGAATTTAAGCATACGTGTGAAAGCATTCGGACGAATGAATGAAAGGGCAGGGTTATATTAAACGCTGGTACTTGTACCTACTTGCATAACCTTTTCCGGCGGGGATCACGTCTGATTGCTACTTCAGAACGGTAATCCAGATAAACTGTGAATGGCCTGGGTTTGATCTTTCGGGTTGAGCCAGGTGCATTCAAAGCAGGTTAGGTTACACGAGGAGTGAACGTGGAAACGGAAATTCTTAATCATAACTTATTAGCAACGCAAAAAAATCAAGTTCACCGGAACTTGATTGAATTTTCGGATCAAATTTATTGGCTGATGTATCTGCTAACAATTGGAATGAAAAATTCTTCTATAACGGGGTCATTTATTATTCGGTATCAGCGACCGAGCTTCAGAAACAATCAACATGTGAAATCTTCCTATGAATACAAAGGAAGCTGTGTGGAACGTTAAAACGCATGACAATTTCAGTAGCGAGACCCAAAAAAGCCCTTGTTCGGTCTGAGTTTTTAGTTTTTATTTTCAGAAGTTTGTGGTCCCGGAAAAAAGGGACATTCCGGCGTTGAAAAGGTTCACGAAAAATTGCGACGTAAACTCTTTCCCGTCATGCGAAGTCGATCACCCCCCAGCACGTACCGTATTTCGGTACTCGAAATCAGTGGTCTGCCACCGGTGGTCCGCGGACCCGCGCCGGTCCGCGAAAGTTTTTTTGCTGGTCCGCGGGAAATTTTCTTCAGTAAAATAAATTTAGCTAAGGTAGTAATGAAGTGTGTTATCTTTATCTGAAATGTTGTAAAGACAATGGCAAATAAAGACAATTTTTTTTTCAATAAAAAATAAAAGTTGGCTTTTTTCCCAATAAAACTTCAGACGAATTCTTTCCTCCTGAAATAAATTATTTCAAGTATTCATTCTGAGAAACCTTTCTTGAAGCCCAGATTTCTAATTTTTTGAAGACATTCCACTGTAGTTGCTTCGTTGGTTCTTAACTCAATTTTTTCAATAAAAGTTTGGTTTGGAGGACTTAATGGCCGGTATTCAAAAATTTATGTTGATCGACTTGCAAACATTTAAGGAGCTTTTCGAGTCCACAAAATTGTTTTAATGGAAATGTGTCGGTATGCGTGCCCAAAAAAACTGCTTCGAGTGATATCCGAGGTAAATACAGTACTGCAAAAAAAAAGGATTACAATTTAATAATACAGTCCACAACATTACTGACTTTCTGTCTGTGATATTGCTTCATAATTCCAGACGATCGGAACTATTTCCTGGCTCATGAAAATTTCCCGTTTTCACACAGCAGGCGCTGCGTGAAAAATCTTTCCATCCAGATGGGTTTTTGGGTTCTCCTGGGCGCGGGTGGGCTGAAATATGATGCAATGCCTGCCTTGGCGCCTTTTCTGCTATGCTACTTCGGCTCTGCCTTCCGGTGTCATTTCTTTCCGTCGGACTCCTGATTTTTATGACCTGTCAGCTCATGAAGGATTGCGGGTATCTTGAGATTTGCAACTCTTGCTAGTCGCATCAATCTCGACTCCAGTGGACGCACAACTGCCCGAAACAGTTGTTGCAGGCGCCATCGGAGCAGCTGGAAAACCGCCCCTTAATAAGAATCGCCGCACCGAGAAAGAGTACCTCTTAACTTTCATCGCTTATTTTATTTTGAGTTGCATTTTCTTTCTCCTTTCGTGCGTAATTACTCAAGTATCTCCAGCAGGATAAGGTAGGACTTTAGCAGGTGTTTCTTGTGAACAAACGTGGCCGGACCCATGATGCCGGCGTGTTTTGCTTGACTATGTTGAAGGGGAATTAGGAATGGAAAAAATGAGTGGGTGGTACAAAAGTTTCGTCCAAATTAAATTAAACATTCCTTGAAACAATTTTGTGTGTGTTCCTCAGATCATGAGTTAGAATCTTTCAAGCCATAGGATAATGAAAAGCGAGACCCAAAGCTAGCTTCTGTTCATTGACTAAAAATATTTATATTTCAAGCTCGTCTGACTTGAACAAAGTTTTGCTCAGCAATCTACATCAATCACAAAAAAACAAAGAATTTTCCCATTCAATATTAATTTTTCCTACAACTTGGTTATGCGTATTTAAGAAAATTTGGCGTCCATTTGTTAGTTGAAATAAAATATAGTCTCGTTACAAAGAAGCGTTTGTAACCGTAGAAAAAGCTTCGTCGAAGCTAAATTGAAATAAAAGTGTGGCTATTAGACATGGATCAAAGAGACCAACTCATTGTAATCACGAATTCTTTATACAGTAAAGAGATGCGTTATTGTAACTAAATTCTACCGTATTACATTGCTTTAAATTCAACTCCCTGATACCAGAAGTCAAATTTTCGATTCCTTTTTCCCACAAGTTTGAATATATGTTTCAGTTACATGCTTTCCTTTGGAAGTTCAGCTTCATCAGGCCTGCAAAAGCCTGATCATAAACAAAGAGTAAACCACCAGGGTTGAGAAATCCTACCTCAAGGAATTGACGAACTTCGTCATGTTTATTTTAGACAAGAAATCCAACCGCGTTACAAGCAGAAATGAGGTACGACAAAGAAACATGTTTCATGTCAGGAAGGAGTAAAAGGACCTGCGTGATTATTGATCCCACGTGTGCGAGTACAGTTTTCATGGTAAAGTGCTGTGTATAGCATTTGAAGACAGTCGTGGAACGGTGGCATACGGATCGAAGACATGATGTATGATCCACTTGCCCCGGGTGCTACTGACAATTGTCAACATTATCCCAGGAAATTGCAGGTCTTCAAGATAGATTAAAGAAACGCGTGACGCTGGGTTCCATGGCACCTTCAGTCCGTATCCGTAGTTGGATGAATAGATATTACGTTATCAAATTCCTATACCAGCAACAAGGTCATGAATGAAGGTCATGACAAGAAGGTCATGAATGAAATGTTAAGGATGCATTTTTAAATTCCAATCCCAGCGACAAAATCTCTCAAACTTGAACAAAGGAAAGGGCAGACCATAAATTGTGAAAAGTGAAGTAGGAAATCATTTTCGCATTGATTTAAACTGTGGCTTTTTGCTAGAACTTTGAACTATCTGTAATTTTTATACTGTAATGCTCAATTACGGCATTTCAAATTTCAACATCGCTTCATTACCTTTTGATGAAATTAAGGTCTATCACAGCTCGCCTTGATTGATTTAATGATACGGTATACAGCCAGTACAAGCTTTATTTGCTGCTTTTTGGCAAAAGGTTCACAAAAAATTTTCCACACATACATTCAGCACTTTCCTGCCTATAAAAAAATATTCCCCATACATTATATGTACTGCATTAGAAGAAAATACAGCACAGTACGTGTCAGAGACCCAAAAGTCCAAGACAAAGAAAATCAAATTGAAATGAATGAAATGCACAATAGGCCATTTGCAGCCAAAACAGAGTTTCCACAAACAGTTGTAATTTCACAGGAGATTAACAAAGATGGTTTTCACTGTTTCAGGATTTTTGAATTTCACAGAGAGCAGTTTCTCCGGTGATTGCTCAGAAGGAAGTGCAGTTTTTTGGTGCTCCAAAGTTCTGAAGTTGTGCAGAATCCAGTTTTTGGTAGGTCAGGTTTTTGCCAAGGTTAGTGGGCTTTGTGTTGAAGGCAGTGATGTTAGATTTTGGTGTTTTTAGGTGTTCATGGCATGTAGTTGTAGTGTATGTATCAGGCAACCTCTAGGCCAGGGTCCCTGATAGTACAGTACATACAAATGACAGAATAATAAATCTTTATCATTTTTTCCAAGAATCACAGCACAAGGTAAATACTGCGCACAAATTGAAGCACAAAAGGTGCTCAGCCTGTTCCCACGTAATTTTAATCGATTAAACAATTTAGAAAAGAATCTTTCAGGAGAAATCATATGTAA